>OY997270.1:639425287-639597787 GCA_963921465.1 Triticum timopheevii
ACGCGCTATCTCAGAGTGCACATTTTTTAGATACATGTTAACAGTTTTATTTTTGAATACATGTTGAACATTTATCAAATGCACATTCAACCTTTTTTATATAAAGTTTGAACATTTTTCAGATACATGTCTAACATTTTTTAAATACACGATTATTGTTTTTTCCAAATAACTGTTAATATTTTTCAAACGCACATTAAACTTTTGAAATACAAGGTGAAATTTTTAACACATATTGAATATATTTCACAAATGCCATGAACATTTTCAAGTGTTACAAAAATTATTAAATGTGAAGAATCCTTTTTTCCCAAAATTATGTGAACACATTTTTACATTGTATCAACATTTTTTTAAATTTAACGACCATATTTTTAAAACGCATGAGTATTTGTGAAATATAATGATTTTTTTAAATCACACGATTTTTTTTAGAAATTACGTGGATTTTTTTACATTACATGAACTTTTTTTTAATGTATGGTGAGGTTTTAAAAAATTTCAGTGAAGTGATGTTTCAAATGCATATATTTAGGTTATTTCAAAATATTTAAAATGTGAAAAACAAATGAATGTAACATTTTTAATTGGCGAGCCCAGGCAGAGGCTCTTGGAGGTGAGGAATTCTTCGGTGTCACTACATGCGAGACCTAGACGCGCCCCACTATTGTGGGATCATCTCCAACTATACAAGGCATGCATTGCAACTGAGCAAATGGCCACTGGATCTAGGGTGTAGCCAGCTATAGCATGGAGAGTAACATACTGTAGCTATAGTAGGTACAAAGTTGAGTCACTTATCTTGGGACGGAGGGAGTTTGTTGGTGCAAAAGTTGAGTCGCTTATGTTGGGACGGAGGGAGTATGTATTTGCATAAACCAGAAACTACAATGGTTTTCCGCCCTTCTCGGTTGAGCGAGCACTAGAAACTACTCCCCCGTTCCATAATATAAGACCATTTTGCAAGCTTAGCGAGATTATGGAATTACATTATTGTGGGGAAAATAAGTAACCCCCCCCCCCCCCCCCCCCCCCCCCCCCCCCCCCCCCCCCCCCCCCCCCGTCCCAAAATATACGAGATAGGAAGTTTGTATCGGCGTAAACCAGAAGCAACAATTGTTTCCCACCCTTCTCGGTCCATTGCCCGAACACTGTAAAATACTTCTTCCCCACCAGCAATCTGGTTCTTAGAACTTAATCATGATCCTAATCCAAAAAGTTAAAACTTGTCATGTCGAATTCTTTGCACACTCTTCTCTCTCCCTTTTTTTGAGTATAAAATTGCACACTCTTTTTTTTTGAGAATCTTGCACACTCTCTTCTTTTTAGGAAACAATGACAAGAAGTAACAAGATTGGTCATGGGCTCAAGCCAGGGTGAATAGCCCAAAAGTTGTCCATTGGGCTCAAGAAGATACTAGTGGGCGACGGAGTCCACGAGGGGAAGCCATTCTTGTTGGTTGAAACCCACGCCACCAAAAAAGGGAGAAAAAAATGGGAGAGGAGGCCGGCCGCCGTTGATAAGGGAGAGGGGAGGGTTGTTGTGTCCAACCTCCAAGCACTAGCACCAGTTCCACCACCAGCTGCGGCGGCTGCGGCGGCGGAGACTCCGAGGAAGCCCAGGCAAGGCGGGGAGGAGATGAAGGCGACGGTGAAGGGCCGCTACGAGGGCGACAAGGCCACCGCGGCCGCCACGGTCGCGCTCGCCGCCGCCGGCGACCTCCGCCTCCGCGCCTCCGCCACCGACGCTGCCTTCGCCGCCGGCCCATCCCTCGACGGCCTCACCCTCACCCTCGAGAAGCCCGGCGCCTTCCTCCTCGACCTCAAGCCCCACAACCAGGTACCACGTAACTAATCCCCTCCCCAAAGTCCCTTCCTTTCCCCTCCCACATCCCATCTGATTCCTCTCGTGCCGGCGACGGCGATGGCGACGGCGGCCGCAGGATGTGCGCTTCCAGTTCATGAACTCGGCGACGGTGCTCGACAAGCGGGTCAGCCTCACCTACACGCACTCCACCTCCCTCGCGCCCGCCGCGCCCAAGCCCGCCATCCCGGCCCCGGCCGCCGGCGCCGCGCCCGCGCCCCCGCCTAAGGGGCCGCCTCCCGGCCGCACGGCGCTCGACCTCTCCATCGCCTTCGACCCCGCCAACAAGGTCAGCGTCTCCCACGCGCTCGGCGGGGGCGGCTGCCGGGTCAAGTACACCTACGCGCACGGGCGCCGGCCGCCTCACCACCATCGAGCCCGTCTACGACACCGCCAAGAACGCCTGGGAGTTCGCCGTCGCCAGGAAGTTCGACGCTGGGGACGTCGTCAGGGGCACCCTACCAGGCCTCCACCAAGCAGCTCGGGCTCGAGTGGACCAGGAGCTCCAGCATCGGCGGCTCCTTCAAGGTAACATCTCGATTATGCGATCCATCATTTTGCTTGTCTGTGGTAATCAGGCCTAGAACAAAACCAATCCACCATTTTTCAGTGGAACCCTTGCATCATTGAATAGTGCAGGCATCATTGAATAGTGCAGAATGCCATAATCTTGGGGTATGGGTCACATATGATTCTGTTGATTGGTGGGGTTGAATATGGGGAGCTAGAGTAGTGAGGGAAGGTGAATGGAGTTAAAATTTTGCTCCCCATGGTTTGTTAATCCTTAAATAATTTCATGCCTAGCCCACACATATGGTTCTAAATTTGCTTTGCCAATGTTTCTCAACTCAGTGCACAAATCTACAATGTAATCTAATTTCACAGAGTAACTTGGGAAGAGTGTAGTGTATGTAACTCTATTTTTTTTGGACCTGTGAAACCGTAAGGGAAACCCCTATGGTATTTTTTATATTATAAAATCAGGAGCTAAAAAGTACAAGGGAGGTTAGGGTGTTAGGAGACCTAAATATTTAGATGCAGAGAAGCCATAAGGGAGAAGGATAAAAAAATGGCTAAAAATACAAAACCCCTTCCACACAAAAGGGAAGCTCCCAAGTTAAAGAGACCTCACCCAAACCAAAAAAGATTCCCTGTGCTTGTCTTTCACCCGGAAGGAAATGAGGTGTAGGTCCTTGAAGAGAACTTTCAACTGTGCTAAAAGAAGCAGCCCCCCTTAAAAAATCGGAGCGTTCCTATGTTTCCAAATATTCAGAGAGCAGACCGAATAACTTCAACAAACCAGGGCTTTTGAAACTGAGACATAGCTAGCCTGATCATTTCCAAAAACTCCAAGTGAGCAGCCCAAGAGTTATTGGGAATTCTCCAACAAGCCTAGGGAAAAGTGCAATTGAAAAACAAATGAGCCCTGTCCTCCCTAGTTGCTGAAGAGCACAAAGCACAGTTAACCCCAGTCTCCATGTGCCTGTGCCTCCTTTCCATCATGTCTCTGGTGTTTAACCAATCTTCTGCATGGATCACATATGATTCTGTGGATTGGTGGTGTTGAATATGGGGAGCTAGAGTAGTGAGGGAAGGTGAATGAAGTTAAAATTTTGTTCCGTGTGGTTTGTTAACCCTTCAATAATTTCATGCCTAGCCCACACATATGGTTCTAAATTTGTTTCGCCAATGTTTCTGAACTCACTACAAACCTACAATGTGATTTAATTTCACAGAGGAACTTGGGAAGAATTTCGTGTATGTAACTATATCCCTTTTTTTTACCTTTGAAACTGTAAGGAAAAACCCTACAGTATTTTTTCTACTATAAAATCAGGAGTTAAAAGAGTACACAGATTGTTAGGGTGCTAGGAGAGCTAAATATATACATGGAGAGAAGCCATAAGGGAGAAGGATCAAAAGTTCAAAACAAAGCTAAAAAAATACAGAATCCTTCCACACAAAAGGGAAACTCCAAGCTAAATAGGCCCCAACCAAACCAAAAAGGATTCCCTGTGCTTGTCTTTAACCCGGAAGGAAATGAGGTGTAGGTTCTTTATGAAAAGAACTTTCTACTGAGCTAAAGAAGAGTTAACTCTATCATTTCCACACAATTAGAGTGTTTCCATGTTTCCAAACATTCCAGTGAGCAGATTCATTAACTTCAACAAACCAGAGCTTTTGCAACTGAGACATAGTAAGCCTGATCATTTCCAAAAAGTCCAAGTGAGCAGCCCAAGAGATATTAAGAAATCTCCAACAAGCCCTGGCAAAAGAAAAATTGAAAAACAAATGAGCCCTGTCCTCCCTAGTTGCCGAAGAGCACAAAACCCAGTTAAACCCAGTCTCCACGTGCCAGTGCCTCCTTTCCATCATGTTTCTGCTGTTTAACCGATCGACAAGTATCAGCCATAGAAAACCTTTTTTGTTTCGGTAGATATTTTCTTTTCCAAACCAGAGAAAAGGCCTTGAGAACCTGAAGCCCATTGAACATAAAACTGCAATAACTGACCGAAGAATAAGTCCAAACATCAGTCATCGGACAACCCTCACTAAGAACTTGCTCATTGAGCAAATAGGCTAGCTTCTCATAGCCAGGGGCTGCCCAAGCCACTTTTCTTTCCAAATCAGAACAGAAACACCATTGCCAGGCGCACAAGATGTAATGGCATGAAAATTCCAGCTGTGAGCCATCACGTCCCTCCACCAGAATGATCCATTACAAGCCACAGCACGTGGAACGTGATTAGCGTCCATTTTGCAAGCTACTCGCTCCGTCCCATAATATAAGACCATTGTGCAAGAGTTATTGGGAAATCTCCAACAAGCCTAGGGAAAAGCGCAATTGAAAAACAAATGAGTCCTGTCCTCCCTAGTTGCTGAAGAGCACAGAGAACAGTTAACCCCAGTCTCCATGTGCCAGTGCCTCCTTTCCATCATGTCTCTGGTGTTTAACCGATCGACAAGTATCAGCCATAGAAAACCTTTTTGCTTCAGTGTCCTAACCAGAGAAAAAACCTTGGGCACCTGAAGCTCATTTAACATAAAACTGAAATGACTGGCCGAGGAATATCTCCCAGAGTTATGCAATCCAAACATTAATCATCGGGATGATCCTCATGAAGAACTTGCTCGTTGAGCAAATAGGCTAGCTGCTGAAGCTCAAGAAACACAGTTTCAGAAAGTGGGAGGGTGAAATGAGTGGATAGGTGTTCAACCGATGGATCCTGCATGAGCACATTCAACCCCACATCTTCATCCAGAAAAAGGTAAATACGCAAGCCAGGGGCTGCCCAAGCCACTTGTCTTTCCAAAGGACAATAGAAATACCGTTGCCAGGCGTACAAGATGTAATGGCATGAAAATTTCAGCTGATAGCCATTACGTCCCTCCACCAGAATGATCCAGTACAGGCCACAGCATGCGGAACATGACGAGCATAGTATGAGCGTTCTAAGGAATATATATATGATGGGTTACATTAATTATACAGGTTTTGGTTTTAGTTAATATTTCCTATGCTAGTTTGTGGATATGACAAAATTAAAACTGTAGGATATGGATGTGTCATGGAGGACAATGGTTTACTTTAGTATCAGTTGAGATATATGTAGATTTGTAGCAGCACCACTTTGTCTTATGACCCACTAGCAAGTCAACATTTAACACAAAGCCCTTTATAGTGAATTCCGGCGTTTCAGTATTTTACATCACTGTATGTATACAACTGAGGATAGTTCCTAGTATTTTGTAGTGTCTGCAGATTACTGCAATCAGGCTAGCTCTGAGGGTGTCTTGAGATCATCATCTAAATACCATGTTTCTCTTTTTGTTTCTGTTTCCCTGAACTGAGGACTGAAGTGTAACTTTTCCTTTCTCAAAAACTAAGCAGATACTAGAATCAAGGAATTGGGTCTGTTTAGCGAACAAGCACTAGGTTACCTAGTTAAGCATCATTGACTCTTCTTTATGAGTTTCTTGGCAACAATATTTCTCGAATTTGTAGAAGTGCATGCTCTAGCCAATGCAACCAAAAGACCGATCTTATGGAAGAGACTAGGCAATACATTTATACGTTAACAGAATTTTGTCTAGTTTGCTTAAGCACTGGTAACTCCAAGTATGGTCTAGACTTGAGGAGGCAGAGGGACACTCATGGACTGATGAAATGGGGTGAGGGGTGGAAGATGTGGATTGGCTGAGTCGCAGAAGACCGTGATTATGTTTGTACCACAAGGATGTATGTGGGTATAGATATACTTTGCTCATCTCAAATATGGGTATAGAGAGCTGATGCTCCCTGAACATCTGCGTTGAATTATACTTATTAATTGGTAAAGAAACTTTAAGGATAGTGACAGCTGAAAAGCTACTTAGTAATGGTGGTTATCTGTACTATTTGTGCGTATATTTGCCTAGACGTTATGGTAACATAACTTGTATTTCTGATGATAGATGAGACAGTCAGAAGATCATTCCTTAAAAGGAACCAAATTTTTTCTCATGAAAAATTTACTAAAAATGGTGTTTTATTTCTAGTATTGGATGAGATGCATGATACATATATGTAATTGCATGGGATGCTGGCTTACATCAGAAGCAGAGCAGCAGCAGCCAATTGTCGTCTAATCTACTAGCAAGCCAACACAAAGGCCTGAATAATGGATTCCTGTCTCAGTTTTCTACATTGCCTTATGTTGTTGGGGATAATTGCTGTTGTGTTCTGTAATTACTGTGTGCCAAAAGTGCTACTGCTTGGGTGATTGAACTGATAGTGCTTCTTACGGACATATCTTAAAGATCTTGTTTTTTGCTGTCTATGGAACTGCCCTGGGGGTAGTCCAACTGATAGTGCCCAAGTTAGATGATATAGTACCCATGAATTATATCATGTTGAACGGGCAAAGGGAAATCTCATAGCAAATGCATCAAAATGTCCAAGTTTATACCTCTTACAAACCAGATAGAGAGAATATGTAGTGCGGCAAGAGAATGGTAAACTTGGTATATGTGGTTTATCTTTGTGAAGCTCAATTGCTAATGGTATCAAAGGTTTATCTGAGTAAATAGCAAATGCATCAAAATGTCCAAGTTGGTCTTCCCTGAGTAAATAAGAAAAGCATGTAGGGCCTGAAATACGGTGAAATAGGAGAGAGGATGCAGAGCACTGTCTTCCTGTGGTGTTTTTGACAGATTTATCTAGCAGGTCTGCAAATAGTAATTCTTCCAGGAGGGTGTCCATTGTCCCTTGTACATGTTCTAGTCATTACATCGATTTTTGTAAAAACTAGTCTTCAGAACATCATTATCAATCCGATTCAGTTTCAAGACCCAACGCTCGAACACTAGGAAATGCTGAAGCGATTTACTGTTGAACAGAGTGCTGATGTGTGCAGTGTACCCCCAGAGTCATGTATCTGGTGCAACGGTGTTTCTTGTGCTACCAATGCACCAATGTGAAAACTCATGGAAAAACTTCCCAAAATTTCTGAAAATAAATGAGTACATGAACACAATATATGTCTATTATGTCATAGAATTTCAACTAAAAATTCAACTCACACCTCGAGAAACAAAAGAAGACAAATCATGGCATGAATGTTGTTAACTTAAACTGGGCCATGAATTGGGCCTGTTTGCATTACCACAACGTTATTTATTTGTTTTTTCTCTTGCTGTGAGTTTACGACTGAAATTTTGTAACATGTTAGATGTATGCTATTTCTTTATATTGAATTATTTTCGGAAATTTTAGAACGTACGGTACAAGTTTTTGATGTTCGGTCCACTGGTAGCACAAAAACTCCGGGTGCACAGGATACGCTCCCCCCCTAAGGCCTTGTTCGGTTAAACCTCTCCTGAAGAGGTTTGGAGGGGATTGAGGGGGATTTTGACTTGTAGGGGGTCCAATCCTCCCCCAATCCACTCCAATCTCCTTCAAATCCCCTCCAACCGAACAAGCCCTAAATAAGATTACCCCTCTTCCTCACAACACATGATTGATTATTTGGTTGGACATGATGTTTGTTGTTTCACTTTGTAGATCATCTGATCTAACAGGTACGCTTTTTGACCTGATTCTGCTGTGCTCTGTCTGTGCAGGTTGCGACGACGTTTGATCTGTCCGATCAAAGCAAAGCACCAAAGCTCGTAGCGGAGAGCACGTGGAACTATGAGATCTGATCGCCTCCGCGTCCGCCTGCCAGCGAGCAAGCGGGCAGCTCCTGCTCATAGAGCAGCACCGTGTGTCATCATACTGTCTACTACAACTCAACAGGCAGACTGCCCCTCTCTGGGTGCACCATTATTCGGATCCTATTACCGCTATCCATTTTTTGCTTGTCGTGTGACATCTGAGTCGTCGCTGGCGATGCTATGACATGAAAATGAGGTTTAAGTTAACAGTCTTGTGCTGAGAATTTCACGAATGGCTCTTGCTGTTTGCTTGGTGTGATGTCTTCGCTTTTATTTCGGACACCCATGTACCGGATCTTCACAGATGTTCCTTGGACATAAGGAGGATCCCTAGCTTACCTATCACATCAGTACTAACATGTATGCAAATTACAACGACTAAATCTCGCGGTATTGCCATATAATCCAGGGCTAGGTAGGAGTTACCTCCCTTTTTTTTCCCCGGTGAGGTAGGAATTATCTTTTGTCTGGAGCAATGCTAGTATTATGCATCGTAAATGTCTAGTGTTTAGCAAGCATCAGGTTCTCTGGATTGTGCATTGGTCACCCTGCATCACTTTGCATTATGTGATTTTATTTACAACCATTGCTAATCGATGCGCTTACGTAGGACATGAATAATATGGTCGGGAAGATTCTCTAGCCTGCGCATGTCGACATAATATTTCGTTTCAAGATGACCAGGAATAAGATAAACCAGCTAACTCTGTCATGGTTTTGAATTTTAGTTTCACAAGTATTTCAGCCATTGTCGGTGATTTCGGTTTTCCTTTCGGGCCGAAGGACTAAAATGTACACTTGAATTTGGTTGAGATCAAAACAAGTATTTTTAAAATTCAAAAAATAATTTTAAAAATAATATGAATTTATGTCTACTACCAAAATTACCAAAATATTTTGACAGAAAGGCAGTTATTTCAGTATGTAACAAATTTTTACTGAAAGTGAGAACCATGATGGCTATACTTGTTCAGAACCATCCATGTAAATTTTAAATTAAGAAACTGCTCTTGTTTGCTTGCAATCTCTAGTTCATTGTCGATTATTACATTCTCTCCCAGGTGCAGGGCGCATGCGTCAGCGCACTGACTTTGATATAATCGCCTTGTTTAGCCGATGCACAATATATATTTGGAGGAATCTATGTGCACATACATGGTCCTCTCGATCGTACGTACAAAGTTATTATGAAGCTTAAAAGGCAGATTAAGTTGTCGTTTCATGTCTAGTTTATCAGTTTTGCTTGCTTAGTCCTAGGCGACAGAGACTTTCGTTATGCCTCAGTCGATGCTATATTCCTTTGATTTTGAATGAAGGTACGTACATATTTTTTTTCTTTTCAGTTTTTCTTCTTCTTTTTCTCTTATACTAGGTCTCAGTCGACTGAGACCTAGGCACACCCAGGGCGGCGCTAGGGGTATTCTTGGGTCTTCATGTGAATACTCATGATTTTTACTAAACAGTGTTGATTTTGGCAAAACAGTGACAATTTTTAAAAAACAATAATGATTTTGGCAAAATGAATACACATGAATATCCGGTTGCAAATTCCTAAAGCCGCCACTGGGCACACCCCTAGTTTATGCCCTGGCCTTTAGATGCATATTGGGCACAAAGGCAGATTTGACAATGCTAATTAACCTACTTATATAAAATTGCGAGTGCTATTATTTTTGCCCCTGATGGATGGATGAGAATGGGAATGGAACCTAGCTATATGGAGCATCCTCTCATCAATGCATTTACTAGCAATGGGCCATGCATGCCACCAAATTTGGACATGGTTGGCTAAGCTTATCTTATTAATTTCCATAAAGACAGAGGATCTAGATTCTGATTTATTAGATCCCCTATTATTTGCAAAACTATTGGTTTTCTCGGAATTGATTGTGGCTTTAACTTTTGTTAGTCAACTGAAGCCTTTTGATTTTGCGTGATAAACATATATACATGGGATGGGAATAAAACGCCGTCCAATAGTTTTGCTCGCCAATGCTAATCTAGGTAGGTAGGTAGCTTAGCCACCTCCCGATTCAATTCCTGCAATTTGCAACTAGATTAACATTGGATTGCCTTTTGCATCCCATTTGCTTTTGGTTTAGTTAATTGATTTCCTACGGTCGAGCTAGCTAGTATAAATATATGAAACACTTGGTTTGCAATGACACACACGTACACATAGTGACATAGACAGATTAAGAACACTCGCCATCTAGCTAGCTCAGCTTAATCTGATCGGTCATGGCGGCGTGGAGCGAGAGCGAGAACGAGAGGTTCGAGCGCGCGCTGGACACGTACGACCGCGACACGCCCGGCCGCTGGGACCGCGTCGCCGCCGCCGTCGGGGGCGGCAAGACGGCGGAGGACGTCAGGCGCCACTACGACCGCCTCGTCGACGACCTCCGCCGCATCGAGGCCGGCGGCGCCAACTCCAACGGCGGAACTCATGCCACCGGCGGCAGCAGCAGCAACGGCGCAGGGTATAACGGCAGCAGGGGAGGGTCGGGGAACAACCGGCGGCCCCAGACATAAATGATGGATGGATCGGATCATGCAAGGTGGTGGCCTGGTCGGCACAGGACACTGACATGAGCCCTATCCTATCTAGTAGTATCCACATCTGCATTACATATATGATACATGTAACGTACGTGTATATGTACGCGTACGCATGTCATGCACATTGCTAGCCGTACGTGCATGTATGTGTCACGTACTTACGTACTCGTATGCATGCATGTGTACGTGCACCGGTGCAACACAGTGTGCTGGCCTTTTTTATTTATATGCGAACTGGCAGTGTGCTAGCTTGTTATTTTTTTAACATCAGTACAGACACAAGCGCTCATATACACGCGCATACACTCACCCCTATGAACGCACAACGCACACCCTATCCTTATGAGCACCTCCGAAAGACTGAGCCGGCATATCATCTTGAAATTTACGAAGTCACCGTAGGCACCTCGTCGTCGACGGGAACGTCTCCTCCCACTGAATGCACATCGCCGGAAATCCTGAAATAAATCCAGAAATAAATACGAGCACCAGGATTTAAATCCTGGTGGACTGGGGATACCACAGTCCCTCTAACCATCCAACACAGTGTGCTAGCTTGTTAGTTACTGTGTGTACGTGCGCGCGCCGTGCCATGTACGTACGTCTACGTTTTGTGCGTGTGCTTGTAGATTGTAAATTTTCTACATATAACTATAGAACACTGTCCGAGGAAAGTTAATAAAGTCGCCATGATGGCTTTCACTAGTACAAAAAATCGTCGAGGTCATAATTTTAAGGAAAGACATGGTGCTCATAAAGAATGAATGTGGTACTTCCTGGCCAAAAAAGCTGCCCATAAAGAACTCAGAGTCCAACTGCCATTGTTATTTCAGTTACCTACAATACATTGAAAGTTGCCTATCAGTGTTACTAAGTTGCCTATTTATGAAACTAAGTTGCTTACCATGCCAAAAGTTGTTGTATGCAACTAAGTATGATGTTAAACTACTCGCTAGTCATGGTAGGCAACTTAGGAAAATGTTAGCCTACCTCGAAAACTAGGTTACCTACAATACTATCAACTTGGAGACGAATCTAGTTAAAGTAGAATTTTCTAGCTATGGTAGGAACTTAGAGGTGAAAGTAGTTAACTTGGTATTCATGGTAGCCAGTTTCAAAATGATTTTCGATGATAGGAAATCATACTACGAGCACTAACAAAAAGTTGCTTTCCTATATCACTAAAGTCAGTGGCGTAGCTAAAAATGGGCTACGCCCCGGGCCAACTCTCAGAGATACAACACATTTAAGAGCTACAGTAGCAAAAAGTCTACACTTAACGAAGGATTATACTGCCACGCCCCATGCCATGGCCATGGTGCCTGGGGCCTGGCTACGCCCCTGACTAAAGTTGTATCCGTAGCACTCAAAGTTGCTCTAAATAAAAGTTCGTCAAAACATACTCATATGACACTTACTTTTGAAGAACTCATCGCGAGAAACACAACCGTGAAAACGGATTTGAATTCCGACGCTCAAACTAGATGTTATGGATTTTCAAAAATTTTGGAACCCCAAATAAATGCATGCACGTGGGATCTTGCTGAGAAATCACGGGGCGGAGGCGCGCGGGGGACCAAGTGCTTTTCCTGCACATTAACTCCTGTGTGTGAGCCCCACAATTGGATTGGTTTTAATTCAGTCTCGTCGATCGGACGGCTAAGACAGCGTGCGCTCGCAACGACAGAAAAGCGCAGCTGCACTTTCTAGCATTTGAGTTGTTTCAATTGCTTTTTGTAGCCAGCCAGTAGAAAATCTTATGTGCTGCTATGAGGAGTGCACATCGGGGCTTCGCACAAGGGCTCCCACCACCTGGGCCGGCCCATTTTGGTTCTTTATCTTCGCTTTTTTTTTCTTCTCTTTCCATTTTTATTTTATATTTTTTACATTTCAAGTTTATTTCTAAATTACCAAAATGTTCCTTTTTTGTATTTGCTAAGAAATTTCATCAAAAGTCCAGAAATTCAAAGAAGAGTGACAAAAGGTCTTGTATATTTTAAAAAAGTTTAGAAATTCAAAAAATATTAGAATTTCAAATTTGCACTTAAATTCAGAAACAATTCTCATTTATCAATATAATCAAATATAAAAAAAAATGTTCTTAAATACAAAATTTGTTCACAAATTCAATATATGTTCGTGTTATATTTGTTTTTCACAATTTAAAAAATTGTTTGGGTAATATAAAAAAAATCTTAGCTTTTTTGAAAAAACTGTTCGCGTTTGACATTTTGTTCCGGTTTTTCAGAAAATGTCTAAAATTGTAATAAATCTTTTGGTTTTACAAAACAATGTCTAGGAATTAAAAAATTGGTCATATTTAAGCAAATTTTTTTTTCAAAAATTGTTGGTTACTGAGAAAGAAAAAAGAATAAACAACGGGCTGTATCCTATTTAGCGCCGTGTGCGCGTTGTCAAACAACCCCTCCTTTCTTTTTTCGTTTTTCATTTGCAATTTTTTTTCTGTTTTTTTGTTCTAAATAGTTCGGAGTTACAAAAAGCATCAAATATTCTGAAAATGGGAATTTTAGTTATTCTTTCAAGAAATTATACAATGTTCATGGAATAAAAAATGTTCCTTTACTTTTTAAAAATGATCATATATTTCAAAAAAGTTCGCGAGTTTCAAAAGAATGTTCGCTTGTGTCAAAAAATTGTTCAAAATTGGCACATTGTTCACGAATTTGTAATAAATGCTCGCATATTTAAAAACCAGTTCTGAAAACAGAAATGTTCACATGTTCATAAAATGTTTGTGAATTCAGAAAAAGTCCCTGATTTATTATAACCTGTTCGCAAAAGTAAACAAATGTTCACATATTTCAGAAATTGTTACAAATTTCATAAAAATCACCAATTCAAAAATGTTTGCCAATTCAATAAAATTTTCGTATGTTCAAAAAATATATTATTAATTTGAATAAATGTTCATGAGTATCTGAAAAATATTTACGAATTTAAAGAATGTTCCGGAATTTGAAACATGTTCATGATTTTCGAAATATTTTACTATTTCAAAAACCTGTTCACAAATAGGAATTTTTTCAAAAGCACGCCAAATAATAGAAGTAAAATAATGAAAATCAAAAAATGAAAATGTAAATGAGAAAAACCGAATGAAAAACAGGAAAAATGAAAAACGAGCTATACTGGGTCGGCCCAAACGTACACAACGTGGAAGCAGAGTGCGCAGTGGTCGATTGCTGGTGACCCACCGAGTATATTTATCGCCTTTAGCAATTCGATAGAAAGTCTCGCGTCGAATTTTTCACGGTCGTCGTTGTTACTAGGCCGGCCCATTTTCGTGAAATAAAAAGAGAATGTAAATGGGAGCGTGAGAGCTGGAACCCTGGTCGTAGCAGAGAACACACACACGCACACGCACACGCGTGCGCGCGCGCGCGCACACACACACACACACAAAACCTCGCCATCCCTTTTTTCTCCTTTTTTTCACTTTGGTTTTCTTTCTTTCATTTTTTATTCTTCATTTTGTCCACTCTCTTTCTCTTCTTTGCTTTACTTTTTTAGTTTTTAGTTTTTTGTTTTTCGACAGGGTTTTTCTTCATTTTTTGTTTGGTTTCCTTTTCTTCTCCATTTTTTCTTTTTCTATTGTTTTCTAATGTATTTTTGTTTCAATCTACATTTTCATATATCTGAACAAGATTTTTCTAAAAAGTGATCAAGATTTTTCTAGTAATGCTTACTCAACATTTTTTGAATACTTGTTCAACATTTTAATCCTTATTTATTTCAAATATTTGTTTAGCAGTTTTCAAATACTTGTTCAACATTTTGCATATACGCGTTCAACATTTTTTCATACCTATTCAACATTTTTCAAATATTTATTCAAAAATTTTAATACTTATTCAACATTTTACATACTTGCTCAATATTTTTAATACTTATTCAACATTTTTAAATACTTGTTCAATATTTTTGAAATTCTTGTTCAATTTATTCAAATATTTGTTCAACATTTTTCATATACTTGTTCAACATATTTTAATACCTATTCAACATTTTTCAAGTAATTGTTCAACACTTTTATTAGTTTCAACAGTTTAAATACTGGTTCACCATTTTTTCAAATTTTTGTTCAACATTTTTTTCAAAAACTTGTTCAAAATATTTAAAATATTTGTTAAATATTTTTCAAATACTTGTTCAACATTTTTAAATACTTATTCAAGATTTTTACAATACTGGCTCAACATTTTTATATAGATGATCAACCTTTTTTATATACTTGTTCAGTACTTCTTTAAATAATGGATCAACATTTTTTTATAAACATTCAAATTTTTCAAATGCATAATTAACATTTTTATAAATAGTATGTGAAGTATTTTTTATAATATTTATGTTTAGAGTATTTGATTATGTAAACATAATTAAAAATGGAATAAATAACGAAATAGAAACGTGAAAAAAAAGAAAAGAAAATGGGACAGTGTACCTGCGAACCTTGGCTGACCCATGTGCTCGCGTGCTTCGGCGAGTCCGAAGCCCCGACTCGCTGAACGCGAGACATAGCGCTGCCCGGTGACCTGCGCGCCAAATAGTATCCCTGCAAACGCTACAGTAGATTGAATGTTAATGTACGAAATCACTAGTTAAGGAGTACTCCTTGCGAAGATCACTCCAACTTTTCCAGGTTGCGACAAGTGGTGCGCTGCATGTGCGCCACTTGTCACAAACTTAGAGTTTTCTTTTTTTTCGTAGATCCGTTTATTTAAAATGTTTTATCTCTTAAACCGTGCGTCCAAATCTCGAACCGCTTTCGCCGTTGGATTCCTCGCGTCGAGATTTTGAAAACTAGATCCCATGTTGATAGGTTTTAACGAACTTTTTTTTCACAAAAAAACCGGACGAAAAAAACAAACGAAAAAACCGGACCGGAAGCACGGGTTTTTTGCCTTTCCGAAAGAGGCACGTCTGTGCCTCTGACGAAATCACAACCCTGTCTCTCGCAGAAGCAAAACCGTGACTCTCGCGAAAGAAAAAAAAAACAAAAAACGTGTTTTTTCGTTTTCGAGGAGGCACGATCGTGACTTTCGCGAAAGCACAACCGTGCCTCTCGCGGAAGCAAAACCATGACTGTTGTGAAAGAAAAAAATAAATAGAAAACACGTTTTTTTCGTTTCCGAGAGGCACAGCTGTGACTCTCGTGAAAGCACAACCGTGCCTCTCGCGGAAGCAAAACCGTGACTCTCGCGAAAAGAAAAAAAACAGAAACCACATTTTTTATCGTTTTCGAGAGACACGACCGTGACTCTCGCGAAAGCAAAACCGTGCCTCTCGTGGAAGCAAACCGTGACTTTCACGAAAAAAAAGGAAATGCCTTTTTTGCGCAAAAAAAAAATTCCCGAAATTTTTTTTTGCTCGAAAAGCTAGGGAAGACCGGTGGAAAAACAAAACGTCGAAAAACGCCGGAAAAAAACAGTATAAAAAGCCGAAAACGCGTGCAGAAAAATAAAAAAAATCCGAAGGAAGCGCCCAAAGCGCGACACGTGGCGAATGACTGACAGTGCGCCAAGTGACGGTGATCGTTGAGAGGCTTCTGAAGGAGCGCTCGTTAATTAGTTGCTTCCGTTACTGTAGCCGCAGATTGATATTAGTGCCCGCGGCTACATGGGTCAGCCCAACACGAAGTGCCATGTGCGTCACAGTCCTATTGGGCGTAGTGAGTGTCGAATAGGAGCACCCCAGCCAGTGATCTCGACGAGTATACATGACGTAACAAATAATGATGATGCACGCTACGAACCTAATGAGGTTCTTCCAACGAGCCCTGTCCTAACTACAAAGGCCTTACATGCATTTGCTAACAAGATTCCTGCATGCCGGACCTTATATCTAAAAAAAGACTATAAAAATATTTCCTGAATCGCCCCGTCAGAAAAGACCCTAAAATGTCTTACAAAAAAATGAGGATTATGCGCGAGTAAGCGCGTGCAGACATGCACATGCGCACACACGGCATCACCAAAATCCTAGCAACTAGGAAAAATAAAGGAGAAAATTTATCCAAAATATGGCCTACACGAAGTTAGTAATATTTGAAAGACACAACTGGGATTTAGTGTTGATCCTTCGGCTTGGAGACGTGATCCTGGTTTACAGACATCTATGGAAATAAATATACCTAGTACGGAGATGCCAAATTGACTTGCTCCTTTGGAAAGACACGAAGTTGGTAATGCTTGGCTCAGGAAGAAAAACAGGCTTATGGTTTTAACAATATATTCAGGTATTTTTAAAAATTCATGGATTAGAAAATTTCAAGGCAATTTTTTAAATATGTATATTTTTAAAATCACCATGTAATAAAATGTTTCTATAGTTATTTTTTCACGAATAGTGTTTTCGTGTTAATTATAAAAAATCAGGAAAACTGCGAATTAAAATGAAAAATAAAAGTAAAAAACCATAGAACCAGCAGAGAAACATGTTAAATGGGAAAACCCATAATATAAATCATTTATACGCAATGCTCTAAAACAGCAAGCGAACAGGGGAGCGAAAAATGCTATTTTGCGCTTAACAGGCCAATTGCATCCCAATCTGTAAGCAGCGCCCACTTCATTTTCCCTAGGTACTAAGCAACTGGCCCATATTATTGCCTCCTCCACCGGTTTGGGAAACCTTCTGGAATGTTCCCACAGTTTTTTTGGACTGGTTTATTTATATATTTCTGGGCTGGGTTTGTTTTTTTCCCAGCGCTGGTTCTGCTCGCTTTCCTCATTTTTATTCTTACTTTTCTTTCTATTTATTTTTTGGTTTCTTTTTTAATTTTTCCAGATGCGTGATTTTTTTGCCAAATTCTTGAGCCTTTTGAAAATTTTGTGTTTTTTTTTCAGATTTATCAACTTTACCCAATTTTGGTGATTTTTTATAATTCAGTATTTTTATTTAATTTTTGCAAACTTGTTTCAAGTGATGAACTTTTCCGAGCCGCAAGCTATTTTTTTAATTCAGGAACATTTCAAAAATTAGTGAACCTTTCCAAAATTCATGATCTGTTTTTCCAAATTTATGAACTTCTTTCAAAATTTTGATTTGTTTTTTCAGATTCATGAACACTCTTCATTTTCGTGAAAATTTTCAATTTACGAACCTTTTCAATCCATATTTTTTATCATTTTTGCAATTTTTTAAGTTTATGTTATTTTTATATTTTTGTGAACTTTTTTAAATTACAAACTTTTTCCCAAGTTGTGAATTTATGATCTTTATTTAACTTACCTTTTAAAATTTTGTGAATGTTTTGAAATCCACTATCTTTTTAGAAGTCAGTGGTGAACGTTGAGTGGTCAATGGCCAAACCGTGCTTTTCATTTGTCAAATGGTCGAGCTTGTGTAGAGAACAATGACTGCATTCGTGTGTTGTTGGTTCGGCCCACAGCGAGCGGCAAGCAAGCATCAGGAAGTGAGCGGGCGCAACGAGCAGAGTGAAAATAATAATAATTCATAGCAACCAAGAGAATCGAAAACGAACATACGCCAGAACACTCCTATTGGGTCGGACCATGGGGAATTTTCCATGAAGTGAACCAACACAATACCTTCATTTACCATGAAGTGACATTTTTCCCAATGTAGAACCAGGTTAGTGTCTTCACAAGACTACAAAACTTTGTCAAGATTGTGAAGGCAATCATTAAATGATGTGCCATAGATAGAAAATCGCCCATGAAGACTTCCATAATTTCCTTCATGAAGTCAAAAAATATATCATTCATACATCTTTGAAAAGTAGCAAGAGCATTAAAAAGTCCAAATGTCATGAGGCGGTAAGAATACATACCAAAGGGGAAGTGAATGTTGATTTCTCTTGATCATCGAGATGCACAACTATTGCCACCTCTTTCATTTCAGGAGTTAGCTTCCTTCGATATTCGTGCACCGATGTGGTCCCTTCTTCCATATATATCTGATGCGTGCATATGGAAGGGCTTATTCCTTTCAGATCATACATAGAGTACCCGAAGGCTTTCCGATGCTTCTTTAAAGTTTCCATGTGTTTACCGTTTTCTTCTTCTAAATGGTTAGCGCTTATATTAACACGATATCATGTATAGGTAGGTATGATGGACACTTTGTGGCATAAACTTGTTTCAAGGATTGGATGCACATGCAGTAATTCTACGCTGTATAGGAAAAGGCTAGCAAAAGAGTGAGGGTGACTACTTTACCAAGCACGAAAACCACAATAATGCGTTCTCTAATAGTAACATTATTGAGAAAATATAATCAGCATGATAACCTACAAACCAGAATACCACCAAGGCTGAACTGGAATTTATCAAACATGTGTAAACCTGTGACAAGCCAATCATCCATCATTCAGTGGGAGATACTTACCACCACAACATGATACATTCAACTTAATAAAACTAATGCTCATTGTCATTATAATATAACTCTCTTACTTGATTAAAGATATGCATTATCATCGTATCACTTCTATTTTAACGGATTAAGCAGAGGATACATATTTACTTCTCAAAATACATATAATAAATGAAGCACATGACATTCAGTTCATTCGTAAATTTTACTCTAAAGATATAAGTGAAGCACAAGAGTAAATGATCATACTTATTTAAAGAGGGATTATACAAGATAGTGCTATCAATACTAATGATTAAAGTTTGACCTCTTCCAACCCACTTTTAAGAATAACGTAATCCACATGAACTCTGTCTCCCTCCAAAATAGCGGGATCGATATTATCTAAAGTTAACCTCTACTGACCCACTTTCAATGATAATTTCGTCCATAATCTAAAAGATATAAGTGAAGTTCATAGAGCATTCTACAATTAATACAAATATAGAGAGGCCAATATCCAAGCTCAGAAGATATAAGTGAAGCACATGCAACATTCTATAAAGCCATACTCATGAGATATAAGTGAAGTGCATAGAGCATTCTATAAATCAACCAAGGACCATAATAAATCATCCCCAACTAGCATGGTGTACATTTAATCAACAAAATTATGCTCCAAGACTATGAACATATCATGTGAACAAATAAAAACTTAGGTCCAACCGAGATATACTTAAATTGTTGAAGAAGAAAGAGGGGACGCCTTCTGGGGCATCCACAAGGTTAGACGCTTGAGTCTCCTTGTATATTACCTTGGGGTGATTTGGGCATACCCAAGCTTAGGTTCTTACCGCTCCTTGTTCCTCGCATATCAATGTCTCCCCTAGGGCTTCAAACTTCATCCAGACAAAACTCAATAGAAATAATGAGATAGGTTTGTACACACAAAAATTAATCACCCAATACTTTCAAGACAAGTTGCATACTTATTTTCAAACATTAGCCACTATATGCTATCTTTTCCAAAATTTACATCCCTCCAATATAACCTGTTGGGGATATAACTATTTGTGTCAGTCGCCCAGGAGGGGCCGGGTTACGCAAAGAGGACTCATTAGAAAGAAGCCCAAGACCAAGCATGAAGATGGCGGTTCAATAAAGGGTCTAAGGCCCACAGGCGGCTTAAGGCCTATAGTGGTAAACCGCCATGATGATATGACTTGTAACATAAGGCAGACTTAACCAGCCACCGAGCCGGACACTGTCTATGAGCCGGCCGGGACTCTGTAGGCCGCAGGGCGTCCACCCGTGTATATAAGGGGGCGACCCGCTGGTGGCTTAGGGCAAGAAACAACTCATCGAGAACCGGGCATAGCGTATCTCGCTCCCTGGTCATCAAAACATCAATCAATACCAACCCAACTAGACGTAGGCCTTACCTTCACCGTAAGAGGCCGAACTAGTATAAACCTCTCGTGTCCTTTGTCCCGATTAACCCCTTCAAGCTTCCTAGTTGCGATGGCTCCACAACTAAGTCCTTTCACTAGGACATCTGACGTGACAATTCCACGACAGTTGGCGCCCACCGTGGGGCCAGCGCACGGTGGATTTGAGTTCTTGAAGGGCAACTTCGAAGGGCTCAAGGGATACGTAGTGGGCTGGATGACCAAGAGTCGTCGCGGCAAGATCTACATCGACGACGAAGGCTGGGGCCTCGACGCCGACTCAATTGAGTACGGGTACCGGGTCCCCTTCGGCGGAATCCACGTCTTCATCGGCCGGATTGGTGAGCCGGGCCTTGAGACGGACAACTGCGTCGACCTCATCGAGACGGCTCAGCGCGCGAGACCCGACCGAGTTCAACCCGTCATGAAGCGTGCCTTCGTGGGCTGCATCCACGGAGAGGAACTTTCTGAAGGATCTGAAGATGGTGGTGAGACGGCCGTCCTCTCTGACGGTGATTCGTCCGCCGGTTCAACGGATTCGCTGTACCAAGTGCAAGACGGCGTGCTCAGGCTATTCCGACGGCTCCAGTATTCTAGACCTCTATGAGCTGCCAAGATGGGCAGGAGTCTTCATGGCTGGGACTCAACCCGGCCAAAATTCAACGGCTGCAACAGCGATAACATCTGGGACAGGAGCAGCCGGGGCAAGAGGCCTTGTGCGCCCGCCGGCTCAGGTGCTGATAGATCTCATGGATAAGCTTACGGCCCTGTTAACCACCACGGTTATTCCTGCGAATAAAGATGAGCATGACGCGGAGGTGGCATGGGTGCGCGAGGAGATAGCTCGGGCCAAGGAGGCCTTGGCAGTTGAGGACACCAGGTTAGCCACAGAATGGGTGGCTTTGGATGCACGGGCACAGCGGCTACAGTCAGAAGCCTACCAGCTCACGATGAGCCTAAACACGTCTAACCAGGTGATGAGGAGGAGACATCAGAAAACCCAGTCCTGTTTACCTCCGGTTTATGATCCTCGGAATCTTTTTGCTACACCCGGAGCCGGCCCAAGTAACCCGCCAGATGCAAATCAGTTTATGACAGCCGGAACAGGAGGACCGGCTCAGCCTCTGGAGATGGCACCTCCTCATGGGAGTATGGCACCGCCCCGTTACGTGCCGATACCGCCGGGTCACTTTTCCAACACCATGGAGAACTTAATTGCAGCATCGGCGCGCTTGGCGGTTCTCCCAGTGGACGGTGATGACCCGACAGCGGTGGAGACCCGGAGGGTCAGAGAACTCCTCCAGACAGCCCTGGCTCAGCAAGAGACTTATTCTTATAGTCGGGACATGATTCATTCAACTCCTCCGCCTTGGTTAGCACCGCCTCGTCAAAACCGGAGTCCAAGTTACAGCAGGCACATGGAGTCAGAAGCTTTGTCAAGCAACGCCCAGCGCCATAACCAGCCCGGTGGCTATAATCCGGTGCATGACCGAATACGTTAGGAGAACGAGCGAGCGGCTCAACAGACGGCTCGTCAAGATTTCCTAGAGTATCTGACGACTTCCATTGAGACGGGAGTAGCTACTAGAACCGGAGGTGTTCCTTGCTTGGTACCGGCTCTGCGTAATGTACGTTTGCCCAAAGACTTCAAGGGACCTCGAAAGGTACCGAATTACACGGCTGACTTACAGCCCGGAGCGTGGATTGAAAGTTATGAGATGGCCATGGAGCTGTTGGAGGTGAGCGATGCAGCAATAGCTAAGTACTTCACCATGATGTTAGATGGAATGGCCCGGTCTTGGTTAAAGGGTTTGCCACCCAATTCCATTGGTTCATGCGCAGAGTTAAAAGCTCGTTTCATCCAGAACTTCAAAGACACTTGTAAGCAATCTATGTCGATTGTGGACTTGACAAATTGTAAGCAGGAGGAAGGTGAATCCACGACTCATTGGGTACGCCGAGTCAAGGAGATAATACATTCATCTGACAAGATGGATGCCGGCTCTGCAGTCCTCATGTTGGAGAAGAATTGCCGCTTTGAGCCGTTGAGGCAGAAACTGGGGCGCCTTAAGCGTGATTGCAACGATATGGGTATGCTGATGGCGGCTTTAGTCAAATACGCCGACTCTGATAGTACCAAGGATCCGGCGTCTGATGAGGAGAAGACAGGGAAGGGAAAGAAGAACGGCAATGGAAAGGGTCAGCAGCATAACCCAATGAATCAGGGAGGCAATAAGCGTAAGGCGGAGGGTAACCCGGAGTTTGTAGCCAACGCCAATGCATAGGGTAACAATCAGAGACGTAAGGGCAAACCCCCCCCTCGATCTGGTGGGTCAGGCCCATCTCTGGAGCAGCTACTCAATGAGCCATGCCCGAGACACGGCACCCGAGAAAGACCCGCCACCCACCTATGGAAAGATTGCGCGACCATGAAGGCTTTTAAGAATTCCAACACGTTTGGTGACAATCCTGGGTCCGGCGGTGGTTCAGGAGCTGGCGGTTTTCATGGCCCGGGCGGCGGTTCAAATTCCGGTTTTCAGGGACATCAAGGCAGCTATAATCAACAGCAGTCAGGTCAAGGAGAACAGCAGCAGCAGCAGTCGGGTTATCAAAGCCATCCAAAGCAGTTGAATAGTGGGCAGTATCATGTGTTCACCACTAGCTTATGCAAACGTGATCAGAAGGTTCATAAGAGGGCCGTGAATTCTGTTGAGCCGGCGGTTCCTCGTTATTTGAGGTGGTCAGAACAGCCCATTGTATGGAGTAGAGAAGATCACCCTCCACGGGTTGATAATTCGGGTCAGTTAGCCTTGGTGGTAGAGCCTCAGGTTGGTGGATATAAATTCACTAAGGTACTCATGGACGGAGGTAGCAGCATCAATATCCTCTATTATGAGACCTTTCGATGCATGGGATTAACTGATAAGAATTTGAGGACATCCAACACTGTTTTTCATGGAGTGGTTCCTGGTAAGTCGGCTTACCCAGTTGGCAAGATTGAACTGGAAGTGGCCTTTGGAGATGAGTATGACTCCAGGGCTGAGAAATTGACGTTTGGAGTGGTCAAAATCAGGAGTCCGTATCATGCTCTATTTGGGTGACCGGCTTATGCTAAGTTCATGGCACGGCCGTGTTACGTTTATTTGCAGCTCAAGATGCCGGGTCACAAGGGCACCATCACTATGCATGGGAGTTGAAAGGTAGCCTTGAGTGTGAAGAAGGCGACACGGCTTATGCTGAGTCTGCCTGTGCAGCGGAAGAGCTAAAATTTTATCAAGGTAATGTTGACCCGGCGGATATGACCTCCCTGAAGAAGCCAACTACAGAGCATGACCCAGCGTTGAAGTTTAAATCGTCCGCTGAGACGAAGTTTGTTGACTTTACTCCAGGTGACTCTTCTAAGCAATTCAACATCAGTACCAATTTGGATCCTAAGTAGGAAAACACGCTCATCGAGTTCATCCATGAGAACCGGGACATCTTCGCATGGAAACCTTCTGACATGCCGGGTGTACCGAGGGAACTCGCTGAGCACACTCTCAATATTGATCCGAAGTATAAGCCGGCCAGGAAGTTTCTTCGACGGTTTAACGAAGAGAGACGGAAAGATATTGGAGAGGAAGTCGCCTGGCTCTTAGTGGCCGGGTTTATTATTGAAGTTTTTCACCCGGAGTGGTTGGCTAACCCGGTGCTTGTGCTTAAGAAGAACGGCACCTGGCGGATGTGTGTGGATTACACGGACTTAAACAAGGCATGTCCGGCTGACCCCTTTGCTCTCCCCCGTATTGATCAAATCATTGATGCTACGGCAGGTTGTGAACGTTTGAGTTTTTTGGATGCTTACTCTGGTTATCATCAGATCAAAATGACAGTTAAGGACCAGGAGAAGACGACTTTCATCACTCCGTTTGGAGCCTTCTGTTATGTATCTATGCCGTTTGGGCTCAAGAGTGCTCAGGCGACTTATCAGCGATGTGTGCAGAACTGTCTACACGATAAAATTGGGCGCAATGTTCATGCTTACATGGATGACATCGTGGTGAAGTCCAGAGAGAAGGAAACCTTGATATCTGACTTGAGAGAGGCCTTTGATAATCTTTGGGTTTATAAGATGATGCTTAACTCGTCCAAGTGTGTATTTGGTGTACCTGCAGGCAAGCTCTTGGGTTTTTTGGTCTCAAACAGAGGCATTGAAGCTAACCCGGAGAAGATCAAGGCAATTACCTCTCTGGCTAAACCGGTGTGCATCAATGATGTTCAACGACTGGCGGGTCGTGTTGCTGCTTTAAGCCGGTTCATAAGCCGGTTAGGTGAGAAGGCCCTACCACTATATCAAATGATGAAGAAAACGGACACTTTTGTCTGGAGTGATGTGACTGATACTGCTTTTGAAGATTTAACGAGACAGTTGTCTGAGCCACCGGTCCTTGCAGCTCCCGTTGATAAGGAGCCGTTGTTGTTATATGTGGCTGCTAATTCACGAGCTGTTAGTGTTGCTATCGTGGTAGAGCGTAAGGAAGCTGGCAAGGAGCATCCGGTTCAACGGCCGGTTTACTACATCAGTGAGGTGCTCACTGAGTCTAAACAAAGGTACCCACATTGGCATAAACTTGTTTACGGAGTGTTTATGGCAAACCGGAAGTTGAAGCAGTACTTTCAAAGTCATCCTATAACTGTGGTAAGTTCTGCCCCCTTGGGAGACATCATCCAGAATAGGGAGGCCACAAGACGAGTCACCAAGTGAGATATTGAGCTTGGGCCTCATGGTTTGAAATATATGCCACATACTGCTATTAAGTCTCAAGCCTTGGTGGATTTTATCAATGATTGGACAGAGTTGCAGGCACCTGAGGAGAAGCCAGATAACACATATTGGACTATTCACTTTGATGGGTCCAGGCAGTTAGAAGGCTCGGGGGCAGGAGTTGTTTTAACTTCCCCTCGAGGTGACAAATTTTATTATGTGCTCCGGCTTATGTTTCCTTGTACTAACAATGCAGATGAGTACGAGGCCTTACTCCATGGTCTTCGGATGGCCAAAGAGATGAACTTGAGCCGGGTAAGGTGCTTGGGCGATTCAGATCTCGTGGCCCAATAGGTGTCAAGCAAGTGGGACTCCAAGGATCCCCTTATGGCGGCTTATCATCGTGAAGTAGATGCTGTGGCTGGGAACTTCAAAGGTTATCAAGTGGAGCACATTGATCGAAGGAAGAATGAGGCGGCTGATGCTTTAAGCCGTTTGGGATCTCAGCGTAAGCCGGTGCCGCCTAACACCTTCCTCGATGTTTTGCATAATCCTTCTGTCAAGGTACCTACGGAGGAAGAACTAGAAGTGCCAGACTCGGAGGCACAGCTGGTGGCAGCTCTTCATGACATCCCGGATTGGACAGTGCCATATTTGGACTATATGACCCGGGGAGAGTTGCCTGAGGATGAGACCTTGGCAAGACAAATCGTCAGACGGTCCAAATCTATGACGATTGTTCATGGCGAGTTACATCACCGAAGTGTCACTGGGGCGTTTCAATGCTGTATGTCGCCCGCGGAGGGCCAGGAGATACTTCGTGAGATCCATGAAGGAGATTGTGGCCATCATGCCGGGTCAAAATCTCTTGTGGCCAAGGCTTTCAGTCATGGTTTCTATTGGCTGACGGCTCATGCTGATGCGGAGGATCTAGTCAGGAAATGTGATAGATGTCAAAAATTCTCACGACGAGCTCATGTGCCAGCTCAAGAGTTGAGGATGATTCCAATCACTTGGCCGTTCGCAGTCTGGGGGCTTGACATGGTTGCACCTTTCAAGAGGTCTAAGGATAAAAAGACACACATCCTGGTGGCAGTGGATAAGTTTACAAAGTGGGTTGAGGCGGAGCCAGTCAGTAAGTGTGATGCAGCCACGGCGGTTCAATTCATGAAAAACGTGATTTTTCGTTTTGGTTTTCCACACAGCATCATAACTGATAATGGCACTAATCTCTCCAAGGGTGCCATGGAAGAGTTCTATCAACGAGAACATATCCGGCTTGATGTTTCGGCTGTTGCTCATCCTCAATCCAATGGTCAAGCAGAAAGAGCTAATCAAGAGATCCTGAAGGGTATCAAACCCCGGCTCTTGGTTCCCTTGCAGCGAACTCCGGGTTGTTGGGTGGAGGAGTTACCCTCTGTGCTATGGAGCATCAACACTACACCTAACAGGTCTACAGGTTACACCCCTTTATTCATGGTGTATGGAGCAGAGGCAGTCCTGCCAAGTGACATCCGGCACGATTCACCCCGCGTGGCGGCTTACGTTGAGGCTAATAACGAAAAAGCTCGTCAGGATGCACTTGACTTGTTGGATGAGGAGCGAGACTTAGCAATAGCCTGCTCAGTGATTTACCAGCAAGACCTGCGCCGCTATCACAGCCGCCGGGTTAGAAGCAGAACCTTTCAGGAAGGCGACTTAGTGCTCCGGCTCATCCAGGATCAGTCTGATATGCACAATCTATCCCCTCCTTGGGAAGGACCCTTTGTGTCCAGCAAGAATCTGAACAACGGGTCATATTATCTCATCGATGTTCGAGAGCACAAAGACTCACGTAAGTCGGAGGAGGAGACCCGCCGGCCGTGGAATATCGCCTATCTTCGACCTTACTATACTTGAGCCACCGGCTCTCCAGATGTATATATTTTGACAATGTATATATTATATAAAGCAATAAAGCAGGATGGAGGGAGTCCTGGACTAGGGGGTGTCCGGATAGCCGAACTATCATCATTGGCCGGACTCCAAGATCATGAAGATACAAGATTGAAGACTTCGTCCCGTGTCCGGATGGGACTTTCCTTGGCGTGGAAGGCAAGCTTGGCGATACGGATATGTAGATCTCCTACCATTGTAACCGACTCTGTGTAACCCTAGCCCTCTCCGGTGTCTATATAAACCGGAGGGTTTTAGTCCGTAGGATGAACAACAATCATACCATAGGCTAGCTTCTAGGGTTTAGCCTCCTTGATCTCGTGGTAGATCCACTCTTGTACTACCCATATCATCAATATCAATCAAGCAGGAGTAGGGTTTTACCTCCACCGTGAGGGCCCGAACCTGGGTAAAAACATCGTGTCCCTTGTCTCCTATTACTATCCGCCTAGACGCACAGTTCGGGACCCCCTACCCGAGATCCGCCGGTTTTGATACCGACATTGGTGCTTTCATTGAGAGTTCCTCTGTGTCGTCGCTCATAGGCCCGATGGCTCCTTCGATCATCAACAACAATGCGGTCCAGGGTGAGACTTTTCTCGCCGGACAGATCTTCGTGTTCGGCGGCTTTGCACTGCGGGCCAATTTGCTTGGCCATCTGGAGCAGATCGAAAGCTACGCCCCTGGCTATCAGGTCAGATTTGGAAGTTAATTATACGGCCGACATACGCGGAGACTTGATCTTCGACGGATTCGAGCCACAGCCGAGCGCGTCGCACTGTCACAATGGGCACGATTTAGCTCTGCTTCCGGACAGTGCCCTGGAGGCCGCACAAGAGTCCGCTCCGACCCTCAACTCGGAGCCGACTGCGCCGATCAAGGATGGGTGGCTAGACACCGCCTCGGGGGCTGCTACCTCTACGGCGATGGAGCCGAATACTGACCCTATCCCTTGCGAAGCTCGTGACTCCGAGGTTCCGGACTCCTCGCCGGGCTCCAGACCTCCCGCGCCCCTACCAATCGAATCCGATTGGGCGCCGATCATGGAGTTCACCGCTGCGGACATCTTTCAGTGCTCGCCTTTTGGCGACATCCTGAATTCGCTAAAGTGTCTCTCTTTATCAGGAGAGCCCTGGCCGGATTATGACCAGGACGGTTGGGTTGCGGACGACGAGGAAATTAAAAACCCACCCACCACCCATTTCGTAGCCACTGTCGACGACTTAACCGACATGCTAGACTTCGACTCCGAAGATATCGACGGTATGGACAACGATGCCGGAGATGACCAAGATCCAGCGCCCACAGGGCACTGGAAAGCCACCTCAACTCACGATGTATACATGGTGGATACACCAAAAGGAAGCGATAACGAGGAACAACGGGACGCTGCGAAGGATAATTCCCCAAAAAACAGCCAAAACGGCAACGCAAGCGCCACCCGAAGTCCCGCCTCGACAACAACAACACCCATACAGACCCAGCCGTAGAGCAGGGCGAACCAGTGGACGACGAACATGCCACCAAGCAACCGTCCGAACAGGATGAATTGGACAAGCAACCCATCCCCGGCGAAAACAACAGTCCGGATGATCTCACGCCGAACACATCACCGGAGCATAAGAACCTCCACAAAAGGCTCGTCGCCACTGCAAGAAGTTTGAAGAAGCAGAAGCGGAAGCTCAAAACAGTGGAAGACGTACTCAGAATGAGATGGAGCAAAGTACTCAAGACCGCAGACAAATACGATGATAGTCACCAAGCAAAGAGCTACCCGAAGCGCAAGCTATTGCCCGAATTTGACGAGGAGGCCGTAGAGCCCCCACAGTCAAAAAACAAAGAGGCCGCCTGGTCGGATAGACGACCACATGATAAACAAAGAGCGGCAAGCGGCGCCGCACACAAACCGGCACGTGATCCACATAAGGATCCTCGCAAAACGGATGGCCCGGTCAGGTCCATCTATGGGCCAAGAAAGCAAGCTCTAGAAGGCAACACAACACGTCGAGTACTCGAAAATCACGGCACACCCAAGTACAGGGGCGCCGCACACCCCCTATGTTTCACCGACAAAGTACTGGATTATGAATTTTCAGCGGGATTCAAGCCCGTAAACATACAAGCGTACGACGGAACAACAGACCCTGGAGTCTGGATTGAAGATTACATACTACACATACATATGGCAAGAGGAGATGACCTCCACGCCATAAAATACTTACCCCGCAAGCTCAAAGGGCCAGCCCGACATTGGCTCAAAAGCCTCCCAGAAATACCATTGGAAGTTGGGAAGAGCTCGAGGATGCGTTTCGGGCAAATTTTCAGGGGACTTATGTCCGCCCTCCGGATGCAGACGATCTAAGTCACATAACTCAACAGCCCGGAGAGTCAGCCCGCAAATTCTGGAATAGGTTCCTCACCAAGAAGAACCAAATAGTCGACTGTCCGGACGCCGAAGCCTTAGCAGCCTTCAAACATAACGTCCGAGACGAATGGCTCGCCAGACACCTCGGCCAGGAAAAGCCAAGGACAATGGCCGCACTAACAAGCCTCATGACCCGCTTTTGCGCGGGAGAAGATAGCTGGCTGGCAAGATGCAGCACCAGCAACCCGAGTACATCCGAGGTTAGGGATGGAAATGGGAAACCACGACGCAGAAAAGACCAGTGCCGGACTAAGGAAAATGGCCCAAAGAGCACGACATTCAAGGCCGGGTTCAAAAGCTCTAGGCAGAACAACAAAACACTGCCTCTCAAGGACAACATCGACGAGCTATCCAACCTAAACAAAATCTTGGACAGGATATGTCAAATCCACAGTATCCCCGGGAAGCCTGCAAACCATACCCACAGAGATTGTTGGGTCTTCAAGCAGTCCGGCCGACTCAACGCCGAACACAAGGGGCTCGACACACCAAGTGAGGACGATGACGAACCCCACAAGCAGAGCACCGGAAACCAAAAGAATTTCCCACAAGAGGTAAAAACAGTGAATTCACTTAAAGTGGTAACAAGGAAAAATAGAGCGGCGCCCACTAAAGTACGCGCCGCACGGTCCACCCCAGCGGAGTCCCGAAACTGGATGTCAAAACCAATAACTTTCGACCATCAGGATTACTCCGGAAGTATCCGAAACGCAGGATGGACTGCTTTGATATTGGATCCTATAATCGACGGACTACAATTTACACAAGTCCTAATGGACGGCGGCAGTGATCTAAACCTGCTGTACCAGGACACAATCCGCAGAATGGGAATAGACCCAACCAAAATTCTCCATAGCAACACTTCCTTTAAAGGAGTGACGCCAGGCCCATATGCCAATTGCACGGGCTCCCTTCTACTAGAAGTCGTGTTCGGTTCACCCGATAACTTCCGCCGTGAAAAGTTAATCTTCCATATCGCCCCATTTAAAAGTAGCCATCAAGCACTATTGGGACGCGAAGCTTTTGCCCGCTTTAATGCAATACCGCATTACGCATCTCTTACACTTAAAATGCCCGGACCACGCGACACCATCTCATTAAAGGGTAACTTCGAGTGTTCCTCCACCGCAGAAGAACGTGAGACTGCCTTGACAGCCACACACTAATCCGGCTTTGCTGATCAAAGCCCCTAAAACAGGTCATTCAGACCCCGGACACGGTTAGGCGAGTCCGGTATAAATAAACAAGGGGCTTACTAGCCGCGTACCCCTTTACAAGGGGCTGCACACACGAACAATGAGAGCCAATAAAGCTCAATTTTATTCATTCTTTTGAATCATACTCTGTTTTAAATACATTCTTCACACGATCCTTTTTTCTCAAACTAAGTTCTTCTCTTTTACAGATGAACAACGTGCTACACCCGTCCAGGATACGGCACAACGGAGACACAGGCGCAGACGTGCAGTAGGGACCCGTTGCAAGGATTCTTTTCAGATTAAGACCCTGCGTAAACCTTTTTTACTGTCTCTTGTTGATACACATCCCCCGGTTTCTCACCATAACCAAGGAGGAGGCTGGCGTTTTGGCATCGGCCGCGTCAGAAGTTCTCGCGCGTACTTGGACACTAGCGGCTTAGGGCATCGTTCTGCCCGTTTTCATAAAGAGTGAATACCTTAGGGAGTGTTCGACGTCTCGAGTTAGGCCTTATATGCATCAGCTTCGAATCATGTCTTTGGTCAAATGTTGGGTTTGCCCGGCTCCTGTGTTTTGCTGCCTTATGTTCCATTATATCGGCTAACGCGGCACCAGGAGAACTACTGCGATTGTGCCCCGGTTCGGCCGGGTGAGCACCTCAGTAGAGAAAGCCGAAAACTAACTGTCATGATATAGCGAGAGACTGGTCAACCACTCGATCGACCACCGGAATGTTTAGAATTCCTCCGCTTTTATGAAGGACCGTTTCCCGGTCAGGCACACACGTGCCCCGAATTCGGAGAGCGCGGTGCCCCTAGGGGCTATATAGTAGCCCCACCATCGAACTCCTATGGCTAAGTGAAAGTGATAAAGCATTATAGTCCGGTTGCCTAGTTTGCTACGCTATCACCTCCTTCACAGGACCAAGACGTTGGATTAAGTGTCAAAATGCGCTTTTTTGCAAACACCCCCGCACTATGTGCATGGGGGCTGAAGCCAAAGACTACCATCTTTCAGGTTATATATACAATATACATTAACGGCCGCACAGGAGGTATTTCAATACTGGAACGCACAAGTATAAAAAGCCCTTATATTATATATTCGGAACATGGTTTCACAAATCATACACGTCATTTGAACAGAACGTTTTTCGAGCACTGCGACTCTATTAACTGAGCGCCCTGCAGGACTTCCTCAAAATAGTGCTCGGCTGGTAATCGGCTTTTCTCCGAATCCCGGGATGCAACGTCGTTGGCCTCCATCTCTGCCCAGTATGTTTTGACACGGGCGAGAGCCATCCGTGCACCCTCTATGCATGCCGACCGCTTCATCGCCTTGATATGCGGCACCGCATCAAGGAACTGCTGCACCAAGCCAAAATAACTCTTCGGCTCGGGCCTTTCCGACCACAGATGAGCCACGACATCCTTCATGGCAAGTCCGGACAACCTGTTCAGCTCAGCCCACTCAGCCAACCGATCGATTAACGGAAGTGGACGCTCCGGATTATGGAATTGAGACCAAAAAAGCTCTTCCATCCCGTGATCCTTTTGGCCTCAGAAATGTAAGACTGCGTCTGCCGCACTCGCCGCCAAATTCAGATAAGCATCCTCCGCACCCCACAACTGGCCCAACTGAGCATACTTCGGATCCGTGAACTTCCTACGCAGCAGAAAGGGCTTTCCAGCTGCAATATCACTGGCCTGACGCAGCTCCTCCTTTATAGCCCTCATCGCGGAGCGGGCATCCTTGGCTTCGGCGGTGGCCTTCTTCAGGTCCTGAAAGTGCTAGTATCGACTAAGGGGGGGGGTGAATAGGCGATTTTTATGAAAGTCTTCAAAACTTGGAAGTTTCAAAGACAAACAACTGAAACAACCTAATTGATATGCAGCGGAAGATAAACTACCCTGAACAAGCCATAGTCAAGAAAGTCATGATGTGAAAGTACAGGACTAATAGCAGTCAGGTAGTAAGGATCAAGTTGGAAGATAGTATGAAGCCAATCAACAATAGTAGTCAAGCAATGAAGTCAAACAGATACACAGACAAGCAATGACTTCATGAAGACAAACTAAGTAAGGTTGGAAGAGATAGAACCAGTTGCTTGTTGAAGACACAGGATTTGTTGGACCAGTTCCAGTTGCTGTGACAACTGTACGTCTGGTTAGGGAGGCTGAGATTTAACTCAGAGGACCGTGTCTTCACCTTATTCCCCTTGAGCTAAGGACACCCAATCCTCGCCCAATCACTCTGATAAGTCTTCAAGGGAGACTTCCAAACCTTCACAGACTTCGTTCACCGGCAATCCACAATGACTCTTGGATGCTCAGAACGCGACACCTAACCGGCTGGAGGATTCACAGTCCTCAAGTGTAATAAGTCTTCAGGTCACACAGACAGAAAGACTTCAGTGATGCCTAACACTCTTTGGCTCTGGGTGTTTGGGCTTTGTCCTCGCAAGGATTTCTCTCTCTCAAATGCTTCGAGGTGGGTTGCTCTCAAACGACAAAAGCCGTGCACAAACTCTGAGCAGCCACCAATTTATGGTGTAGGGGGTGGGCTATTTATAGCCACTAGGCAACCCGACCTGATTTGTCCAAAATGACCCTGGGTCACTAAGGAACTGACACGTGTTCCAATGGTTAGATTTCAAACACACGCGGCAACTTTACTTGGGCTACAAGCAAAGCTGACTCATCCAGCTCTGGATAAGATTTGCTCTCATTGTCTTCGCTCGAAGACATAGGATTTGGGTTGAGCATCACTTCAGTCACTCTGACTTAGTTCACTGGGACCCCACTTAACAGTACGGTGGTTCCTATGACTCAACAAAGAAGAAAATGAAACAGCGAATCCACACAGTCTTCGCGCTCCAAAGTCTTCACTCAATGTCTTCTCATGTCATAGTCTTCAATATGAATATCTTCTCATACCACCATTGTCTTCAATGTCTTCATACATTTTTAGGGGTCATCTCCGGTAGGTAAACCGAATCAATGAGGGACAATACCTGCGTTATCCTGCAATTCTCACAAACGCATTAGTCCCTCAACCAACTTTGTCGTCAATACTCCAAAACCAACTAGGGGTGGCACTAGATGCACTTACAATCTCCCCCTTTTTGGTGATTGATGACAAACTGGTTGAAGTTTTCAACGGGGATAAAGTATGTGAAATTGTAAGGATAGGTAATTTGTCTTCATAAGTTGCAAGGGCTCCCCCTGAAGATGTGCATCTAAGTAATTTTATTTTGTAATGCAAATGCACATGGCAGGTTGTACTTGTGGAGATCCACTTCAACTTATGAAGATAATTCATCATGCATGAAATGATATAGCAATACGAATGACATGCATAATGAAAAATGGACGTCTGCGGAATGATCTAAGTGCAGAAGTTATCATCGCACATGCGGAATTTATCATCGCAAAGCAAATAAGTAGCAGACGACCATCAAGTTTAGGTGTTACAACTCAAAGAACCAAATGTTTCAAAAACGCAAGAGTTGTAAGCACGCAGCAAAATATAATGCAACCACCCATATGAACCCGCTTGAAGACTATCAACTCATACGCTTCTCCCCCTTTTGTCAGTAATGACCAAAAAGGTTTGAAGAGATAGAGCATCTACTCGTCATCATAAGTAGGTGAAGCAGCAGGGTTGTCGTCGTTGGTTGGCGGTGCAGATGAGCTTGGTGCAGTGTTGATGCGCACTGTAGTAGTTGGAGGTGGTGAAGTAGCGTCATCTTCATCATCGATCACTCTGGCATTAACTGTTGCTGCAGAAGAGGAATATTCTGAGTCTTCAAGAGATGGAGTTCGACGCAGGGTAGTAGTCCTTGGAGGAGTGGAGTCGAACTGGAATCGTTCATTGAAGCCATCATCTTGAAGATCAGGTTCAGCACTGAGCAGAGTCAAACTCTTCCATGATCTTTGGCAAGTTTCATGAGCAACAAAGGCATTCTTGGTGGCAAGGTTGCGAATGCGATTGACATCCACCAAGAGGATTTGCATTTGGCGCTTGAGCCAGAAATGATGCTTATCCTGCTTCTGATGAAGAGCCACAAGAAGCTCTCGGTCATTGAGAACACGAGAACGCTTCCGAGGCCTTTGCGCGATGGTACTCTCAGTAGCTTCAGTTGGCGCTCTGTGAGGCAGACGGGTGTTACCAGCAAGTGGATAGAATCTTGTTGCTGCATGAACACCTTCAATAGGCTGAGTGAAGCTTTGGTGCTCAATGTTCTGAAGACAAAGTGGCGTCTTGGCAGGGTCAGAGTATACAGCATCAACTGACATATCAACCTCAGGAAGAAAGATGATGTGATTGCGAGCAGAGGGCTGATAGTTGACAGATGAGTGTTGCTTGATGAGGCGCATGACCCAGGAAGCATAAAACTTCAGACCAAACAGGTCAGAACCGGAAGCAGCATGTTGCCTGATGAAGAATTCCTGAGTGTTGAAGCTGATGCCATTTAGAATATAGAAGACCAATGTCTTCATGGCTCCTTCAAGCTTGGCCGATGATGAGTGTCCCTTGACTGGCCATAGAGTTCGCCTAATGATATGATATATGGTGCGCGGCAGATACTCAAGGTCTTCAACAAAGAAATGTGTGGGATACTCAGCATCAGATGGCAAAGGCTTCATCATGCTCAGCATCTGGATCATATTAGGTTCAGGCTTATGAAAGATGCTCTCCACAGCATTGCGGTGTAGCTGACAGTTAGGCTCATAGAGTTCTCCAGGAGTGGCTAGCCCAGTAAGCTCGATGATGTCCATAGCTTTGGCTTCATGATGAACATTGCCAGTCATCCACTCGAGAACCCATGTCTTGATGTCTCTGTTGTAGCCGCGAATGTGCAGAGTGGCATAGAATTGAAGCACTAGCTCTTCATTCCAATGTTCCTTGTCTGTCACAAAATGGAGCAGACCAGCATCGCGAAAGCAGTCAAGGGCTTCTTCCAAGCACGGCAGTCCAGCAATAGCTTCAGTGTCAAGGCGCATATGAGGGAAAATGCGCCCTTGATCATATAGCACGCAAGAGTAATAGCTTCTCTGCGGATAGCTCCAGAACCGATCTGATGAAATCCTTGGCTTGGAGTAGGGGTTCTTGGCGCTGTCAAAGAAGGTATTGTGGCTCTTGAAGCCATTGGCATTGAATGATCCTGGCGAGTTGGAAGTACCTGGAAACCTTGGCAGCCTGGGCTTTGGCTTCTGGACCTGAGGCTGATGCTCAACATGATAGTCAAATTGGAGGCCGGAGGCAGCAGGCGGAGGCACCAGAACAGGCCATCGGACAGTGACAAGCTGACCGTGATCGTATGCTTGCTCAATAGTATGAGGCCTTGGAGGCGGAACAGGAGCAGGGGCAACGTCAGAGGGTTCAGGCTGCACAACAGGTGCTTCAGGAGCAGCTGTCATATTTGCGTCAGGTGCAGCCTCCTCATTGGCGTCAGGCGCAACATTCTCACTGACTTCAGGTGCGGCAGTGGCCACATTTGCTTCAGGCACAGTGGCCTCATTGGTTTCAGGATCTGTGCCCACACTTGCTTCAGGCACACTAGTTGGTGCAGGCTCCACATTGGCGTCAGCCATGACCAGGGCATTGGCTTCGTTAGCATTGGTGGTGGCAGCCTCAACATTTTCAACCTCCTCTTGACGAGCAGGAGGGTCGGGCACAGGCACGTTCAGATCATGAACTGCTTCTTCTTCAATCACAGGGGGAGTTGGGACACAAACTTTTTCTTCTTTTTCTTCGGCTGATGCAGCCGGAATGTCTTCAGCAGCATGTGCTTCAGACACGGAGATGTTCACTATTGGAGCTGGTTCAGACAATACTTGCCGTGTAACAGGTGAACGTTGCACGTCTCCTTCAGGAACGCTCGACAGAGGGACTTCAGGCCTTCCTCCTCTGCGAAGCCTGCGAAGAGCTGGCTTCAGGTTGGGAGATGGAGTTGGGTGAGCCTGAAAGTCTTCATCCTCTTCTTGCACTGGGGGTGGAGCTTGTTGTTGTTATTGGGGAGTACTGGGGGAGTCTTGTTGCTGTGGGTGATCAGCCCACGAAGCATCCTGAGCAATTGGCGTCAATGGACGACCAATGCTGATGATTTCGCTGTTCGTACGAACAGGCGATGATACCACTTGATGTTCGATCTGAGGAAGAACTTCATCATCATTTACATTGTCATCTTGAACAATGTCTTCAGCAGCGTTGGGTTCAGCTGCTGGAATATCTTCAGTCTCATGAGCCTCTGTAATAGCAGGCTCATGGACAACCATCCTTCTTTCTTGGTGAACAGACACAGGGCGAACAACGGAGATGGGTTCAACGACTAAGGGCTCTGTGGAAGCAGCCCTAGTCTTCTTGGTCTTGCGCTTCTTCTTGGAGGGAGCGGCATCAGAAGCTTCTGCATGTTTCTCTTTCTGGCATCAGCCTTAGCAGCCTTTGTCTTCTTCCATTCTGAAGCGGTTGTGGTGACCTTTGGCTTCGAGCCAGTCATGCTGCTCGGGAAGATAATGCGAGGGGCTTCTTGGCTTGAAGGCTCAGGCTGTTCAGCAGGGTGCTTCTTCTTCCTCTTCGCAGCCATCCTGGGGTCAATACCTGGACGGCCAAGGGACTTGCGCTTCTCAGCCTCATTGTAGGCAAGCACACACTTATTAGCCAAAAGCTTCATGCGTTCTCGAGAGCCCTGAGCTTCTTGGCGTTTCATCAGAAAAGCTTCTTTAAGCTCATGGAGCATGACCTTGAAGTTTTGGACGTCTTGAACACTCAGATTGGCCACATGCTTCTTGAATTGAGCCTTCTTGAAATCAATCTTGTTTTTGAGCTCAACGATGCGCTGAGCAAGAGCTAGCTTAGAAGCAATGGTGCCATTGAAGGTGACACTGAGGCCAATAGGGAGCTGTAAATCTTCAAAGCTGACATTGGGGGTGTCGAACCACTCATCAATGAAATTGTGAATGATGGCCACATCAAACAGAGGCAGGTTGCTGAAGATTTCTGCTTCCTCTTTGCTCTTGATCAGCTGCTCAAGGGCATCATCCGCAAGATCTTCATCACTTGATAGATCAATGGGTTCTTCACGCAGAATTGCAGCAGGAGTCAAAGCACGCTGATCAGATGGTCTAACAAGTCGCTTCTTCTTGTCCGTTCTCTTGGAGACACAGGACAGATCTTCAGATTGCACACTAGCTTCAGGAGGTGCAGTGGCCAGTGGCTTCGCACGCAAAGTCTTCGGCGGTGGCTTTGCAGCTGAGGATGAAGCCTTTGACTTCTTTTGCTTCTGCGGCTTTGGAGGTGGAGGAGCAGGGGCTTCATCAGAGTCAGCACCATCGTCAGAATGATCTATTCTGGCGCCTTGGACCATGATGTAAGTGATGAGCCCGTCAAGGTTGGCATAGGGGCCAATGACATTGGGATTAGCTTCACGGGAGCCATCAGCACGAGGAGCAGAGGGACCTGGATTGAAGTCCAAACCCAAGGACTTCTTGTTCTCCTTGGCCGAAGCCACAGCAAACTGATAGTTGCGCTTGAAGAGCGAATCTTCACGACACCATAGAAGTGAAGTGGGATCTGCGTTTGCTGGTTGTGGCCCACGGACCATGCATGGATAGAAGCCTTGTTCAATGGCTTCAGCTCGGCTCTTGGGTTGAAGCCCTCGATAGAGGATATCACCCCATGGGCTCTTGATGGCATGCTTCTCTACATATTCCTTTGTCACAAATCTGTACTTGAACCACTCCTCAGCCCAGTAGCGTCGAATCCATTGGGTTCGCATCTTCCTTTGATGATAATTCTCTTCAGGATCTGTCTTGTACAGTTCTGCTAAGTCATCAGTCAGATCTCTAGATGTGCCACTTCTGCGCTGTCTGCCACCCTTCCTTGCTGATTTCTCTGTCGCCATGAACTTCAAGCTGAAAGGCTTCAATACGTTCAAAGGCTTCAGAGGTCTGCGTTTGCTCGTCAGACAGGAACTGGCTTCAGGAGAATTTATATGGTGCTGCAAGTATTCTGCAAACGAATGCAGACTATGAGAACCAAGGGATTCTCCCACAGACATGTACGTGTGACAGCATTAGAGATGCGAGGGAAGGGGAAGAGGTCATATGCATTCTCAGAAGATTTTGAAGATAAATCAGTTTGAAGACATTGACCTGATGTTGCGAAGACATTCACTTATATAGATGAGTTGGTTCCAGATTTGTACCAATCCGTGAATAAGTACAAGTGAGGAATCAAGCTAGTAGAAATCTAAGTGAATCGACTAGGCAGTATGAGATGCAGACGAAGTAGATCTAGCTTTGAGTGGACAGAAACTACTTTCGATAAATAGGATGAATCTTGAAGATCAAAAAGGTGGTAAAAATAGAGTTATAATTACCGCACGAAGAACTGCTAGATGGAGAAGAATAGGAGACCGAGCAGTTCAGCCCATCGTGCCCTAACTTGGCGACGGAGGACACCTACGGCGACGGCGGAGAGGACGATGTCCGCGGCCGACGTGAGGACGGCGTCGGAGAAGTCGCGGCAGCTAAGCGCTTCGTCGCCGGCGTCGTCTTGAGCTAGCGGTGGCGCTAGGGTTTTGACGGATGTGGAGAGGTGGAAGAAGTATTTCTTTACCGCAGGGGGACAGGTATTTATAAGTAGGTGAGAGAGACAGCGCAATTACGCTGGTGCCCCTGCCGGTTCATATCTGAGGGGTACGTGGCAAGCATGCAACACACCCAGGGTTGTCCCACGTTCCCACGCCCGCCAGGCATGTCGGAGAGTTGTTCCGGCTTCTCCGGATTTCAACTGTAAAGATAAGCCATTAAAACAAATTTAATGTTTGTCTCTGTGCCTTCTGCTGACTAGGACGCAGAGAAGACATTCGATAGTTTCAACAGAATGCATATGATTTGGATAGATAGAATTGAGATAGAGAGCATAGAGAGGTTAGGGTCCGATCACATTCACTTAGTGCAAAAAGATCCAATCTTGAAGACATAGCTATAAGTGAATGCTATAGAGGACAGAACACTATTTATATATATATATATATATATATATATATATATATATATATATATATATATATATATATATATATATATATCAGAAAGCAATCAAATCATCATAATCCAGAAAGTCATGAAGACAATTGAAACTGAAGACAAACCAAATTCGAAGTCATTGCAATATAACGCCTTGAATGAAACACTTCAAACAAGAAAAGTTGGTGGTGGCGTTACCCACCGTATAGGAAGTATTAGACCCAGACACGGCGCACAATTATCGTGGCGCTCCGAAGTCAAATTCCATGTTAATGTATTCACACTCAGAGTGTAAATCTTCATTGATTGAAGATATACATTACTTTGTGTGTTGCACATCTAAGTCATCAACATGCATAAGTGTTAGGATGTGTGCCTGATCACAGGACATTAGAGGATTCCAAGATATTTAGCTCACACCGTAACTTGCAAAACCTTTTCTCATCCAAGGGCTTTGTGAAGATATCTGCCAGTTGCTCATCAGTGTTGACGTGAATGATATCGATATCTTTCTTCATAACATGATCTCTGAGAAAGTGATGACAAATTTCAATGTGCTTTGTCTTCGAGTGTTGGACTGGATTGTTGGCTATTTTGATGGCACTCTCGTTGTCGCAGAAGAGAGGTACTTGTGTCAGGTTGATGCCGTAATCCTTGAGAGTTTGCTTCATCCATAGAAGCTGAGCACAACAGGATCCAGCAGCAATGTATTCAGATTCAGCAGTTGAGAGTGATACACAGTTCTGCTTCTTCGAAGACCAACAGACAAGTGATCGACCAAGAAAATGGCATGTGCCAGATGTAGACTTGCGATCCACCTTGTCACCAGCATAATCAGCATCAGAGAATCCAACCAAATCGAATCTTGAGCCCTTGGGATACCATAATCCTAGTGTTGGGGTGTAAGCCAAATATCGAAGAATTCGCTTCACAGCTAAGTGATGCGATTCCTTTGGTGCCGCTTGGTACCGAGCACACATGCAAACACTAAGCATAATATCTGGCCTAGATGCACATAAATAAAGCAAAGAACCAATCATGGAGCGGTATACCTTTTGATCGAACTCTTTACCATTGTCGTCGGGACCATGATGGTGCTTGGCTGGCATTGGCGTCGTATAGCCTTTGCAGTCTTCCATTCCAAAATTCTTTAGACAGTCTTTGAGGTATTTCTCTGGAGATATGAAGATGCCATTCCTCTGCTGACGAATTTGAAGACCAAGGAAGAACTTCAGCTCGCCCATCATGGACATTTGATATTGCTCTTGCATCATGTACCCAAACTCATCACTGTACTTCTGGTTGGTGCATCGGAAGATTATGTCATCCACATATATTTGGCACACAAACAGTTCACCATCATATGTCTTCGTGAAGAGAGTGGGATCGAGGGATCCAGGTTTGAAGCCTTTGCTCTTCAGGAAGTCTTTGATTGTATCATACCAGGCACGAGGGGCTTGTTTGAGGCCATACAGTGCCTTGTTTAGCTTGTACACCATATCAGGATGTTTTGGATCTTCAAAGCCAGGTGGTTGTGCGACATATACTTCTTCTTCAATCTTGCCATTGAGAAATGCACTCTTTACATCCATTTGATATAGCAAGATATTGTGGTGATTAGCATAGGCTAGCAGTATGCGAATGGCTTCGAGCCTAGCAACAGGAGCAAATGTTTCATCGAAGTCAATTCCTTCCACTTGGGTGTATCCTTGAGCCACAAGACGTGCTTTGTTTCTGACGACTTGACCATGCTCATCTTGCTTGTTTGATATATCCATTTTGTTCTAATAATGTTATGCTTGCGAGGATCAGGTCGCTTGACAAGTTCCCAGACATTATTTAGCTTGAACTATTGAAGTTCTTCTTGCATGGCTTGAATCCATTCAGGTTCCATAAAAGCTTCAGCAACTTTCTTGGGTTCTGATATTGATACAAATGAAAAGTGCCCACAGAAGTTTGCTAGCTGTGTTGCTCTTGATCGAGTGAGCGGACCAGGTGCATTGATGCTGTCAATTATCCTCTCTATTTGAACTTCATTTGCAACACGGGGGTGAACAGGACGAAGATTTTGCTCTGGCTGATCATTGTCATCATCGGGAGGATTGTCTTCGGTCTGAGCATTGTCTTCAGGTTGATTTGGTGCAGAGATGATAAGTTCCTCTTCAGGCTGTGCTTCAGAGGGCATGATTTCACCAGTTCCCATCAGCTTGATTGCCTCGTTTGAAGGAGCTTCATCCAGTGTACTTGGCAGGATCTCTCTCTGTGAACCATTGGTTTCATCAAATTTCACATCCACAGTTTCAACGATTTTGTAGAGAAAAAGGTTGAAGACTCTGTAGGAGTGTGAATCCTTTCCATAGCCAAGCATGAAGCCTTCATGAGCCTTAGGTGCAAATTTTGACTTGTGATGGGGATCCTTTATCCAGCATCTTGCTCCAAATACTCTGAAGTAACTGACATTTGGCTTCTTGCCAGTAAGCAACTCATATGATGTTTTGTTCAGAAGCTTATGAATGTATACACGGTTGATGATGTGACATGCTGTATCAACAGCTTCAGGCCAGAACTTTCTTGGTGTCTTGTACTCATCTAGCATTGTTCGAGCCATTTCAATGAGGGTTCTGTTCTTGCACTCAACAATGCCATTTTGCTGAGGTGTGTATGGAGCAGAGAACTCATGAGTGATTCCCATTGTATCCAGATACAGATCAAGTCCAGTGTTCTTGAATTCAGTGCCATTGTCACTTCTGATGTGCTTGATCTTCACACCATAATTGTTCATTGCTCAAGTTGCGAAGCGCCTGAAGACATCTTGCACTTCAGTTTTGTACAGAATTATATGAACCCATGTGTATCTTGAGTAGTCATCAACAATGACGAAGCCATAGAGACAGGCAGTTGTTGTGAGGGTGGAGTAGTGAGTAGGTCCAAATAAGTCCATGTGTAAGAGCTCGAAGGGTTGAGATGTTGTCATGATTGTCTTTGATGGGTGCTTTGCCCTTGTCATCTTTCTAGATTCACAGGCACCACACAGATGATCCTTCTTGGACTTGACGTCTTCGATGCCTATGACATGCTTCCTTTTGACGAGTGAGTGTAAGTTCCTCATGCCGGCATGTCCCAGCCTTCGATGCCAGAGCCAGCATTCTGAAGCTTTTGTGAGAAGACAAACTGCAAGCTGTGGACCTGCTGAGAAATCTACCATGTACAGATCATCTTTTCGATACCCTTCAAAGACTAGAGATTTGTCCGATTCCATTAGTACAAGGCAACGATATTTGCCACATATCACAATCATGTTCAAGTCACAAAGCATTGAGATAGACATTAAGTTGAAACCAAGGGATTCAACAAGCATCACTTTATCCATGTGTTGATCCTTTGAGATTGCAACTCTACCTAGACCCAATACTTTGCTTTTACCAGTGTCAGCAAATGTGATGTGAATCTTGTCGGATGGACGTAAGGTTGAGTCCATGAGAAGACTTCGATCACCAGTCATATGATTTGTGCATCCACTGTCCATAATCCATTCTGAAGCTTTTGGTGATGTACCCTACAGTGCAGTTAGGAGGATAGGCTTCACACAAGTGTTGTGAAGCATATGCATTTGATACATATAGGGACAGTCATAGCTTATAACACAGTTAGGACATGGAATGACTGATATGCAATTTAGATGTGAAGCATATAGAATGATATTTTAGCATGCGTCCTGAGTGAGTTTTAGGTCCCCAGCAATAGTATCGGACGCCATTGATTGCTGGCTGGAGACCATTTTCTGCAAAAGAGAGTTAGTTCTTCTTCGCCACCCACATTTTCAGTGGGGGCTTAGAAGCAATGAGTCTAAGTGCAGCATCTGAGAATTTTGGCTTTGAAGCCCTAGCAAATAGCCTTGCAGGAGATGAATGATACTCATATGAATAAGCAGAAAAGTTCTTAGTCCTATGAACATAGCGGTTCGAAGATACATGCTCATATTCATAAGTCTGAGCATGATTTCCCTGCAAAACATTGGCGTTAGGGTGACTCACGTGAGTCCTGTATCTGTATGAAGCCTTTGGGCCATATGAAGCTATAGGTCTGGGATTTGTCTTCTTCCTTGGTGGTGTCATGACGACATTCACAGGAAGACTCTCAATGTACCGCTTAGGTACCCAGATTTTCTTCATAGGTGGTCCATTCCTGCAGTTAGTACCAATGTACCTGGCAAACACTTCACCATTCTGATTTTTGAACAGTTTATAGTTTGCATCAAAGGATTCATCAATGATAATAGGATTAGCACAGGTAAAGCCAGATAAGGTAGATGGATCTACTGAAGGTCCCTTTGCAGCAACCCATGTGGTTTTGGGGTACTGCTCAGGCTTCCAGTATGAGCCATCAACATTCATTTTCCTTTCGAACCCAACACCCTCTTTCCTAGGGTTTCGGTTCAGAATCTGCTTTTTGAGGACATCACAGAGAGTCTGATGTCCCTTCAAACTTTTGTACATCCCTGTTTCAAGCAATGTCTTCAACATAGCATTTTCATCAACAACAGCAGTGGTATCCTCCGCAGAGGGGTTAGTGACCACATCAGTAGGTGAAGACAATGAAACAGCAGCAGCAGTGGAACATTCAGCAACAGATGTAGCTTTATCACGCTCAATGCATTTTAGACATGGTGGTTCAAATCCTTCCTGAGCGGAATTGATCTATTGGGCGCGAAGTAACTCATTCACCTTTTGAAGATCTTCATGAGCCGCTCTCAATTTCTCAAGCTCTTGTTTCCTTTGAAGATAATCATAGGAGAGCCTTTCATAAGTTGTTGAGAGCGATTCATGACGACCTTCAAGTTCCTGGTACTTAGCATGAAGATTTTTTATGTCATCAACTAAGGACTGTGAGCGTGTCATTTCAGCGTCCAACAAGTCATCGCTTTTGTCTAACAGTTTCTGAGTATGTTCCATAGCCTTTTGTTGTTCAGTTGCAATTTTAGCAAGAGTTTTGTAGCTGGGTTTGGATTCACAATCAGAGTCATCTTCACTTGAAGTTTGAAAGTAAGCATCGCGTGATTTTACCTTGGCACCACGTGCCATGAAGTAGTAGGTGGGAGTAGGATTGTCTTCGTCATTAGCTTCAGCATTGGTGCGGAAGTCATTGTCTTCAGTGTTGAAAATTGACTTGGCAACATAAGCAGTGGCTAGAGCCAGGCTTGCAATGCCAGGGTCAGACTCCTCTCCAGACTCCACCTCCGCCTCCTCCAAAGCAGACTCCTCCTCTGAATCCATTTCCTTGCCAACAAAAGCACGAGCCTTGCCAGATGAGCTCTTCTTGTATGATGAAGACTTGGAAGAAGACTTAGAAGACTTTGCGGATTTCTTCTTCTTCTTGTCATCAGAATCATATTCCTTGCTTTTCTTCTTCTTCTTCTCATTGTCCCACTGTGGACACTCAGATATGTAGTGACCAGGTTTCTTGCACTTGTGGCAGGTTCTTGTCTTGTGATCATGAGTGGAAGCTTCATCATTCCTTGAGCTAGATCGTGAAGACTTTCTGAAGCCTTTCTTCTTTGTGAATTTCTGGAACTTCTTCACAAGCATAGCAAGTTCCCTTCCAATGTCTTCAGGATCTTCAGACTGCAGTCAGATTCTTCTTCAGGTGAGGAAACAACTTTCGCCTTCAAAGCACGAGTTCGGCCATTGCTTGGACCATAGATATCTCTTTTCTCAGATAGCTGGAACTCATGTGTGTTGAGCCTCTCAGGTATATCAGACGGATCGAGTGTCTTGAAGTCAGGACGTTCTTGTATCATGAGGGCAAGGGTGTCAAAGGAGCTGTCAAGTGACCTCAGCAGTGTCTTGACGATTTCATGCTTGGTAATCTCAGTTGCACCAAGAGCTTGAAGTTCATTTGTGATATCAGTGAGGCGATCAAACGTGAGCTGGACATTCTCATTGTCGTTTCTCTTGAAGCGGTTGAAGAGGTTGCGAAGAACACTGATTCTTTGATCTCGCTGGGTTGAAACGCCTTCGTTGACCTTGGATAGCCAGTCCCAGACTAGCTTCGACGTTTCCAGAGCACTCACACGGCCATACTGTCCTTTGGTCAGATGACCACAGATGATGTTCTTCACAGTAGAGTCCAGTTGAATGAACTTCTTGACATCAGTGGGGGTGACACCTTCACCAGTTTTGGGAACGCCATTCTTGACGACATACCAGAGGTCGACATCAATGGCTTCAAGATGCATGCGCATCTTATTCTTCCAGTAGGGATATTCAGTTCCATCGAACACGGGGCAAGCAGCGGAGACCTTGATTATCCCTGAAGTCGACATAGCTGAAACTCCAGGTGGTTAAACCGAATCACACAAAACAAGGGAGTACCTTGCTCTGATACCAATTGAAAGTGCCTAGTATCGACTAGGGGGGGGGGGGGGGGTGAATAGGCGATTTTTATGGAAGTCTTCAAAACTTGGAAGTTTCGAAGACAAACAACTGAAACAACCTAATTGATATGCAGCGGAAGATAAACTACCCTGAACAAGCCATAGTCAAGCAAGTCATGATGTGAAAGTACAGGACTAATAGCAGTCAGGTAGTAAGAATCAAGTTGGAAGATAGTATGAAGCCAATCAACAATAGCAGTCAAGCAATGAAGTCAAACAGATACACAGACAAGCAATGACTTCATGAAGACAAACTAAGTAAGGTTGGAAGAGATAGAACCAGTTGCTTGTTGAAGACACAGGATTTGTTGGACCAGTTCCAGTTGCTGTGACAACTGTACGTCTGGTTAGGGAGGCTAAGATTTAACTCAGAAGACTGTGTCTTCACCTTATTCCCCTTGAGCTAAGGACACCCAGTCCTCGCCCAATCACTCTGGTAAGTCTTCAAGGGAGACTTCCAAACCTTCACAGACTTCGTTCACCGGCAATCCACAATGACTCTTGAATGCTCGGAACGCGACGCCTAACCGGCTGGAGGATTCACAGTCCTCAAGTGTAATAAGTCCTCAGGTCACACAGACAGAAAGACTTCAGTGATGCCTAACACTCTTTGGCTCTGGGTGTTTGGGCTTTGTCCTCGCAAGGATTTCTCTCTCTCAAATGCTTCGAGGTGGGTTGCTCTCAAACGACAAAAGTCGTGCACAAACTCTGAGCAGCCACCAATTTATGGTGTAGGGAGTGGGCTATTTATAGCCACTAGGCAACCCGACCTGATTTGTCCAAAATGACCCTGGGTCACTAAGGAACTGACACGTGTTCCAACGGTCAGATTTCAAACACACGCGGCAACTTTACTTGGGCTACAAGCAAAGCTGACTCATCTAGCTCTAGATAAGATTTGCTCTCATTGTCTTCATTCGAAGACATAGGATTTGGGTTGAGCATCACTTCAGTCACTCTGACTTAGTTCACTGGGACCCCACTTAACAGTACGGTGGTTCCTACGACTCAACAAAGAAGAAAATGAAACAGCGAATCCACACAGTCTTCGCGCTCCAAAGTCTTCACTCAATGTCTTCTCATGTCATAGTCTTCAATATGAATATCTTCTCATACCACCATTGTCTTCAATGTCTTCATACATTTTTAGGGGTCATCTCCGGTAGGTAAACCGAATCAATGAGGGACACTACCTGTGTTATCCTGCAATTCTCACAAACGCATTAGTCCCTCAACCAGCTTTGTCGTCAATACTCCAAAACCAACTAGGGGTGGCACTAGATGCACTTACAGGTCCTCTTGCTCCGCTCGGCATTCTCTTTTAAGAAACTCATAGCAGTCGGTAGCATCCTTCAGCTTCACGGCCATTTCGGCCATTTCCTCCCTGCTTCAGCAGTGAGCAGCCTGCTTGGCTTTTAGCTCTTCGGCCACCTTCAAGGCAGCCGCATTACTTTCTCTGGCTTGCTCCTTCGCTCGGGTAAGCTCCGCCCAAAGCTCCTCCACAGCAGCGGTGCCATCTGCATCAAAGCATACATGTTGTAAGGCACGGGAATCCAGCTCCCTTACCAGGTGACCGCAGAGAAGCCACCTACCTTGTGACTCGTCAAGTCGTTTATTGACTAGCGCGATGTCCGCATCCGCAACGTCAAGTTGCCGCTTTAGTTCGGCAACTCCATCAGTCCGGCTGGCCACCGAAGGCCCCGCCACCTGTACGGGAAGGGCGACACCTTATAACTGAGATTATGATCCTCGGCAACATACCGAGTCTCAGGGGCTACTATCTATACAGGTCGCATTCTAAGCGCAAAACTGTCAAAAAGTATGTCATTTTTACGTACCTCAAACCCCGTCAGTAAACTTCTGAGGGCCTCATGCAACCCGCTCTCAGCGGATGAAATCCTTTCAATCACCATACTCATCAACGTACGGTGATCTTCCGAGATAGACGCCCGCCCGAGAAGATCCTTCAACTCCTTCGGCCGTACACCAGTTGGTGCCGAACTCTCCGGCCCCACCGGACTCAGGGAGACCCTCCGCGACGACACCTCAGGGTCGTCCGCCCCGCCTGACGGTGCGGCAGATGGAGGCGTTTCTCTCTCCATCATCTCTGGACGAAGATCCCCCGAAGATAAGCTCTGCTGAGAAGGGCTGAGATCCGAACTACAAGGAAAAAAAACTTCGGTTATCCTCAGAAATAAAAACGGGGATGTCGGTGTCAAAACCGGCGGATCTCGGGTAGGGGGTCCCGAACTATGCGTCTAGGCGGATGGTAACAGGAGACAAGGGACACGATGTTTTTACCCAGGTTCAGGCCCTTTCGATGGAGGTAAAACCCTACTCCTGCTTGATTGATATTGATGATATGGGTAGTACAAGAGTGGATCTACCACGAGATCAAGGAGGCTAAACCCTAGAAGCTAGCCTATGGTATGATTGTTGTTGTGTCCTATAGACTAAAACCCTCTAGTTTATATAGACACCGGAGAGGGCTAGGGTTACACAGAGTCGGTTACAATGGTAGGAGATCTACATATCCGTATCGCCAAGCTTGCCTTCCACGCCAAGGAAAGTCCCATCCGGACACGGGACGAAGTCTTCAATCTTGTATCTTCATAGTCTTGGAGTCCGGCCGATGATGATAGTTCGGCTATCCGGACACCCCCTAGTCTGGGACTCCCTCAGTAGCCCCTGAACCAGGCTTCAATGACGACGAGTCCGGTGCGCATATTGTCTTCGGCATTGCAAGGAGGGTTCCTCCTCCGAATAATTCATAGAAGATTGTGAACACCAGGATAGTGTCCGGCTCTGTAAAATAAATTCCACATACCACCGTAGAGAGAATAATATTTACACAAGTTCAATCTGCTGACGTGTTTTGTGGCGTGACGTCACACCACAACCAAGCCTTTACTCAAATCGTTTATTATACCACCTCAGCGCGTTTAGCGAAGCGGTTTCCTTGGCACGTCTTGTCGAAGCAGAGATCGTGTTCCCCTTATTCCGGGATTCCCATCAATACGGACGTGGGTAACCCAACCGCGCCCGTTGCCACGCCCCCTCCATCGAAGGCGAGTTCCAAACGGTCACGGGGACGGCTCTTGGTATTCTCCCTCTTTATAATGAGACCAAGGCCCGTTCCTTTTCTTCAATCCTCAATCGAATCCGCCCCTCGCCACGAGTTCCAACACCCAGGGCTCCAGATTCGGGCACTTCGGACCTTCGACAATGTCCAGCTCCGACCTACAGGGCCGGTGGATGCCCTCCTCCGTCACGGAAGAGGACGTGCTAAAGCTGAGAGACGCCAGGTACTTAACCTACGAGATTTCGCATAGGTTACCTGCCCAAGGGCAAGTCATTCCTACTCCCGAGCCTGGCGAGAGTGTCGTGTTCGTGTCTCACCTCCATCGGGGTTTAGGCTTCCTGATGGATCCCTTCGTGAGGGGTCTCATGTTTTACTATGGGCTGGAATTCCACGACTTGGCTCCGGCGTCCATCCTCCACATCTCATCATTTATTGTCGTCTGCGAAGCCTTCCTCCGCACTACCCCTCACTTTGGTTTGTGGCTCAAAACCTTCAACGTGGAGTCGAAGATGATTGAGGGGCGTCAGGCAGAGTGCGGCGGGGCGGTTATAAGCAAGAGGGCCGACGCTCCATGGCCCGAGGGCTCTTTTCAGGAGGAGCTCGGCTTGTGGCAACATGAGTGGTTCTATATCACCGCTCCCAGGGGCAGCAGGCAGAGGCCGCCGCCCGCCTTTCGCTCGGGCCCTCCACAACGGCTGACGTCATGGGTCAACAAAGGGCTTGACTGGGGGCCGTCCAAGAGAGGGAGATCAATCTGGTCGTAGTGATGCAGGTTATGCTAATCCGGCATCTTCTGCCCTGCAAACGTCGCCCCCTCCGCCTGTGGGAATTCAATCCGGAGGGACCACGAGCTCTCCAACACTTCATGGGTACGACACCCATGGAGATGTACAAACTGTTCTGCGGATCAAAAGAGATGTGTCCGGACTTGACCGAGGACGCTGGCTTAAGCTGTAATCGCTCAGATACTCAAGTAAGTAGCCCTGTGTTCGGACATATCGTCCATTTATTTATCATGGATTTGCCTTTTAACCAACTATCCCTTGGATAGGAGTGGATAGCGCAAGCAAAACTTATACGGTGTCCGCCCCCCCCCCCCCTCCCTGAGACCACGCCGGATCCCGTGTTAATCAAAATGTTGGAGGTAGCGCCTTCGGAGGAGGGCGAAGGGGGGAACAGGGAAACTACCACCTCTGCCAAGGAGGCTCTCAGCAAGGGGGGAATCAAGAATCCCTCCTTGCAGGGGGAGAAGAGGACCGCTTCCGAAGACCCGGAGGCCAAGGCCTCAAAACGGGGAAAGAAATCTGCACCGGAAGGTCCTGTGCCGGGAGGAGTCCCGGCCGCACAGTCTCCCCAAAGGAATCAGCCCTCCAGCGAGCCGTAAGTAGAAAAGGGAGCTTTGTAATAAGGGACATCCCTATTTTTATTTCTAAGGATAACCGGAGTTCTTACCTTGTAGTTCGGATCTCAGCCCGTCTCAGCAGAGCTCATCTTCGGGGGATCTTCGTCCGGAGATGATGGAGAGCGAAACGCCTCCATCTGCCGCACCGTCAGGCAGGGCTGACGACCCTTAGGTGTCGTCACGGAGGGTCTCCCCGAGTCCGGCGGGGCCGGAGAGTTCGACACCAACAGGAGTATGGCCGGGGGAGCTGAAGGATCTGCTCGAGAGGGCGTCTATCTCAGAAGATCACCGTACTTTAATGAGTACGGTGATTGAAAGGATTTCATCCGCTGAGAGTGGGTTGCATGAGGCCGTCAGAAGTTTACTGGCGGGGTTTGAGGTACGTAAAAATGACATACCTTTTGACAGTTTTGCACATAGAGTGCGCCCTGTATAGATAGTAGCCCCTGAGACTCGGTACGTTGTCAGAAGCGACGGCGTGCTGAGGATCATAATCTCAGTGTTAAGATGTCGCCATTCCTATTCAGGGGGCGGAGCGTTCGGTGGCCAGCCGGACTGATAGATTTGCCGAACTGAAGCGGCAACTGGACGTTGCGGATGCGGACATCGCGCTTGTCCATAAGAGACTTGACGAGTCACAAGGTGGGTGGTTTCTCTGCGGTCACCTAGTAAGGGAGCTGGTGCTTACGCCTTACAACATGTATGCTTGATGTAGATGGCGCCGCTGCTATGGAGGGCCTTCGGGCAGAGCTTGCTCGAGCCAAGGAGCAAGCCAGAAAGAGTGATGTGGCTGCCTCGAAGGCGGCCGAAGAGCTAAAAGCCGAAAAGGCTGCTCACTGCCGAAGCAGGGAGGAGATGGCCGGAATGGCCGTGAAGCTGAAGGATACTGCCGACCGCTATGAGGTTCTTGAAAGAGAACGCCAAACGGGGCAAGAGGACCTGAAGAAGGCCACCGCCGAAGCCAAGGATGCCCATTCTGCAATGAGGGCTATAAAGGAGGAGCTGCGTCAGGCCGGAGACATTGCGGCTGGAAAGCCCTTTCTGCTGCGCATGAAGTTCACGGATCAGAAGTATTCTCAGTTGGGCCAGCCGTGGGGTGCGGAGGATCCTTATCTGGATTTGGCGGCGAGTGCGGCGGACACAGTCGTGCACTTCCGAAGCTAAAAGGATCACGAGATGGAGGAGCTTTTTTGGTCTCAATTCCATAGTCCGGAGCGTCCCCTTCCGTTAACCGATCGGTTGGCTGAGTGGGCTGAGCTGAATAGGCTGTCCGGACTTGCCATGAAGGACGTCGTGGCTCATCTGTGGCCGGAAAGGCCCAAGCCAAAGAGTTATTTTGGTTTAGTGCAGCAATTCCTTGATGTGGTGCCGCATATCAAGGCGATGAAGCGGTTGGCATGCATAGAGGGTGCAGGGATGGCTCTCACCCGTGTCAAAACATACTGGGCAGAGATGGATGCCACCGACGTTGCATCCCGGGATTCGGATAGAAGCCGATTACCCGCCGAGCACTATTTTGAGGAAGTCCTGCGGGGCGCTCGTTTAGTAGAGTCGCAGTGCTCAAAAAATGTTATGTTCAAATGACATGTATGATTTGTAAAACCATATTTATAATATAAGGGCTTTTTATACTTGTGCGTTCAAGTATTGGAATTCCTCCTGTGCGGCCGTTAATGTATATGTATATATAACCTGAAAGATGGCAGTCTTCGGCTTCAGCCCCCACGCACATGGTGCGGGGGTGTTTGCAAAAAAAGCGCATTTTCACACTTAATCCAACGTCTTGGTCCTGTGAAGGAGGTGGTAGCGTAGCAAACGAGGCAACCGGACTATAATGCTTTATCACTTTCACTTAGCCATAGGAGTTCGATGGTGGGGCTACTATATAGCCCCTAGGGGTACCTCGCTCTCCGAATTTGGGGCGCGTGTGTGCCTGACCGGGAAACAGTCCTTCGTCAAAGCGGAGGAATTCTAAACATTCCGGTAGTCGATCGAGTGGTTGACCATCTCTCGCTATATCATGACAGTCAGTTTTCGGCTTTCTCTACTGAGGTGCTCGCCTGGCCGAACCGGGGCACAATCGCAGTAGTTCTCCTGGTGCCGCGTTAGCCGATAATACGGAATGTAAGGCAGCAAAACACAGGAGCCGGGCAAACCCAACATTTGACCAAAGACATGATTCGGAGCTGATGCATATAAGGCCTAACTCGACACGCCGAACACTCCCTAAGGTATTCGGTCTTTATGAAAAACGGGCAGAACGATGCCCTTAGCCCCTAGTGTCCAGGTACGCGCAAAATCTTCTGATGCGGCCGATGCCAAAATGTCAGCCTCCTCCTTGGTTATGGTAAGAAACCAGGGGATGTGTATCAACAAGAGACAGAAAAAAAGGTTTACGCAGGGTCTTAATCTGAAAAGAATCCCTGTAACGGGTCCCTGCTGCACGTCTGCGCCTGTGTCTCCGTTGTGCTGTATCCTAGACGGGTGTAGCATGTTGTTCATCTGTAAAAGAGAAGAACTTAGTTTGAAAAAGATCGTGCGAAAAATGTATGTAAAAAAGAGTATGATTTTAAAAAATGAATAAAATTGAGCTTTATTGGCTCTCATTCTTCGTTCATGCAGCCCCTTGTAAAGGGGTATGCGGCTGGGAAGCCCCTTGTTTGTTTATGCCAGACTCGCCTAGCCGTGTCCTGGTATAGGGGCTTCGATCAGCCAGGCCGGATTAGTTTGTGGCTGTCAAGGCAGTCTCACGTTTTTCCGTGGTCGAGGAACACTCTATGTTACCCTTTAATGAGATGATGCCGCGTGGACCGGGCATTTTAAGTGTAAGAGACGCGTAATGCGGTATTGCGTTAAAGCGGGCGAAAGCTTCGCGTCCCAATAGTGCTTGATGGCTACTTTTAAATGGGGCGATATGGAAGATTAGCTTTTCGCGACGAAAGTTGTTGGATGAACCGAACACAACTTCTAGTAGTAAGGAGCCCGTACTATTGGCACAAGGGCCTGGCGTCGCTCCTTTAAAGGAAGTGCCGCTATGGCGAATTTTGGTAGGGTCTATCCCCATTCTGCGGATGGTGTCCTGGTATAGCAGTTTTATATCACTGTCGCCGTCCATTAGGACTTGTGTAAATTGTAGTCCGTCGATTATAGGATCCAATATCAAAGCAGTCCATCATATGTTTCGAATACTTCTGGAGTAATCCTGATGGTCGCAAGTAATTGGTTTTGACATCCAATTTCGGGACTCCGCTGGGGTGGACCGTGCGGCGCGTGCTTTAGCAGGTGCCGCACTATTTTTCCTTGTTATCACATGAAGTGAGCTCACTGTTTTGACTTCTAGTGGGAAAGTCTTCTGTTTTCCGGCGTGCTGCTTGTGGGGTTCGTCATCGTCTTCGCTTGTGTGTCGAGCCCCTGTATTTAGGTGTGCCATTATCTTCGAATACTCGGCGTGTTGTGTTGCTTCCTGGAGCCTTCTTTTTTGGTCCATAGATGGACCTGACCGGGCCATCCTTTTTGCAAGGATCCTTATGTGGATCGTGTGCCGGCTTGTGTGCGGCGCCGCTTGCCGCTCTTAGCCTGTCATCTGGTCGTCTATCCGGCCAGGCGGCCTCTTTGTTTTTTGACTGTGGGCGCTCTACGACCTCCTCGTCAAATTCGGGCAACAACTTGCGCTTCGGGTAGCTCTTTGCTTGGTGACTATCGCCGTATTTATCTGCCGTCTTGAGTACTTTGCTCCATCTCATTCTGAGTACGTCTTCCGCTGTTTTGAGCTTCCGCTTCTGCTTCTTCAAACTTCTTGCAGTGGCGACGAGCCTTTTGTGAAGGTTCTTATGTTCCGGTGATGTGTCCGGCGTGAGATCGTCTGGACTGTTGTTTTCGTCGGGGATGGGTTGCTCGTCCAATTCATCCTGTTCGGATGGTTGCTTGGTGGCATGTTCATCGTCCACTGGTTCGCCCTGCTCTACGGCTGGGTCAGTATTCGGCTCTTCGGCCGCAAGGACTTCAGTCCATCTGTCGGCTTGCAGATCCTGATCAGCTCTAAGCTGCTGCTGCTTTTTCTTGAGGCTGCTTGCCATGGCCATAAGCCTGCGTTTAAAACGCTCTTGTTCGACGGGATCCTCAGGCACGACGAATTCGTCGTCGTCGAGGCTTGCCTCGTCTCCGGAGGGAGGCATGTAATTGTCATCCTCTGCCTCTTCGTCTGCCGCTCTCTCATGAGGGCTGGCTTCTCCGTCCTCCTGTGCTGAATCTTGCTGGAGGGGGTTGTATTCGGCACTGTTAGGGGTGTTATTGTCTCCGGTGCTGGAATCTCCATTCTTGCTGTGGCGGGATTTAGAGCGGCACCGCTGACGCCGGCGCTTAGGCTGTTTCTTGGAGGGATCCTCCTCCGCTGTTCCATCGCCATTCCCGTCCTTTGGAGTGTCCCCCATGTATATGTCGTATGACGAGGTGGCTTTCCAGTGCCTAGTAGGCGCTGGTTCTTGGTCGTCTCCGGCATCGTCGTCCATACCGTCGATGTCTTCGGAGTGGAAGTCTAGCATGTCGGTTAGATCGTCGATAGTGGCTACTAAGTGGGTGGTGGGTGGGTTTTGAATTTCTTCGTCGTCCGCATCCCAACCGTCCTGACCGCAGTCCGGCCAGGGCTCTCCTGATAACGAGAGATACTTTAGCGAATTCAGGATGTCACCGAAAGGTGAGTGTTGAAAGATGTCCGCAGAGGTGAACTCCATGATCGGCACCCAATCAGATTCGATTGGAAGGGGCGCGGGAGGTTCGGAGTCCGGCGAGGAGTCCGGCACCTCGGAGTCGCGAGCATCACAAGGGACAAGGTCAGTATTCGGCTCCATCGCCGTAGAGGTTACAGCCCCCGAGGCGGTGTCTAGCCACCTGTCCTCGATCTGCGCAGCCGGTTCCGAATTAAGGGTCGGAGCGGACTCGTGTGCGACCTCCAGGGCACTGTCCGGCAGCAGAGCTAAATCATGCCCATCGTGACAGTGCGGCGCGCTCGGCTGTGGCTCGAATCCATTAAAGATCAAGTCTCCGCGGATGTCCGCCGTGAAGTTCAGACTTCCAAATCTGACCTGACGGCCAGGGGCGTAGCTTTCGATCTGCTCCAGATGGCCAAGCGAATTGGCCCGCAGTGCAAAGCCGCCGAATACGAAGATCTGTCCGGGGAGGAAAGTCTCACCCTAGACTGCGTCGTTGTTGATGATGATCCAAGGAGCCATCGAGCCTATCGGTGACGACACAGAGGAACTCTCAATGAAAGCACCAATGTCGGTGTCAAAACCGGCGGATCTCGGGTAGGGGGTCCCGAACTGTGCGTCTTGGCGGATGGTAACAAGAGACAAGGGACACGATGTTTTTACCCAGGTTCGGGCCCTCTTGATGGAGGTAAAACTCTACTCCTGCTTGATTGATATTGATGATATGGGTAGTACAAGAGTGGATCTACCACAAGATCAAGGAGGCTAAACCCTAGAACCTAGCCTATGGTATGATTGTTGTGGTGTCCTACGGACTAAAACCCTCCGATTTATATAGACACCGGAGAGGGCTAGGGTTACAGAAAGTCGGTTACAATGGTAGGAGATCTACATATCCGTATCGCCAAGCTTGCCTTCCACGCCAAGGAAAGTCCCATCCGGACACGGGACGAAGTCTTCAATCTTGTATCTTCATAGGCTTGGAGTCCGGCCGATGATGATAGTTCGGCTATCCGGACACCCCCTAGTCCGGGACTCCCTCAGGGGATACAAAACTCCCCTTTCTACTTATGGCTCGCTGGAGGGCTGATTCCCTTGGGGAAATGGTGCGGCCGGGGCTTCTCCCGGCGCAGGACCCTCTAGTGAAGATTTCTTCCCCCACTTTGAGGCCTTGGCCTCCGGATCTTCGGAAGCGGTCCTTTTCTCCCCTTGGAGGGAGGGATTCTCGATCCCCCCTTCGTTAAAGGTCTCCCTAGCGGAGGCTGTAGCTTTCCTGTTCCCCCTTTCGCCCTCTTCCAGAGGCACGGCCTCCAGCATCTTGGTTAACACAGGATCTGGCGTGGTCTCAGGGAGGGGGGACGGACACCTTATTAGCTTTGCTTTTGCTATCCACTCCTGTTCAAGGGACAGCCTCTTAAAGGGCAAGTATTATGAATGTACGGATAGCACGTCCGGGCACGGGAACTACTTACTTGAGTATCTGGGCGATTGCAACTCAGACCTGTGTCCTCGGTCAAGTCCGGACACATCTCATGTGATCCGAAGAATAGTTTATACATCTCCACGGGCGTCGCACCCATGAAGTGGTGGAGAGCTCGGGTCCCTCCGGATTGAATTACCATAGACGGAGAGGCGACATTTGCAGGGCAGAAGGCGCCAAATCAGCATAACCTGCGCCACTACGACCAGATTGATCTCCCTCTCTCGGAGAACTCGAATCCGGCCCTGCAATATTGGTACGTCCTTGGACGACCCCCAGTCAAGCCCTTTGTTGATCCATGACGCCAGCCGTTGTGGAGGGCCCGAGCGAAAGGCAGGTGGCGCCACCTGCCTGGTGCCCCTGGGAGCAGTGATGTAGAACCACTCCTGTTGCCACAAACCAAGCTCCTCTTGAAAAGAGCCCTCGGGCCATGGAGCATCGACCCTCTTGCTTATAACTGCCCCCCCACTCTGCCTGTCGCCCCTCGATCATCTTCGGCTCCACGTTGAAGGTCTTGAGCCACAATCCTAGGTGAGGGGTAGTGCGGGGGAAGGCTTCGCAGACAACAATGAACGATGAGATGTGGAGGATGGACTCCGGAGCCAAGTCATGGAATTCCAGCCCATAATAAAACATGAGCCCCCTCACGAAGGGGTCCATCGGGAAGCCTAAACCCCGACGGAGGTGAGACATGAACACCATGCTCTCACCGGGCTCGGGAGTGGGAATGACTTGCCCGTGGGCGGGCAGCCTATGCGAAATCTCGCAGGTTAGATACCTGGCGTCTCTCAGCCTTAGCACGTCCTCTTCCGTGATGGAAGAGGGCATCCACCGGCCCTGTATGTCGGAGCCGGACATTGTTGAAGGTCCGAAGCGCCTGAATCTGGAGCCTTGGGTGTTGGAACTCGGGGCGAGGGGCGGATTCGATTAAGGATTGAAGAAAAGGAACAAGCCTTGGTCTCATTATAAAGGGGTAGAATACCAAGAGCCATCCCCGTGACCGTTTGGAACTCGCCTTCGATGGAGGGGGCGTGGCAACGGGCGCGGTTGGGTTACCCACGTCCGTATTGATGAGAATCCCGGAATAAGGGGACACGATCTCTGCTTTGATAAGACGTGCCAAGGAAACCGCTTCGCTAAACGCGCTGAGGCGGAACAATAAAAACGATTCGAGTAAAGGCTTGGCTGTGGTGTGACGTCATATCACGAAATACGTCAGCAGATCGAACTTGTGTGAATATTATTCTCTCTACGGTGGTATGTGGAATTTATTTTGCAGAGGCAGACACTATCCTGGTGTTCACAATCTTCTATGAATTATTCGGAGGAGGAACCCGCCTTGCAATGCCGAAGACAATATGCACGCCGGACTCGTTGTCATTGAAGCCTGGTTCAGGGGCTACTGAGGGAGTCCTGGACTAGGGGGTGTCCAGATAGCCGAACTATCATCATTGGCCGGACTCCAAGATCATGAAGATACAAGATTGAAGACTTCGTCCCGTGTCCGGATGGGACTTTCCTTGGCGTGGAAGGCAAGCTTGGCGATACAGATGTGTAGATCTCCTACCATTGTAACCAACTCTGTGTAACCCTAGCCCTCTCCGGTGTCTATATAAACTGGAGGGTTTTAGTCCGTAGGACACAACAACAATCATACCATAGGCTAGCTTCTAGGGTTTAGCCTCCTTGATCTCGTGGTAGATCCACTCTTGTACTACCCATATCATCAATATCAATCAAGCAGGAGTAGGGTTTTACCTCCATCGAGAGGGCCCGAACCTGGGTAAAAACATCGTGTCCCTTGTCTCCTGTTACTATCCGCCTAGACGCACAGTTCGGGACCCCCTACCCGAGATCCGCCGGTTTTGACACCGACACAGGACCTCTGTCCTTTTCACCTTCAAAAGTTTATGTGTCCTCTTTATCAGGTGGTGGAAACAACCAACAGGGAGCGGATTATATCTGAATCCAGCTTTCCCTTTGGTCCGGCTTATGATGATATCTGAATCTAGCCATGATCACTTTGGGGCTTCCTGTTCAAACATAGGTCGTATTCGAACCAAAGAGAACATAGCTGTCGATACCCACTTTGATCGGCACACTGCCAAACCCACTTGGGGGCTTCTTGATCATATTTGAATCATAGCTTAACCCCTTTGGGTCTGACGTGGATCGTATTCGAATCAGCGTCATTAAACAACTCTTATGGTCACTTGGGGGCTTCCTGTTCAAACATAGGTCGTATTCGAACCAAAGAGAACATAGCTGTCGATACCCACTTGATCGGCATCGCCAAAGCCACTGGGGGCTATATGATCGTGTCCGAATCTTAGCTTAACCCCTTTGGAACGGTTTACTGATCGTATTCGAATCAGAAGCCTTTCAATATTGTTCATTATCTATTATATTTCATAAGCATAATTATTTGACTATCTTGAGACCTTTTTGAAAGTACTATGGGGTGGTTATTTGTTCTTCCGGCTTAATATTGATCACCCCAGGTTGTTAAGTGCCAGGTGAACATTATATGTTCCAACTTTCAGGAGTTGAATTTACCCACATGGTGAAGGTCATATAAATAGGCGAGATTACCAAAGGGATCGCAGGTATGCTATTGTGATTATGTTTAACAAATATAATCATAAACCGGCCTGTATATGATGTTTTGGGTTCGCCCTCTGGGTTATCAATACCTTATGTGACCCCCGATGCGATAAACCGCCAAGGGAATTTTGCTTGTTTTATATGCAGGATAAGGCAAGCAAATTTAACATCAAGGAAATAAACAATCAACATAAGCTGGAAATATATAGCGATGGCGGCTTACGAAAGTCTTAAGTGCCATAAACATGCGCGAAGGCATGGCAAAAATTGAGAGGTTTTTCTACCCTATTACAAGACCCCCCGAGTCTGAATAAACGAAGCATTGTTTTTTGCAAAGTCATAAACGCCTAGCGGTTCACTCCTTTGATGGGCTTGAAGATTCCGGGTTATCCTTCTTCGCCTCTCCGTCGGTTGCCTTGTCCTAGAAGGTTGACGAGGCCCAGTCAATGCCACTCAAGGCTTCAAACTCAGCTTCAGCATCTATTAAACCGGCTGGGTCCACTTCAAAGGCAAAGGTATGCTTACGAGTTGGGGGGATCAGGCTGACTTGATCATAGGAAGGTGTTGGAATTCTCCGGTTCTCACTGTCATAGCCCGGCTGATACTTGGTAAGGTCAGTGTCATTCCCAATGAGGGTAGCCACGGGGCATATGTCTTTGACGCAGGCGGTGAAATCCTGATCATCAAATACGGTCCCATCCTCTTTCAGACTCGGGTATCCAAGGGCGAGGTCGGCCGGGTCTAGTTCTGGAATCCATGCTTTTGCCCGGCTCAACGCGGCTATGACCCCGGCTCTTGAGGACGCCCGCCTTAGATCTTGGACCCGTTGAGGTAGTACATCAAGACACTTCAGCAAGTCTTGCAGGAGGCAGGGAGTGTTATTTGATAAAGCTACAACGGCCAAAGCACGTTGTGACCCGGTGTACAGCTGCTCCACTAGAGTGTAAACCGCTTTCAGTTTGATCAACATGTTCTGCTTGAGGTTTGTGCTCCTAGGGCCTGCGTTCACAAAGCATAAGGTGAGCTGGAGATAACGATTAAAATAGTCATCACAGGAAGGATTACAATATTTGAGGTTATATACAGTAACTTACCGAAGATGGCTGAGACCATTTGAGATATCTGGCGCTTTAAGTCGGACAGCTCGGTTGTTGCTTCTGCGAGTGATGCCTCTGCCGTCTCGGCCCGGGTCACCAGTGAAGCCTTTTCATCAGCCCAGATTTTCTTCTCCGCCTCAAAATTCTTCTTCAACTTCTCTTGTTCAGAGACGCTCAATTCAAATTTGGAGTTGGCCTTTTGAATTTCAAGTTCTTGAGCTATCAGACGGCTCTTTAGGTCAGCAATCTCCGACTCAAATTGACTTATGGTAGCCTGCATTGATGCCGGGTTATAGTCAGAATCATGATAAGATAACATTAAGTCCCAAGTACTTTGCAAGCAAAGATTCTTGACACTTGGGGGCTAATGTAAGCTTAAGAATTTTAACTTACAATGCCAGTTCATGCAAATTAACTCCCAAGAACTTTACAAGCAAAGATACTTGACACTTGGGGGCTAATATGTATCGCGAGTTCAAGGTATCATGTTACAACCGGGTTAAATATCTTCTTTCTAAATCGGAGAGAGCAGTGCTAAGCAGTTTTCTAAAGTCTACATCATATTTATTCATAAGCAATAGACTTGGGGGATGATACAGTAAGTATGATTCAGAAAAGGGGCATAAGATATACCTCAGATTTTTGCTGTATTTGCTTTACCATGTCAATTTCCAGGTCACGGCTGCTATGCACTTGATTAAGATAGCCAGAGACTATATCTCCAATGCTTAAGTGAGTATAATCAGTAATGTCCAGCTTGGCCTTTCGGCGTTCTATAAGTTCCTCCTTAGCAGAGCATTTGGCAAGGACAGTGGGTCGCCCTGGCTCAACAAACTGAGTCCTCAGAATCTCAACATCCGGGTCATTTTTCTTGACCCGGCTAGGAGCTTCCGGGTTATCAGAGTTGTTGAGCGTATCTTCGGCGGGTGGATCAGAGGTTGGTGCTGGAATGTCAGAGGCTGGTTCAGGCAGCGGCTGATGGGTGGAACTGTCAGGAGCAGACATGCCAAGCGCCGGTTCAGTCACGATCGGGTTTTGGGACGGCTTACTCTTCTTTGCCCTCTTACTGGGCTTCACTTGCATGCTGTCAACAAAGGCAGAAGGATGAATACAAAAGCATGAGTAAGGTAAAGCATAAGGTAAACAAAGTTACATTACCCAGGGGCAGTTTTGAAAGCCGGCATGTTCGATTGCATAGACTCGCCGGAGGAAGGAGAGGTATCCTGATAACTGGAGTCAGATGAATTGAGAGGTTGGCGAGTTAAACCCGCCAAAGGTAAAACAGAACGTAAATCAGAGATAACCTCAGTCTGACGCTTCCTGGTTACGTCAGGTAAGCCGGAGGAGAGCTCTACATCCTTGCTGGTCCAGGTCTGCCTCCAGCTTTCAAGCTGTTGTTGCTTCAAAAGAAATTGAGGATCTTGATAAGCTAGAGGATGTGAAAATCTTACTTTTCGGGTCACCCTGTGGATTTTCTGCTTTGGCAAAGGCTCTGAGTCAGAGGAGATTATAGTTACCTCTTCATCAACTGCTTGACTGTTCCCCGTATCCTCCTGAAAGGATAGAATGTCAATAAAATAATGACAAAAGAGTCAGGAAAATTAAGGATTACCTCTTCATCATCTTCAGAAGTGTTGTCCAATTTGAGTAAATCTGAAGCGCTTGGCTTCTTCTTCCTTGAAGTTCCCGTTTTGGTGGCTTTTCGTTCGGTTCTCTTGGCCGCTCTGGCTTGTTCAGCCTCATTGTCATACTTGACCTTCCAGAAGTTGTCATCGACCTGTGGAAAAGATGAAAGGGTTATGAGTAAAAGTAAGTTGTAATACACTAAAAGAGTATTCATTGAGGATTGACGACTCACTGTGGGGGCCGGGTTCTTCTTGCAGAAAGGAAGTAAGCCTAAGGCGTTGCTAGTCACTATGCCCTCTTTCAGCAATGTTTGGGTCGTAGCCTCCACCACATCATCTGGCAACTCGTCGGGACTATGATGCAGTGGGTCATCCTTCTCGCCTGAGTAAGTGCACATTAAGCCGGGGCGGCGGCTTAACGGAAGCACTGGCCAAGTGACCCAGACTCGGACTAGGTCGATGCCATCTAAGCCGTTTCCCAGAAGAGCTTTGATTTCTAATCGTGGGAGCAAGTGGCAGATGTTCAACAGCAGAAAGTTTATCCGCCAGCGGGTGATTTGATTCAAGGCGCAGAGCGCGGAAGCCGGGCAGAGGGTTCTCGTTAGCCGGAGAAGTGTCCTGACAATAGAACCACGTCTGATTCCAATCTTTTGGATGACTCGGCAGTTCAGCATAAGGAAAAAGGCAGTCTCTCCGCCGCTGAATCGAAATGCCACCAACTTCAAGACTGGGCCCGTTGGCATGTTCATTCTGCCGGTTTAATTAGAAAAGCTCTCTGAACAAAAGCAGATTGGGCTCTTCTCCCAGGTACACCTCGCAGAAGACTTGGAAGTTGCAAATATTTGACACAGAATTGGGCCCGATGTCTTGAGGTCTAAGGTCAAAGAAATGCAAAACATCCCTGAAGAATTTTGAACCGGGTGGTGCAAATCCCCGGCTCATATGATCCGTAAAAACTATCACCTCCCCTTCTTTGGGTTGAGGTTTCTCCTCGGACGGGTCAGGAGCACGATAAGACATGACCTCCTTCTTGGGCAGATGGCCAGACTTCACAAATTTAGACAATTTACTTCCTGTGACTGTGGACGGGACCCAATTACAGGTCACAGGTGCCTTGGTTGCCTTAGGTGCCATGACGTAAATTGAAGCCTATGACAAAATAAGAGGTTCCGGTTCAAATTTAACCCGGAGGGAACCATTTTAAATCTATTCAAGATAGCGGCTTAAGAAGGGGCCTAATGATATATGGGTAACTATGCAGTGATATTTAAGCCGCTACGGGTATCAAGAGCAGTTAAATTTTCTTAAATGGAGAGAAGCAAGCAAGGTTGACAGATCAGTATCATTTACTTAAACCGGCCACATGGGCAGTCATGGTTAAACATATTCGACAGAGGCAATTTTTTATTTAAGGGTGGAACAAACAGGTTTCACAAGTTGCCGCTATTATTTTGGATCAAACGGCTGTTCTGAAAAGAAAAATTTCTAGAACTAGGACTGGCACAGATGAAGCTCAAGGGCTCGAACGGGGCCTCTATGCGACAGAAAGGGATCTACTTGCATTTGAAATGGGTGCGAAATAACTATCACATCAGTTTTATACCATCTTAAAGATCAAAAAACGGCGGTGGAGATGAAATCTATGAGGGTTTCTTAACGAACAGCGAAGAACACCGAGGAACTCGAAGGTCCTAATGCGGATCTGAGGAACAAGAAAGAGGAAACTCACAAATGCAGAGTTGCTGCGGAGGTTCGTCGCGTTTCTCTGGTCAAATCAGGTTGATGCAGCGGCCTGAGTTGACGAGGACGAGGAGATCTGCGGCGATGGCGGCAGCGGAGCTCGAGCGGCAGAGAAACAGTGAGAGGAAGAAGACGACCGAAGGGGGAGAATGGAAAAGACCTAGGTCGTGCCTATTTATAAGGAAGGGCTGACTGAGATGGCGCGAGAAACGAGGAGATAAACATTATTATCCAGCGGCCCCGACGCCTCGGTTTTCGGAACGATCAGTAAAAGCGAAGATCCATTGGAGGATACGGTGGAATAAAGAATGAATTTAAGTAAAGATGACGTCACGGCGGGTTAATGCGGATCCAAAAGATGACGTCATGGTGGGTTAATGAAAAACCTTTTGTACGGGCAGAAGGCTGAAGATTTATTTCTTAAGGTATTTTAAGATTGACATGAACCGGTTCAAATCAATCTGGGGCCTAATGTTGGGGATATAACTATTTGTGTCAGCCACCCAGGAGGGGCCGGGTTACGCAAAGAGGACTCATCAGAAAGAAGCCCAAGACCAAGCATGAAGATGGCGGTTCAATAAAGGGTCTAAGACCCACAGGCGGCTTAAGGCCCATAGTGGTAAACCGCCATGATGATATGACTTGTAACATAAGGTAGACTTAACCAGTCACCGAGCCGGACACTGTCTATGAGCCGACCGGGACTCTGTAGGCCGCAGGGCGTCCACCTATGTATATAAGGGGGCGACCCGCTAGCGGCTTAGGGCAAGAAACAACTCATCGAGAACCGGGCATAGCGTATCTCGCTCCCTGGTCATCGAAACATCAATCAATACCAACCCAACTAGATGTAGGCCGTACCTTCACCGTAAGCGGCCGAACTAGTATAAACCTCTCGTGTCCTTTGTCCCAATTAACCCCTTCAAGCTTCCTAGTTGCGATGGCTCCACAACTAAGACCTTTCACTAGGACATCTGACGTGAATTCCGCGACATAACCCATGAAAACTCTAAACAAGTAGATAAGAAAACTATAACATCAATTTCTCAAAACCAGAATGATCTGTAGTAATCCAATTAATATGCATACTTATGGTACTAAAAAATTCTAAAAAATTAGGATGCAACAAATAATTTTTAATGTAGTACCATGTACAAATTTCAGGAATTTATCACATTCCAGTACAGAATGATAATTCTAATACTAGATGTAGAAGTTTATGTTTCCGCGCAGAACCTAACAAACATGCAACTGCAACATCCTAAAAGCAAACCTTGGTACTTTATTTTTATGGTACAATACTTACAAGGTGATAATTATTTTTGTGAGAAACTTCCATATTTGATTTTTACAATGTTTCCTGAGCATGAACACACGTGTTCAAGGTCGACCCTCACTTCTTCAATGCATCACTACCAATCACTTCTCTTTTTGAAAAAAATTTAGGTTCCCCTCTTTCTTTATTTTTTATTTTTTGAGAAATATAAAGACACAAAACATAGGAAAATGACTCTCTAAAACTTTCGAGTTGTCTCCTAGGAGGCCCTTTATTTAAAGCCATTAAGCTAGGCATAAAGTGCTCAATTAATCATTAAACCAGGATCCTAAGGTACATCAAAGCCAATTCTGAATAACAATGATTATGATCTTAAATATGAGCAGAAAGTAGCATAAATAATTTCAAAGTCTAACCCTCTTCCGATGCATTTGCATGTCGTAAGAGAACAAGGTATGCACAATAGTAAATGCCAATTCATGGTGTAGGTAATTTCTTGCAGTTTTATTGTACGAGAAAAATAAAGAGATGGAGCTGAGGTTCCTCTCTCATAATAACTGCAAGTAGGAGCAGCAAGAACATGCATATCTGAAGGAAATATGCCCTAGAGGCAATACTAAAGTTGTTATTTACATTTCCTTATATCATGATAAATGTTCATTATTCATGCTAGAATTGTATTAACCGGAAACTTAGTACATGTTGAATACATAGACAAACAAAGTGTCACTAGTATGCCTCTACTTGACTAGCTCGTTGAATCAAAGATGGTTGTGTTTCCTAACCATAGACATGAGTTGTTCATTTGATTAACGGGATCACATCATTAGAGAATGATGTGATTGACTTGACCCATTCCGTTAGCTTAGCACTTGATCGTTTAGTTTGTTGATATTGCTTTCTTCATGACTTATACATGTTCCTATGACTATGAGATTATGCAACTCCCGAATACCGGAGGAACACTTTGTGTGCTACCAAACGTCACAACGTAACTGGGTGATTATAAAGGTGCTCTACAGGTGTCCCCGATGGTACTTGTTGAGTTGGCATAGATCAAGATTAGGATTTGTCACTCCGATTATCGGAGAGGTATCTCTGGGCCCTCTCGGTAATGCACATCACTATAAGCCTTGCAAGTAATGTGACTAATGAGTTAGTTACGGGATGATGCATTACAGAACGAGTAAAGAGACTTGCCGGTAATGAGATTGAACTAGGTATTGAGATGCTATCGAATCTCGGGCAAGTAACATACCGATGACAAAGGGAACAATGTATGTTGTTATGCGGTTTGACCGACAAAGATCTTCGTAGAGTATGTAGGAGCTAATATGAGCATTCAGGTTCCGCTAATATGAGCTAATATGTAGGAGCTAATATGTAGAATATGTAGGAGCTAATATGTAGGAGCTAATATATTGGTTATCTCTGGGCCCTCTTGGTCATGTCTACATAGTTCTCGAACCCATAGGGTCCGCACGCTTAACGTTCGGTGACGATCGGTATTTTGAGTTTATGTGTTTTGATGTACCGAAGGTAGTTCGGAGTCCCGGATGAGATCGGGGACATGACGAGGAGTCTCGAAATGGTCGAGCCATAAAGATCGATATATTGGAAGGCTATATTCGGACATCGGAAAGGTTCCGAGTGATTCGGGTATTTTTCGGAGTACCGGAGAGTTACGGGAATTCGCCTGGAGAAGTATTGGGCCTTATTGGGCCATACAGGAATAGAGGAGGCAGGCCAAAGGGAAGGAAGCGTGCCCCCCCATGGATCCGAATTGGACTAAGGGAAAGGGGGCGGCGCCCCCCTTACCCTTTCCTACTCCCTCTCTCTTTCCCCCTTTCTTCTCTCCTACTCCGGAAAGGAAAAGGGGAATCCTACTAGGACTTGGGAGTCCTAGAGGACTCCCCACATGTCACGCCCAATATGTGACCCTATCCAAAAGGAACTCGAAGGTCCCACCAAGGATAGACCCGCATATTGGAACACTTTTGCAAGGTGGATATCATTACATCAGCATTACATGATAGTGGGGATACATCCAATACATACAATGTCACATGAATACAACAATACAACATACAAGAACAACATCGGACTACGGATGAATCATAAACAGAAACTCAAACAATATCCACCCTGCTAGCCCAGGCTGCCGGCCTAGAACCTATCCCCTGATCGAAGAAGCAGAAGAAGAAACTCCAAAACAAGCAACATCGCTCTCGCGTCAAGATCATCGCATAACCTATACCTGCAACTGTTGTTGTAGTAATCTGTGAGCCACGAGGACTCAGCAATCCCATTACCATGGGTATCAAGACTAGCAAAGCTTAATGGGAAAGGAAGGGGTAAAGTGGTGAGGTTGCAGCAGCGACTAAGCATGATATGGTGGCTAACCAACGCAAATAAGAGCGAGAAGAGAGCAAGCGGAACGGTCGTGAAGCTAGCAATGATCAAGAGGTGATCCTGAACTCCTACTTACGGAAAACATAACACAAAAACCGTGTTCACTGTTGGAAATATGCCCTAGAGGCAATAATAAAAGTATTATTATATTTCCTTGTTCATGATAATTGTCTTTTATTCATGCTATAACTGTATTATCCGGAAATCGTAATACATGTGTGAATACATAGACCACAATATGTCCCTAGTGAGCCTCTAGTTGACTAGCTCGTTGTGATCAACAGATAGTCATGGTTTCTTGGCTATGGACATTGGATGTCGTTGATAACGGGATCACATCATTAGGAGAATGATGTGATGGACAAGACCCAATCCTAAGCATAGCACAAAGATCGTGTAGTTCGTTTGCTAGAGCTTTTCCAATGTCAAGTATCTCTTCCTTAGACCATGAGATCGTGTAACTCCCGGATACCGTAGGAGTTCTTTGGGTGTATCAAACGTCACAACGTAACTGGGTGACTATAAAGGTGCACTACAGGTATCTCCGAAAGTGTCTGTTGGGTTGACACGGATTGAGACTGGGATTTGTCACTCCGTGTAAACGGAGAGGTATCTCTGGGCCCACTCGGTAGGACATCATCATAATGTGCACAATGTGACCAAGGGGTTGATCACGGGATGATGTGTTACGGAACGAGTAAAGAGACTTGCCGGTAACGAGATTGAACAAGGTATCAGTATACTGACGATCGAATCTCGGGCAAGTACAATACCGTTAGACAAAGGGAATTGTATACGGGATCGACTGAGTCCTTGACATCGTGGTTCATCCGATGAGATCATCGTGGAACATGTGTGAGCCAACATGGGTATCCAGATCCCGCTGTTGGTTATTGACCGGAGAACGTCTCGGTCATGTCTACATGTCTCCCGAACCCGTAGGGTCTACACACTTAAGGTTCGATGACGCTAGGGTTATATAGGAAGTTTGTATGTGGTTACTGAATGTTGTTCGGAGTCCCGGATGAGATCATGGACGTCACGAGGAGTTCCGGAATGGTCCGGAGGTAAAGATTTATATATTGGAAGTCCTGTTTTGGTCACCGGAAAAGTTTCGGGTTTTTTCGGTAACGTACCGGGACCATCGGGAGGGTCCCGGGGGTCCACCAAGTGAGGCCACCAACCCTGGAGGGCTGCATGGGCCAAGTGTGGGAGGGGACCAGCCCCAGGTGGGCTGGTGCGCCCCCCCACAGGGCCCAAGGCGCAGGAAGTGGGGAAGGGGGGCAAACCCTAGGGCAGATGGGCCCTAAGGCCCACCCTAGGTGCGCCTCCCCCCTCTCCCCTTCTGGCCGCCACCCAGCTGGGATCTGGGGGCTGCCGCCACCCTTGGGGAGGGAACCCTAGAGGGGGCGCAGCCCCCTCCCCTCCCCCTATAAATACTTGAGGTTTGGGGGCTGCCCAACACACGAGAATCTCTCCCTCTTGGTGCAGCCCTACCTCTCTTACTCCTCCTCTCCCGTGGTGCTTAGCGAAGCCCTACAGGATAGCCACGCTCCTCCATCACCACCACGCCGTCGTGCTGCTGCTGGATGGAGTATTCCTCAACCTCTCCCTCTCTCCTTGCTGGATCAAGGCGTGGGAGACGTCATCGGGCTGTACGTGTGTTGAACACGGAGGTGCCGTCCGTTCGGCACTAGGATCTCCGGTGATTTGAATCACGATGAGTATGACTCCTTCAACCCCGTTCTCTTGAACGCTTCCGCTTAGCGATCTACAAGGGTATGTAGATGCACTCTCCTTCCCCTTGTTGCTGGTTTCTCCATAGATAGATCTTGGTGACACGTAGGAAAATTTTGAATTTCTGCTACGTTCCCCAACAGTGGCATCATGAGCTAGGTCTATTGCGTAGATTCTTTGCACGAGTAGAACACAAAGTAGTTGTGGGAGTTCATTTTGTTCAATATTCTTACCGTTACTAGTTGAATCTTGTTTCGACGGTATTGTGGGATGAAGCGGCCCGGACCGACCTTACACGTACTCTTACTGAGACAGGTTCCACCGATTGACATGCACTTGGTGCATAAGGTGGCTAGCGGGTGCCAGTCTCTCCCACTTTAGTCGGAACGGATTCGATGAAAAGGGTCCTTATGAAGGGTAAATAGCAATTGGGATATCACGTTGTGGTGTTGCATAGGTAAGAAACGTTCTTGCTAGAAACCCATAGCAGCCACGTAAAACATGCAAACAACAATTAGAGGACGTCTAACTTGTTTTTGCAGGGTATGCTATGTGATGTGATATGGCCAAGAAGAATGTGATGAATGATATGTGATGTATGAGATTGATCATGTTCTTGTAATAGGATTCACGACTTGCATGTCGATGAGTATGACAACCGGCAGGAGCCATAGGAGTTGTCTTTATTTATTGTATGACCTGCGTGTCATTGAACAATGCCATGTAATTACTTTACGTTATTGCTAACCGGTAGCCATAGTAGTAGAAGTAATAAGTTGGCGAGACAACTTCATGGAGACACGATGATGGAGATCATGATGATGGAGATCATGGTGTCATGTCAGTGACGATGATGATCATGGAGCCTCGAAGATGGAGATCAAAAGGAGCAAAATGATATTGGCCATATCATGTCACTATTTGATTGCATGTGATGTTTATCATGTTTATGCATCTTGTTTACTTAGAACGACGGTAGTAAATAAGATGATCCCTTACAAAAATTTCAAGAAGTGTTCTCCCCTAACTGTGCACCGTTGCTAAAGTTCGTCGCTTCTAAGCACCACGTGATGATCGGGTGTGATGGATTCTTACGTTCACATACAACGGGTGTAAGACAGATTTACACACGCGAAAACACTTAGGGTTAACTTGACGAGCCTAGCATGTACAGACATGGCCTCGGAACACAGAGACCGAAAGGTCGAGCATGAGTCGTATGGAGGATACGATCAACATGAAGATGTTCACCGATGATGACTAGTCCGTCTCACGTGATGATCGGACACGGCCTAGTTGACTCGGATCATGTAATCACTTAGATGACCAGAGGGATGTCTATCTGAGTGGGAGTTCATAAGATGAACTTAATTATCCTGAACATAGTCAAAAGATCTTTGCAAATTATGTCGTAAGCTCACGCTTTAGTTCCACTGTTTAGATATGTTCCTAGAGAAAATATAGTTGAAAGTTGAAAGTAGCGATTATGCGGACAGAAGAAAGCTTGTGTCCTTAATGCACCGCTCAGTGTGCTGAACCCCAAACGTCGTTTGTGGATGTTGCGAACATCGGACATACACGTTTTGATAACTACGTGATAGTTCAGTTAAACGGTTTAGAATTGAGGCACCAGAAGACGTTTTTCGAAACGTCGCGGAACATATGAGATGTTTCGAGGGCTGAAATTGAGATTTCAGGCTCGTGCCCACGTCAAGAGGTATGAGACCTCCGACGATTTTCTTAGCCTACAAACTAAGGGAGAAAAGCTCAATCGTTGAGCTTGTGCTCAGATTGTCTGAGTGCAACAATCACTTGAATCGAGTGGGAGTTGATCTTCCAGATGAGATAGTGATGTTTCTCCGAAGTCATTGCCACCAAGCTGCTAGAGCTTCGTGATGAACTATAACATATCAGGGATAGATATGATGATCCTTGAGGTATTCATGATGTTTGACACCACGAAAGTAGAAATCAAGAAGAAGCATCAATTGTTGATGGTTGGTGAAACCACTAGTTTCAAGAAGGGCAAGGGCAAGAAGGGATACTTCATGAAACGGCAAATCAGTTGCTGCTCTAGTGAAGAAACCCAAGGTTGAACCCAAACCCGAGACTAAGTGCTTCTGTAATAAGGGGAACAACCACTGGAGCGGAATTACCCTAGATACTTGATAGATGAGAAGGTTGGCAAGGTCGATAGAAGTATAATGGATATACATTATGTTAATGTGTACTTTACTAGTACTCCTAGTAGCACCAGGGTATTAGATACCGGTTCGGTTGCTAAGTGTTAGTAACTCGAAACAAAAGCTACGGAATAAACGGAGACTAGCTAAAGGTGAGCTGACGATATGTGTTGGAAGTGTTTCCAAGGTTGATGTGATCAAGCATCGCACGCTCCCTCTACCATCGAGATTTGGTGTTTGCGTTGAGCATAGACATGATTGGATTATGTCTATCGTAATACGGTTATTCATGTAAGGAGAATAATGGTTACTCTATTTATTTGAATAATACCTTCAATGGTCTTGCACCTAAAGGAATGGTTTATTGAACCTCGATCGTAGTGATACCCATTTTCATGCCAAAAGGTATAAGATAGTAATGATAGTACCGCTTACTTGTGGCACTGCCATGTAAGTCATATTGGTGTAAAACGCATGAAGAAGCTCCATGTTGATGGATCTTTGGACTCACTCGTTTTGAAAAGTTTGAGACATGCGAACCATGTCTATTGGTGTATACGCATGAAGAAACTCCATGCAGATGGATCGTTTGGACTCATTTGATTTTGAATCACTTGAGATATGCAAATCATACCACATGGGCAAGATGACTAAAAAACCTCGTTTTTCAGTAAAATGGAACAAGATAGCAACTTGTTGGAAGTAACACATTTTGATGTGTGCAGTCCAATGAGTGCTGAGGCATGCAGTGAATATCGTTATGTTCTTACTTCACAGATGATTCGAGTAGATGTAGAGTATATTTACTTGATGAAACACAAGTCTGAATTATTGAATGGTTCAAGTAATTTCAGAGTGAAGTTGAAGATCATCGTGACAAGAGGATGAAATGTCTATGATATGATCATAGAGATGAGTATCTGAGTTACGAGCTTTGGCACGCAATTAAGACATTGTGGAAATTGTTTCACAATTAATACCGCCTGGAACACCATAGTTTGATGGTGTGTCCGAACATCATAGTTGCACCCTATTGGATATGGTGCGTACCATGATGTCTCTTATCGAATTACCACTATCGTTTATGGGTTAGGCATTAGAGACAACCACATTCACTTTAAATAGGGCACCACGTAATTCCGTCGAGATGACACCGTATGAACTATGGTTTAGAGAAACCTAAGCTGTCATTTCTTAAAGGTTTGGGGCTGCGACGCTTATGTGAAAAAGTTTCAGGTTGATAAGATCGAACCCAAAGCGGATAAAATGCATCTTCATAGGACACCCAAAACAGTTGGGTATACCTCCTAATTCAGATCCGAAAGCAATAGGTATTGTTTATTGAATCGGGTCCTTTCTCGAGGAAAAGTTTGTCTCGGAAAGTTGAGTGGGAGGATGGTGGAGACTTGATATGGTTATTGAACCGTCACTACAACTAGTGTGTAGCAGGGCACAGGAAGTTGTTCCTGTGGCACCTACACCAATTGAAGTAGAAGCTTATGATAGTGATCATGAAACTTCGGATCAAGTCACTACCGTACCTCGTAGGGTGACAAGGATGTGTACTGCTTCAGAGTGGTACAGTAATCTTGTCTTGAAGGTCATGTTGCTAGACAACAATGAACCTATGAGATATGGAGAAGCGATGGTGGGCCCAAATTCCGACAAATGGTTAGAAGCCATGAAATCCGAGATAGGATCCATGTATCAGAACAAAGCATGGACTTTGGTGGACTTGCCCGATGATCGGCAAGCCATTGAGATAAATGGATCTTTAAGAAGAAGACGGACGTGGACGGTAATGTCGCCGTCTATGAAGCTCGACTTGTGGCGAAGAGTTTTTCACAAGTTCAACGAGTTGACTACGATGAGATTTTCTCATCCGTAGCGATGCTTAAGTCCGTCGGAATCATGTTAGCATTAGCTGCATTTATGAAATCTGGCAGATGGATGTCAAAACGAGTTTCCTTACCAGTTTTCGTAAGGAAAGGTTGTATGTGATACAATCCGAAAGTTTTTGTCGATCCTAAGGATGCTAAAAAGTATGCTGGCTCTAGCAATCCTTCTAAGGACTGGAGTAAGCATCTCGGAGTTGGAATGTACGTTTTGATGAGATGATCAAAGATTTTGGGTTTATACAAAAGTTTATGAGAAACTTGTATTTCCAAAGAAGTGAGTGGGAGCACTATAGAATTTCTGATGAGTATATGTTATTGACATATTGTTGATCAGAAATGATGTAGAATTTCTGGAAAGCATATAGGGTTATTTGGAAAGTGTTTTTCAATGGAAAACCTGGATTGGGCTACTTGAATAATAAGCATCAAGATCTATAAGATAGATCAAAATGCTTAATAGTACTTTCAAATGAGCACGTACCTTGACATGATATTGAAGGTGTTCAAGATGGATCAGTTAAAGAAGGAGTTCTTGCCTGAGATGTAAGGTATGAAGTTAAGACTTAAAGCTCGACCACAGCACAAAAGAGAGAAAGGACGAAGGTCGTCCCCTATGTTTCAGACGTAGGCTCTATAGTATGCTATGCTGTGTACCGCACCGGAAGTGTGCCTTGCCATGAGTCAGTCAAGGGGTACAAGAATGATCCAGGAATGGATCATTGGACAGCGGTCAAAATTGTCCTTGGAGTAAATAAGGACATGTTTCTCGATTATGGAGGTGATAAAGAGTTCGGCGTAAAGGGTTATGTCGATGCAAGCTTTAACACCTATACGAGTGACTTTGAGTAGCAAACCGGATACGTATAGTGGAGCAACCATTTGGAATAGCTCCAAGTGGAGCGTGGAAGCAGCATTTACAGAATGACCTAGAGATTTGCGAGGTACATACGGATCTGAAAGTTGCAGACCCGTTGACTAAAACCTCTCTCACAAGCAAAACATGATCAAACCCCAGAACTCATTGAGTCTTAATCACATGATGATGTGAACTAGTTTAATGACACTAGTAAACTCTTTGGATGTTGGTCACATGGTGATGTGACCTGTGAGTGTTAATCACATGGCGATGTGAACTAGATTATTGACTCTAGTGCAAGTGGGAGACTGTTGGAAATATGCCCTAGAGGCAATAATAAAAGTATTATTATATTTCCTTGTTCATGATAATTGTCTTTTATTCATGCTATAACTGTATTATCTGGAAATCGTAATACACGTGTGAATACATAGACCACAATATGTCCCTAGTGAGCCTCTAGTTGACTAGCTCGTTGTGATCAACAGATAGTCATGGTTTCCTGGCTATGGACATTGGATGTCGTTGATAACGGGATCACATCATTAGGAGAATGATGTGATGGACAAGACCCAATCCAAAGCATAGCACAAAGATCGTGTAGTTCGTTTGCTAGAGCTTTTCCAATGTCAAGTATCTCTTCCTTAGACCATGAGATCGTGTAACTCCCGGATATCGTAGGAGTGCTTTGGGTGTATCAAACGTCACAACGTAACTGGGTGACTATAAAGGTGCACTACAGGTATCTCCGAAAGTGTCTGTTGGGTTGACACGGATCGAGACTGGGATTTGTCACTCCGTGTAAACGGAGAGGTATCTCTGGGCCCACTCGGTAGGACATCATCATAATGTGCACAATGTGACCAAGTGGTTGATCACGGGATGATGTGTTACGGAACGAGTAAAGAGACTTGCCGGTAACGAGATTGAACAAGGTATCGGTATACCGACGATCGAATCTCGGGGAAGTACAATACCGTTAGACAAAGGGAATTGTATACGGGATCGACTGAGTCCTTGACATCTTGGTTCATCCGATGAGATCATCGTGGATCATGTGGCAGCCAACATGGGTATCCAGATCCCGCTATTGGTTATTGACCGGAGAACGTCTCGGTCATGTCTACATGTCTCCCGAACCCGTAGGGTCTACACACTTAAGGTTCGATGACGCTAGGGTTATATAGGAAGTTTGTATGTGGTTACCGAATGTTGTTCGGAGTCCCGGATGAGATCCCGGACGTCACGAGGAGTTCCGGAATGGTCCGGAGGTAAAGATTTATATATTGGAAGTCCTGTTTTGGTCACCGGAAAAGTTTCGGGTTTTTCCGGTAATGTACCGGGACCACCGGGAGGGTTCCAGGGGTCCACCAAGTGGGGCCACCAACCCTAGAGGGCTGCATGGGCCAAGTGTGGGAGGGGACCAGCCCCAGGTGGGCTGGTGCACCCCCCCACAGGGCCCAAGGCGCAGGAAGTGGGGAAGGGGGGCAAACCCTAGGCCAGATGGGCCCTAAGGCCCACCCTAGGTGCGCCTCCCCCCTCTCCCCTTCTGGCCGCCACCCAGATGGGATCTGGGGGCTGCCGCCACCCTTGGGGAGGGAACCCTAGAGGGGGCGCAGCCCCCTCCCCTCCCTCTATAAATACTTGAGGTCTGGGGGCTGCCCAACACACGAGAATCTCTCCCTCTTGGTGCAGCCCTACCTCTCTTACTCCTCCTCTCCCGTGGTGCTTAGCGAAGCCCTGCAGGATAGCCACGCTCCTCCATCACCACCACACCGTCGTGCTGCTGCTGGATGGAGTCTTCCTCAACCTCTCCCTCTCTCCTTGCTGGATCAAGGCGTGGGAGACGTCACCGGGCTGTACGTGTGTTGAACACGGAGGTGCCGTCCGTTCGGCACTAGGATCTCCGGTGATTTGGATCACGATGAGTACGACTCCTTCAACCCCGTTCTCTTGAACGCTTCCACTTAGCGATCTACAAGGGTATGTAGATGTACTCTCCTTCCCCTCGTTGCTGGTTTCTCCATAGATAGATCTTGGTGACACGTAGGAAAATTTTGAATTTCTGCTACGTTCCCCAACATTCACTTCCCGGACTCCGCCGAGAAGAGACCATCACGGCTACACACGCGGTTGATGCGTTTTAATTTGGATCTGGTGTCAAGTTATCTACAACCGGACATTAACAAATTCCCATCTGCCACATAACCGCGGACACGGCTCTCGAAATTTTATACCCTGCAGGGTTGTCCCAACTTAGCCCATGATAATCTCTCGCGATCAACGAAGGATATTCCTTCTCCCAGGAAGACCCGATCAGTCTCGGAATCCTGGTTTACAAGATATTTCGACAATGGTAAAACAAGACCAGCAAAGCCGCCCGATGCGCCGACAATCCCGATAGGAGCTACACATATCTCGTTCTCAGGGCAACACCGGATGAGACAGGCTACGAGTAAAACCAGACTTTGAGTTTCCCCGAGGTGGCCCCGCAGGCGGTGTCGTGGGAATGATTCCAACAATAAGAGAAGGGTAGGATAACGGAGCATGATCTATCGAGATGCAAATGGGTGACACGGTGGTTTTAGCGAGTTCGGGCCTCTCACGGTGGAGATAACAACCCTACGTCTCGTGCTCCGGAGAGGCTTTGTTTTATCTGTATATGTATCCGGAGATTACAATGTATGAGAGAAGGGAACCGATCCCGTGCCTGAGCTAAGTATTGAGACTAATGGCGAAAAGAGAGAGAGGTGGAAGAAAAGAACCCCCTAAGTCTAGTGGTGGGGGGTGGCTTATATAGAGTGCGCCACCCCCTCACCTCCTATGTTACAAAGTGGGGCATGAATGCAATAATGTCAGCCCACTACCAAGCCCTCACCATGAGAATGATGCCGACTGCTTTGTTGCCTGCTGGTCTTCGTATATCCGAGTGAGTCGAGCGGTCGAGTGGTGAACTGTCATCCGAGTGGATGGTATACTGCTTGGTCGAGTGGATCGTATGCTTCTTGTCCGAGTGGATAGTATGTTTGTATAAAATTTATCTAGACCCACGTGTTGTGTGGACCCCATGCTTTATGATATTTCGACCCTTCGTGGGCCTACCTGTTATGTGTATCCCCAACATTAGCCCCCGAATCGATTGCGATTTTGCAGAACGAGTTTGTGAAAGACACAACTTGGCCCGAGTGATTACTCGGTAGCTGTCATCGTACTTTCAGACAACCAAGGTTTGAACAAAATCTCAATGGATTCCGGCACTGCGCTTCCGACTGATCTGGGGTAAGTGCCCGCGAGGAGCAACTTGGTGACATTCGATCATCTCTCGGAAGAGGTTAACTCGTGATCAGAGTATGGATGTGTCATTAAATCCAGGCAACAAGATCGACGCATGGACTGCTCTCTCGGTGAGATGCCATTCTTATCCCGGAGGAACGTCAATATGAGTCGACTCTAGATCCAAACTTATGAGTTTCACGCTTTGAGTCCTGGAAGAAGGCTCAAAACAGGTCCACGGAGGAGCCTTAAACTCGCCTTATAGCAATTTTTTTGGGAGTGATTTGGAGCTGGTCCTGCATCGAGTAACTGATTACTCGGAATTTCTTCACGCCTGGAACGTGTCTTTTTTTGTTGTTTGGCCGTCACTCGGACCGGGCGGACCGTTCCGAGTGGATACCAATCCAGTGGGGGCACGCTGAGTGCACCCACGGCGGGAGTCTTAGAGCCTGTCTTTTTGTTGTTGTGTTCATCACTCGGACTGGTTAGGCCGTACCAAGTGGAGATTACTCCAGTGGGGGCACGCTGAGTGCACCCACTGGGTGTAGTCCCCGAGACCACCATTGACTGGGGGCAGTCGACGGGGGTCTGAGAGAACTAAAACTCTTCTTAGATGGTACTGATCGAACTTGTTCTTCTCTGACTCGGAGGTCGAGTAATTCTGGAGCTGGTTTTGCATCGAGCAAAATGTTTCTTTCTGAGTTCTCTTCCAGTGGGGGCACGCTGAGTGCACCCGCTGGGTGTAGTCCCCGAGCCTCTGTCGGACTAGATGAGTCGGGCAGAGGGTTTAAGTCTCCTGGTAAACCTCCACGCAGTCGACACGGTAAATATCTTTTAGTCTGAAATTGAGTCAATCGGATGCATCTTCAGGTGCTTGACATGGTAAATAAGCTCAGCCTGGAGCTGAGTCGGTCGGAATGATCTTCGTGCACTCGACACGGAATAAATTCAGCCTGGAACTCGGTCAAGCAGGTGAATCTTCGTGCTCTCGGCACGGTGAATGAATTCGGCTTTGAAACTGCCGACTGTAGAAAAAAGCTGGACACTCCAGGGAGTAATCTTTCCATTAGTACTTCTACCGTTAGATTTTGCATGAAAGGGGTATTTGTAAGAGTACATTGTATCCGCAGAGGAGCTTCATTTTCACCCTTTTGCATGAAAGGGGTATTTGTCCGAGTGGACGTGCTTCCCGACTGATCGAGGTAAGTTGACTTGCAAGGAAAGACTTAGTGGCACTTGTATGTCTCCCGGAGGAGATAGACTAGTGGTCTGACATGGACGTGCCATGAAACCCGAGTGACGGGGCTAGTGTGTAGGCTGACTCTTCTGGGAGAAGCCACTCATTATCCCGGGGGAACACCAGCCATGCCATCTCTGAGTCCAAGTTTGTGAAACTGACGCCTTGGAACCTAGGATAGGGCCAAGTTATCCGTAGAGGAGCGTTGTTTTCACCCTTCTTGCAGTTTTTGAAGATGACTTTAGGTAATTATTTGGGCGATCGTCCGAGTGGACAATACTACCCTTATAGATTTTTGGCAGACCGAGCAAGTATGGTCAGAAAGATATTCCTGATGTGATCAATGGGTTGATTGAATGGGCTTAACCCCTGAGGGCGGCATGGCCGACGGCTATGCTTAGCCCCCGAGTGATGCTCGAAAGAGGCAAGCTTGCTACAGAATGTGATATGAGGTTTGATCATATGAGTAACTTAGTCGTTCCCGTGTTGGGGGTGTAGAGGTAAAGACATGTCCAACTGATGGTGACCCGCGAGGTGGTTAAGGGGCGATGATGTGTACAGCCGAGTGACAACGCGCGGGGCGGTCGAGTGGTGAAGACATGCACAACCGAGTGGCAACATGCGGGGCGGCCGAGTGGCGAAGGCATGTACAACCAAGAGGCGACGCGCGGAGCGGCCAAGCGGTGAAGATGTGCGCAACCGAGTGGCGACGTGCAGGACGGCCGAGTGAAGATACGTGAGGTGGTCGAGTGAAGGACTACGTGTCCAGCCAAGTGGATGAAATTGTCTTCGAAGGATTTAGCCAGATACTTTCGAAGTTAATGTAGCGACGAGGTTGATGTAGTGTGGTTGCGACGCAACAAGACGGGCGTGACAACTGAGTCTGAGTAGGAATGAAGATGGCACGCAGAGCGTCTGGGTGATTATAAAACTTCTCAAAGTGGTGGGTCGAATGCACTTGTTGAAGTGAAGGATCTAACTGGTGATGAAGCACTCGACCACTCAGGAGAGTGTCATTCCAAATGAGTTGCAGCCCCCGAGTGCGGCGTAGCTCCCGAGCGTACTACAGGCTTCAACAACGGACATGTCAGAATACGGGAAATATAGTGTTGAATGAATAATTTGCAATCCATCGAGTCGGACTCGGGTAAGGATGAGGAGAAATTTCCGAGTGAAGCTCGAAAGAGGCAAACTCGCAAAAAGAGTGACGTGTGAAGTTTAATTATAAAAAGGACTTATCTGTCTCATGCCTGACGAGGTCTATATTATCGATGAAGAGGATTCCATAGAGGGGTTGGCCGGATGTGTTTGAAGCCAACAGAGCGACAAGGTTAGTGTTGTGGTGCGCTGGGACCGGTATGGTGACCGAGTCCGAGCAACGATGAAGTTGGCGCAAAGGGCCGTCGAGTGACCACGTAACTTGTGTAAAAAAGGGCACAAGCCAACGAAATAATTTCTCGAGGAAATTTGATGTGTTCTAAATGATTTGTGTGAATAACACCCATAGACACCCGCTGGGAGTGCAAGGGGCTTGCTGGTTAACCAGCAAGAGTTTGAAAGACCGAAGGATCCGTTCGAACTTGTCGAAGCGATGGATCCGACTGAACTCATTGGAATACTAGCTCAAATAAAATGGAAGTGTAGTGTTTCGACTGAGTTGCAGCCCTGGAGGACCGATGCAAACTCGAAATGAAGAACGACACCTGGTGTTCGTGAATGATGTATGCGAAAAAATGGAAGTTGGACTTGGGAGTCACATAACCAGTACTGAGCAAGTATGTGAAAATAAGCAACCGAGCGTAGAGGTACATTTGGTGGCGTGGCCTCCGAGTGAACGTGATGTGTGACTTACGGAATACTCGGGAAGACGAAAATAACAGAATGTAAAATGACTTAGCTGTCTGAAGGCGCGCGGGACGGCCGAGTGAAGTAGACGCATCACGCAGCGTGGCGACGCGCGGGGCGGCCGAGTGGTGATGAGGTGACCAACTGATGGTGACGCGCGGGGCAGCCGAGTGGTTATGAGGTGACCAGCCGATGGCGACGCGCGGGGCGGCCGAGTGGTGATGAGGTGACCAACCGATGGCGACGCGTGGGGCGGCCGAGTGGTTATGAGGTGACCAACCGATGGCGACGCGCGGGGCGGCCGAATGATTATGAGGTGACCAACCGATGGCGACGTGCGGGGCGGCCGAGTGGTGATGAGGTGACCAACCGATGGCGACGCGTGGGGCGGCCGAGTGGTTATGAGGTGACCAACCGATGGCGACGCCCGGCGCGGCCGAGTGGTGATGAGGTGACCAACCGATGGCGACGCGCGGGGCCGCCGAGTGGTTATGAGGTGACCAACCGATGGCGACGCGCTGGGCGGCCGAGTGGTTATGAGCTGACCAACCGATGGCAACGCGCGTGGCGGCCGAGTGGTTATGAGGTGACCAACCGAGTGGCGACGTGCGGGGCGGCCCAGTGGTGATGAGGTGACCAACCGATGGCGACGCGCGGGGCGGCCGAGTGTTTTTAAACTTAGGCGAGTACTGGACTGCATCTAAGCCCCCGAGTGGGAGGGTTGTTCTCCACTCGGCAGGATTTTTTTGAAACTTAGGCGAGTACTGGACTGCAGCTAAGCCCCCGAGTGGGAGGGTTGCTTTCCACTCGGTAGGATTTTTTGAAACTTAGGCGAGTACTGGACTGCAGCTAAGCCCCCGAGTGGGAGGGTTGCTCTCCACTCGGTAGGATTTTTTTGAAACTTAGGCGAGTACTGGACTGCAGCTAAGCCCCCGAGTGGGAGGATTGCTCTCCACTCGGCAGGATTTTTTTCGAAACTTAGGTGAGTACTGGACTGCAGCTAAGCCCCCGAGTGGGAGGGTTGCTCTCCACTCGGTGGGATTTTTTTTGAAACTTAGGCGAGTACTGGACTGCAGCTAAGCCCCCGAATGGGAGGATTGCTCTCCACTCGGTAGGATTTTTTTGAAAACTTAGGCGAGTACTGGACTGCAGCTAAGCCCCCGAGTGGGAGGGTTGCTCTTCACTAGGCAGGATTTTTTTGAAACTTAGGCGAGTACTGGACTGCAGCTAAGCCCCCGAGTGGGAGGGTTGCTCTCCACTCGGTAGGGTTTTTTAAAACTTAGGCGAGTACTGGACTGCAGCTAAGCCCCCGAGTGGGAGGGTTGCTCTCCACTCGGTAGGAATTTTTTGAAACTTAGGCGAGACGGATTCGCAACTAAGTCACCCACTGGGGATTTAGAGCATATAGAAAAGAATAACAATCATTTATGAGATTGTAAAAACTGTATCGCGGGGTAACTGAGTGGTGATGAGGTTTACCAACCGATTGACGAGGCCCGGAGCGGCCGAGTGGTTATGAGGTGACCAACCAAATGACGACGCGGGGTGGCCGAGTGAAGTAGACGCATCCCACGGCGTGGCAACGCACGGGGCGGCCGAGTGATGAAGATGCTTCCCGCGGAGTGACGATGTGCGGGGCGTCCGAGTGATTTAGACGCGTCCCGCAGAGTGGCGACACACGGAGTGTCCGAGTGAAGTAGACGCGTCCCGCGGAGTGATGATGAGCGGGGCGTCCGAGTGAAGTAGACGCGTGCCGCGAAGTGATGATGAGCGGGGCGTCCGAGTGAAGTAGACGCGTGCCGCGGAGTGACGATGCGCCGGAGCGTCCGAGTGATGTAGACGCGTGATGCAGAGTGACGATGCGCCGGGGCGTCCGAGTGATGTAGACGCGTCCCGCGGAGTGTCGAGGTGCAGGACGTCCGAGTGAAGTAGACGCGTCCCGCGGAGTGACGATGCGCCGGGGCGTCCGAGTGATGTAGACGCGTGACGCAGAGTGATGATGCGCCGGGGCGTCCGAGTGATGTAGACGCGTCCCGCGAAGTGACGAGGTGCAGGACGTCCGAGTGAAGTAGACGCGTCCCGCAGAGTGGTGACTCGCGCGGAGCGGCGAAGTGGATGAAGATGTGGTTAGTTCCGTAGATTCACGGTTGTAGTTGCTGTCGATGATGTTCTGGATGTTAACCTGTCGAGTGAACCCAGGGGCTTCACGGCAAACGAGGGCCATTCGAGTGGAGGCCTCATCTGAGTGTTCCTGCCCATCTAAGTGAACCACAGCTACTCAGCTAGGTTGCGATCTGGACGGTGTGGAGCTGGTTCGGCAGGCTGACTCGGAGTGTTGGGCTCGGAGGCGTTGGCGAGGTTCGGCGTGGAAGTGCCCATGAGCGAATGAGCGCTGCTTCCTCCGCTGGAGGCGGGCGCTGCTAGCGGCCATGGACACCATGCAGCGGAGGCAGCCAGGCGCGACGGCGCCGGAGCTGGGCGCCGGAGGGCAGACGATGAGGTCGAGACAGTCATGGAGCAATAAATCCTTGGTAATTATGCATTGAAGGAGTTGCCCATGTCCAGGACGTGTACGCGGAATCTGCATGCAAGAGAGCACTAATTAAGCGAGAGTTAGAGCCATTCATGCATGTAATGAACGTTTCCCACGGCCATTTATCTCCTGCATGCAGGACATCAATGGGATGGAATTAAGATTAAAAGGAGAGTAGAGGGGCGCAGAGCTCCCTGGTCGGCCACGGCAGCGGCGGCGGCGGCTTTGACACGGATCCAGCGCAAGGTGAGGCGGCCCACGACAAGTCCGAGTGCGGACCACGTTCTTCTGCGAGGCTGCGCGCAGGCGGAGCTTGAGGCGGCGGCTAGTCGATCCAGTGGCTCCCATCTTGTTGTGGCCAAGGACGTGGACAGCCTCGACCACGACGCCGCGTCAGGTTCATGCATCGACCGCGGAGGTCGCCGCGCCGCGGTTGACGAGGGACGCCGCTGCAGCGTGCCATGTCGGGCCCTCGCAGGAAGGCCGCTGTAGCACGAGGCCTACGCGCACATCGCAACGACCACGGCCGAGCGCCCGCGTCGCCAGATGGACTGCCGAGCGCTTGCGATCGCTGCACCCGGATGACGGGTGAGTTGAGGTCGACTGAGAAGAGGAAGCAGGAGGCGCAGTCCAGCAAGCTGGCGGCCGTGTGTGACGGTGTGAGGGCGATGGCCACGACCCTTGGTGCAACACGTCAATGCCCTTTTCTCTTCCTCGTCTCTTGTCTGATCTATCCATCGGAAGTTTCTGTTGTTGATCCCGATGGGCGCCTGCTAGTACAGAGAGGAAAACAACGGATTTGTTTAGAGCTACGATGATTGTTAGATCATAAGAGGATAACATAGAAAGAAATCTCTTGATCGATCCGTCTGCGAACGGTCATGTACGCCTGCAACATCAAGTGAAGATGTATCTTATCCTCTCCTTTTGAGATGCTTTAGTTACCTGCTGCAAAGATGAACAATTCGATCAGGATGAACAGGAAATTAAACATAGACGAATGAAAAAGAAACCATCTGCATCATGGCTCGATAGACGCCATGCCCCACGGTGGGCGCCAACTGTCGTGGGAATGATTCCGACAATAAGAGAGGGGTAGGATAATGGAGCATGATCTATCGAGATGCAAATGGGTGACACGGTGGTTTTAGCAAGTTCGGGCCTCTCACGGTGGAGATAACAACCCTACGTCTCGTGCTCCGGAGAGGCTTTGTTTTATCTGTATATGTATCCGGAGATTACAATGTATGAGAGAAGGGAACCGATCCCGTGCCTGAGCTAAGTCCTGAGACTAATGGCGAAAAGAGAGAGAGAGGTGGAAGAAAAGAACCCCCTAAGTCTAGTGGTGGGGGGTGGCTTATATAGAGTGCGCCACCCCCTCACCTCCAATGTTACAAAGTGGGGCATGAATGCAATAATGTCAGCCCACTACCAAGCCCTCACCATGAGAATGATGCCGACTGCTTTGTTGCCTGCTGGTCTTTGTATATCCGAGTGAGTCGAGCGGTCGAGTGGTGAACTGTCATCCGAGTGAAAGGTATACTGCTTGGTCAAGTGGATCGTATGCTGCTTGTCCGAGTGGATAGTATGTCTGTATGAAATTTATCTAGACCCACGTGTTGTGTGCACCCCATGCTTTATGATATTTCGACCCTTCGTGGGCCTACCTGTTATGTGTATCCCCAACAGGCGGCTCGGTTCGTACAACCACTTAGACAAGCACTGGCCCGGGGGGGGGGGCTAAAATAAAGATGACCCTTGGGTTGGCCGACCCAAGGGAAGGGTATAGGTGGTGGTGAGGCAAATGGTAAAACCAAGGTTGGGCCTTGCTGGACAAGTTTTATTCAAAGCAAACTGTCAGGGGGGTCCCATAAATCACCCGACCGCGTTAGGAACGCAAAATCCGGGAACATAACACCGGTATGACGGAAACTAGGGCGGCAAGAGTGGAACATAACACCAGGCATAAGGCTGAGCCTTCCACCCTTTACCAAGTATATAGATGCATTAATAATATAAGAGATATTGTGATATCCCAACCAAAATCCTGTCCACCATGGAGAAATCTTCAACTTCACCTGCAGCTAGCAACGCTATAAGAGGGGCTGAGCAAAAGCGGTAACATAGCCAAGCAACGGTTTGCTAGGAAGGGTGTCAAAGGTTAGAGGTTCATGGCAATTTGGGAGGCTTGAAGAGCAAATGATAGGTAACGCAGTATAGCGATAGAACGAAGCAACTAGCATAGCAATGATAGTAGTGAGATCCAGGGTAGCGGTCATCTTGCCTGAAATCCCGCTAGTAAGAAGAACGAGTCCATGAAGAAGATGAAGCCACGAAGATGAACCAAGCGTAGACGAAAGAATCCTCACTATCGCAACGAAACGGAAACTATCGAGAAGAAACACACAACAAGGTAAACACACCACACATGAACAAGGCATGATGCACAACCAAGCATGATGCATGACAAAACTAGAAGAGGCTACTCATGGCAAGAGATGATGCAAACAAGAACAACACATCAAGGCAAGTTTAAATGAGGCCGGGAACAAAATATAACAATTCCGGTAAGTCCTCATATGCAAATTTAGAAATTGGTCCAGATCTGAATAAACATTATGTTCAAGTTGTTAAACAGCAAGTTAAGATGCACCAAGATGATCTACACGAAATTCTAGTCAAGTTACATATAAAGTTCATTAGATTCGGAGCTACGGCCTAGAAGATATGAGCAAAACAAGTTAAACATGGCATTGATGCAAAATGCATACAAACATCAAGCAAACACCTCAAAACATGGACACAACATGATAATATGAAACTACATGCAAAATCAAGCAAGTTTCATATAGAGCACACTCAAAACGGAGCAACGGTTCAACACATGCACACTATACAAGTTATAGCAACAATCTGTCCAAAACAGCAACAAGGCATATTGCAAGCATCAAAACGATATGCTACAGCACCCCAACATAATAACAAAAGGCATGGGCATGAAGTAAAGGTAAAGCACAACAAAACACGAACACCGAGCTATCTCCAGAAATCACTAGAACATGCTCAAACACACATGGTAAGATTGCAAATAATAACAGTTCAGACTTTAGCAGAAATAACATCAGGTTGCGATGTTTAGAGCTATCAAACAATATGTTACAGGAACATATCATGGCAAACAAAGGCATGGCATGAATCTACTAATAGCATAGATCAAAAGTCCCTTACTGACCATGAGCCAAAAAGGATCAGAAAATATGATGGCACCCATGTAAACGTGGCAAGTTATATTACAGATTCATACATGGCAGGAACAACAATAAGTAGGCATGTTCGTGATCTTGAACCACTCACCACAGAGCAATACATGGCATGGCAAGGCAACCAACAATAAGAAGGCATGTTTATGAAGCTAAGCATGGCAATAAAAAGTTCATAGGATGCATGGATCACTAGAAAAGCATATGGCCAAAACTGAACTTCATGTTAACAGGTTGACAGCAACATTATCAAGCAATTTGGAGCAAGATTACAACAACCTACAGCAAGCTATAATTGCAACCAAGGGCATGAATGGATAGAGCAAGACATGTATAACAAAACATCCTTAGTGAACATCTCCAGAATAATGCACGAAATGACTAGTAGAAGCATGTTTACATAGCAACAAAATATAACAGAATCTGTCAGGAAAACAGCAACAGCAAGTACCCCACTTAACAAGCTCAATGCACTCAGCACACAACTCACAAAAATACATGGTTGGCACCACTGGAAAGATGGCATAGCATAGATCAAAACACATGTAGAGCTCATGTTCATAAGATGCACACATAAATCATGGCAAAAATGACAAATGAGCATGTTATAACAGTTTCAGCAGATTAACAGCAACATGCACTCTTCCAACAGCATTTCGGGTATCAAGATGAGCTCAAATGAGCATGATGCAATGGAACGAAATGAAGTAATCGTTGGTACGAACAATTTAACATATTACACGCATGAAACGGAGCTACGGATGCAGAGATACAATGCGATGAACATGGCATGATAATGTCAAATCTCAGGGACTTAGTGGAAAACGGGTCAACCTTCGGGTTTGTGGCACGTGGATCGAGGTGGCCGGGATCTTGCCGGGGTTGGGCGGACGACGGCCGGAGAGGTCAAAGGGAGGCGCGGGGCGGCGGGAACAGGCGGATCTGGCCGGATCTCGCCGGATCCGGCCGGGGCGAGTCAGAGGGGCGACGAGGGAGGCACGGCGGCGCTCGGCGGCGAGCGGGGCGGCAGCTCCGGCGAGGGGCCGGTGGCGCGCGGGCCCCGGGTGGCGCGCAGCCGGGTGGCGCGCGGCCGAAGTGGAGGCGGCGAGGTCGGAGGGGCCGAGGCGGCGGCGGAGCGAGGTCACCGGCGATGGGCGGCGGCGTCGCGCGGAGGCGGTAGCGCGGCCGGGGCGCGGGGCGCGTCGGAGAGACGGGGCGGCGGCGCGGGGCCGCGGAGGTGGCGGCGCGGCCGGGGCGCGGGGCCGCAGCGGGCGCCTCGGGCCCGGTCGCGGTCGGGACGGGCCTGGCCCGGGCCGAGCGGGCTCGCGGCGGAGAGGAGAGAGAGGAGGACACGCGGCGGCGCGGGGTTGGACGAAAACGGCGGCGGGGCGACGTGTCACGCGCCCATTGGTGGGGCGACGTGGCTGGCTGGACGTGTCCGGCCGGGGGCGGACGCGTCCGGCGGCGGAGAGGGAAAAGCTAGGGTTTCGGGGGGGAAATGATCCGAAAATGGAGAGGGGAAGACGTTTTTATAGGTGGAGGGAGCTAGGAGAGTCCAAATGGAGCACGGTTTTCGCCCACACGATCGTGATCGAACGACCGAGAGCATGGAGGGGAGTTAGATGGGTTTTGGGCCACTTTGGAAGGGGTGTTGGGCTGCAAACAAAAGAAGGGGTTTGCGGTTACCCAGTTAACCGTTGGAGTACCAAACGACCTCCAAATGGCACGAAAACCTTGACAGGCGGTCTACCAGTGCTATACCAAGGCCGCTTGGCAAACCTCGGGCCATTTCGAGAGAGTTTAACACCCACTCACAACAGGAGACAAAAGGGGACGCCGAGGGACATAGGAGTGCCGGATTGCAAAACGGACAACGGGGAAAATGCTCGGATGCATGAGACGAACATGTATGCAAAATGAGATGCACATGATGACATGGAAAAATGCAACACGCAAGCAAATGACATGGCAACAACGGCGAATAACTGGCAGACACCTGGCGCATCGAATCCAGGGCGTTACAACACTCCTCCACTAACAAGAGATCTCGTCCCGAGATCTTAGGACCGAGACGGAAGGGAAAATGGATGAGGGAACCAAGAAATCAAGAGAAGAAGCAAAGAACCAATTGCACTCGAGAAGAAGAAAGGAACGACGAGAAGACAAGAATCGAAAGCTCACGAAATCCGATAGACTATGAAATCACTCGTGTTAGAACGAGTTAGAAATGAATAAGACTGAAAGGATTTAGACAGCACTCCGGTTGAAAAAGAAAGAATAGAACACGAACTTGAGAGGATGGAATGATACTTGATGAACTCTTGAAGAATGAATTAAATCATGACGATCCACCGTGAAGAACTCCGGTGACAAAAGGATGATGAGATAGAAATGAAGGATGAAAGAATAAGATTAAAGCCTTGCGGTGATTTAGATGGAGGTTCCGACGAAATGGCCGTGGGAATATGAACTCCGGAAAAGAAAAGATGAAACACTTGGAACTAGAATTTATTCATCAAGAACAAACTCCGAAGGAAGGGATTAATCACTTGGATGAAATAAGAATAAGATTTATTGTATGCTTATCCTTCATCAAATTAAATTGATGACAAGCAATGGATTTTGCATACTACTTATTCTTCTTGAAAAGGATTAAGAAGTGACATAACGCAAACTAAAGAAGGTCTTCATGAACCACCGGTAGGATTGAAAAGAACGAATGAATAAAAAAGATAATCAAGGAAAGAGGATCTTGAACGAACCACCGTAAGAATTCAAAAATGACTGATGAAAGAGAATGAATCACCGGGAAGAATTAAAAGAACAAATATGATAGAGGGGATTTAGATGCAAAAGAACAGGAAGAACTCGAGCTGAAAATGATTTGAAATCGATCTTGGAAAGGCATGTGACTGATGGAATCCATTCTTACATCACACTTGAAAAGAATTGACAATACCTCCGGGAGAATTAGAAGAGTCAGGTAAGATCCTAGGAAAAGACCTGTGGGTTAGGGCCCACTAAAAGAAAACACCGTTGGAAAGGATTGTTGAAGAGGTAGATGATGCACCGGAACAATTGAAATATTATAATGAGGTGACAACCTCGAATTAATTTGAACACAGACGAATCTCCTGAGATGTCTTGAACACTCCGGTAGGATAAACTGGCTAGAGGCGAACGAGCAAAGGGAAATATTTGAGTTGAGGGAAAAAATACGATCGACAACGAAAAACTTGAATTGAATCCACCGGAAAAGAAAAGGATAAAGAATGAAGAACGAGACGAGAAATCACCGGTTGAAATAATTGACGAAATACTGAAGAGGCTCTGCATGAATGAAATAGATGGTCGAGAGAGAGTCAGGCTCTGGGAAGAAGAGGGTGGGAGGGCGGGAAAAAACAAAGACAACTAGGAAGGGGAAACCGACGAATAACCTGAAGAGAAAACACCGGTTGAAATAATTGAGGAAAGAAAGCAAAGACTTCGCACGAGTAGGATGGATACTCGATTACGGACTCCGGTTCGAAGAAGAAAAGGGTGGGTGGGTGGGAAAAACAAGGACAACTTCGGACAGGGAAACAACATCGATCAAAAAGAGCTGAGGATTGATCTCCCAAAGACAAAGAGGTTCGAGTCGACTTGACGAGAGATGCACCGGACAAAAGAGGATGGACAACTCGCGAAACTAACCACGTGATCCTAAAGAAAAATTTGAAGGGGAAGAGGAGTAATTCAAAACACCTACGTCAAGATTCCTCACCAGAGCGACGAAGGGGCAGAGGAGTAAAAGAATTTCTACTCTCCGATATAACTAGACTCAGAAATCAGTTTTCTTCTAGACTCAACAACGGCCGAACTACACGATCAATCAAGGGGGGCTCCTAGGGTCGGTCGAGGCTCTGATACCAACTTGTCACGCCCAATATGCGACCCTATCCAAAAGGAACTCGAAGGTCCCACCAAGGATAGACCCGCATATTGGAACGCTTTTGCAAGGTGGATATCATTACATCAACATTACATGATAGTGGGGATACATCCAATACATACAATGTCACATGAATACAACAATACAACATACAAGAACAACATCCGACTACGGATGAATCATAAACAAAAACTCAAACAATATCCACCCTGCTAGCCCAGGCTGCCGGCCTGGAACCTATCCCCTGATCGAAGAAGCAGAAGAAGAAACTCCAAAACAAGCAACATCGCTCTCGCGTCAAGATCATCGCATAACCTGTACCTGCAACTGTTGTTGTAGTAATCTGTGAGCCACGAGGACTCAGCAATCCCATTACCATGGGTATTAAGACTAGCAAAGCTTAATGGGAAAGGAAGGGGTAAAGTGGTGAGGTTGCAGCAGCGACTAAGCATGATATGGTGGCTAACCAACGCAAATAAGAGCGAGAAGAGAACAAGCAGAACGGTCCTGAAGCTAGCAATGATCAAGAGGTGATCCTGAACTCCTACTTACGGCAAACATAACACAGAAACCGTGTTCACTTCCCGGACTCCGCCGAGAAGAGACCATCACAGCTACACACGCGGTTGATGCGTTTTAATTTGGATCTGGTGTCAAGTTATCTACAACCGGACATTAACAAATTCCCATCTGCCACATAACTGTGGGCACGGCTCTCGAAAGTTTATACCCTGCAGGGGTGTCCCAACTTAGCCCATGATAAGCGCGCACGATCAACGAAGGATATTCCTTCTCCCAGGAAGACCCGATCAGTCTCGGAATCCTGGTTTACAAGACATTTCGACAATGGTAAAACAAGACCAGCAAAGCCGCCTGATGCACCGACAATCCCGATAGGAGCTGCACATATCTCGTTCTCAGGGCAACACCGGATGAGACAGGCTACGAGTAAAACCAGACTTCGAGTTTCCCCGAGGTGGCCCCGCAGGCGGCTCGGTTCGGACCAACACTTAGACAAGCATTGGCCCGGGGGGGGGCTAAAATAAAGATGACCCTTGGGTTGGCCGACCCAAGGGAATAGGTGGTGGTGAGGCAAATGGTAAAACCAAGGTTGGGCCTTGCTGGACAAGTTTTATTCAAAGCGAACTGTCAGGGGGGTCCCATAAATCACCCGACCGCGTTATGAACGCAAAATCCGGTATGACGGAAACTAGGACGGCAAGAGTGGAACAAAACACCAGGCATAAGGCCGAGCCTTCCGCCCTTTACCAAGTATATAGATGCATTAATAATATAAGAGATATTGTGATATCCCAACCAAAATCCTGTCCACCATGGAGAAATCTTCAACTTCACCTGCAGCTAGCAAGGCTATAAGAGGGGCTGAGCAAAAGCAGTAACATAGCCAAGCAACGGTTTCCTAGGAAGGGTGTCAAAGGTTAGAGGTTCATGGCAATTTGGGAGGCTTGAAGAGCAAATGATAGGTAACGCAGCATAGCGATAGAACGAAACAACTAGCATAGCAATGATAGTAGTGAGATCCAGGGTAGCGGTCATCTTGCCTGAAATCCCGCTAGGAAGAAGAACGAGTCCATGAAGAAGATGAAGCCACGTAGACGAACCAAGCGTAGACGAACGAATCCTCACGATCGCAACGAAACGGAAACTATCGAGAAGAAACACACAACAAGGTAAACACACCACACATGAACAAGGCATGATGCACAACCAAGCATGATGCATGACAAAACTAGAAGAGGCTACTCATGGCAAGAGATGATGCAAACAAGAACAACACATCAAGGCAAGTTTAAATGAGGCCGGGAACAAAATATAACAATTACGGTAAGTCCTCATATGCAAATTTCGAAATTGGTCCAGATGTGAATAAACATTATATTCAAGTTGTTAAACAGCAAGTTAAGATGCACCAAGATGATCTACACGAAATTCTAGTCAAGTTACATATAAAGTTCATTAGATTCGGAGCTACGGCCTAGAAGATATGAGCAAAACAAGTTAAACATGGCATTGATGCAAAATGCATACAAACATCAAGAAAACACCTCAAAACATGGATGCAACATGATAATATGAAACTACATGCAAAATCAAGCAAGTTTCATATAGAGCACACTCAAAACGGAGCAACGGTTCAACACATGCACAATATACAAGTTATAGCAACAATCTGTCCAAAACAGCAACAAGGCATATTGCAAGCATCAAAACAATATGCTACAGCACCCCAACATAATAACAAAAGGCATGGGCATGAAGTACAGGTAAAGCACAACAAACCATGAACACTGAACTATCTCCAGAAATCACTAGAAAATGTTCAAACACACATGGTAAGATTGCAAATAATAACAGTTCAGACTTTAGCAGAAATAACATCAGGTTGCGATGTTTAGAGCTATCAAACAACATGTTACAGGAACATATCATGGCAAACAAAGGCATGGCATGAATCTACTAATAGCATAGATCAAAAGTCCCTTAGTGACCATGAGCCAAAAAGGATCAGAAAATATGATGGCACCCATGTAAACGTGGCAAGTTATATTACAGATTCATACATGGCAGGAACAACAATAAGTAGGCATGTTCGTAAGCTTGAACCACTCACCACAGAGCAATACATGGCATGGCAAGGCAACCAAAAATAAGATGGCATGTTTATGAAGCTAAGCATGGCAATAACAAGTTCATAGGATGCATGGATCACTAGAAAAGCATATGGCCAAAACTGAACTTCATGTTAACAGGTTGACAGCAACACTATCAAGCCACTTTGGAGAAAGATTACAACAACCTACAGCAAGCTATAATTGCAACCAAGGGCATGAATGGATAGAGCAAGACATATATAACAAAACATCCTTAGTGAACATCTCCAGAATAATGCACGAAATGACTAGTAGAAGCATGTTTACATAGCAACAAAATATAACAGAATCTGTCAGGAAAACAGCAACAGCAAGTACCCCACTTAACAAGCTCGATGCACTCAGCACACAACTCACAAAAATACATGGTTGGCACCACTGGAAAGATGGCATAGCATAGATCAAAACACATGTAGAGCTCATGTTCATAAGATGCACACATAAATCATGGCAAAAATGACAAATGAGCATGTTATAACAGTTTCAGCAGATTAACAGCAACATGCACTCTTCCAACAGCATTTCAGGCATCAAGATGAGCTCAAATGAGCATGATGCAATGGAAGGAAATGAAGTAATCGTTGATACGAACAATTTGACATATTGCACGCATGAAACGGAGCTACGGATGCAGAGATACAATGCGATGAACATGGCATGATAATGTCAAATCTCAGGGACTTAGTGGAAAACGGGTCAACCTTCGGGTTTGTGGCATGCGGATCGAGGTGGCCGGGATCTCGCCGGGGTTGGGCGGACAACGGCCGGAGAGTTTTGCAAAAAAAAGTATATATTCCTAGTAGTGCGGTTTCGAAATCTCGCCGGATCCGGCTGGGGCGAGTCGGAGGGGCGACGAGGGAGGCACGGCGGCGGTCGGCGGCGGCGGTCGGCGGCGAGCGGGGCGGCAGCTCCGGCGAGGGCCCCGGGTAGCGCGCAGCCGGGTGGCGCGCGGCCGAAGTGGAGGCGGCGAGGTCGGAGGGGCCGAGACGGCGGCGAAGCGAGGTCACCGGCGATGGGTGGCGGCGTCGCGCGGAGGCGGCAGCGCGGCCGGGGCGCGGGGCGCGGCGGAGAGACGGGGCGGCGACGCAGGGCCGCGGCGGGCGCCTCGGGCCCGGTCGCGGTCGGGGCGGGCCTGGCCCGGGCCGAGCGGGCTCGCGGCAGAGAGGAGAGAGAGGAGGACACGCGGCGGCGCAGGGTTGGACGAAAATGGCGGCGGGGCGACGTGTCACGCGCCCATTGGTCGGGCGACGTGGCTGGCTGGACGTGTCCGGCCGGGGGCGGACGCGTCCGGCGGCAGAGAGGGAAAAGTTAGGGTTTCGGGGGGGGGGGGGGGGAAATGATCCGAAAATGGAGAGGGGAAGACGTTTTTATAGGTGGAGGGAGCTAGGAGAGTCCAAATGGTGCACGGTTTTCGCCCACACGATCGTGATTGAACGACCGAGAGCATGGAGGGGAGTTAGATGGGTTTTGGGCCACTTTGGAAGGGGTGTTGGGCTGCAACCAAAAGAAGGGGTTTGCGGTTACCCGGTTAACCGTTGGAGTACCAAACGACCTCCAAATGGCACGAAACTTGACAGGCGGTCTACCAGTGCTATACCAAGGCCGCTTGGCAAACCTTGGGCCATTTCGAGAGAGTTTAACACCCACTCACAATAGGAGACAAAAGGGGACGCCGGGGGACATAGGAGTGCCGGATTGCAAAACGGACAACGGGGAAAATGCTCGGATGCATGAGACGAACATGTATGCAAAATGTGATGCACATGATGACATGGAAAAATGCAACACGCAAGCAAATGACATGGCAACGACGGTGAATAACTGGCAGACACCTGGCGCATCGAATCCGGGGCGTTACACCACACTTGGCGCGCCCCCTCTAGGTCCGGCCTCCTCCTCCTCCCTCCTTTATATACGTGGGCAGGGGACACAATGCATAACAGATACACAAGTTGATCATTGATCGTTAGCCGTGTGTGGTGCCCCCCTCCACCATAATCCACCTCAGTCATATCGTAGTGGTGCTTAGGCGAAGCCCTGCATCGGTAGCTTCATCACCACTGTCATCACGCCGTCGTGCTGACGGAACTCTCCCTCGAAGCTCTACTGGATTGTGAGTTCGTGGGACGTCAACAAGCTGAACGTGTGCAGATCGTGGAGGTGTCATATGTTCGGTAGTAGGATCGGTCGATCGTGAAGACGTACGACTACATCAACCGTGTTGTCATAACGCTTCCGCTTACGGTCTACGAGGGTACGTGGACGACACTCTCGCCTCTCGTTGCTATGCATCACCATGTCATACTTTGATTCGGCAGTATTGTTGGATGAAGCGGCCCGGACTGACATTACGCGTACGCTTACGCGAGATTGGTTCTACCAATGTGCTTTGCACACAGGTGGCTAGCGGGTGTCAGTTTCTCCAACTTTAGCTGAATCGGGTGCGACTACGCCCGGTCCTTGTTGAAGGTTAAAACAGCACCAACTTGAGGAAATATTGTTGTGGTTTTGATGTGTAGGTAAGAACGGTTCTTGCTCAGCCCGTAGTAGCCATGTAAAACTTGCAACAACAAAGTAGAGGACGTCTAACTTGTTTCTACAGGGCATGTTGTGATGTGATATGGTCAAGGCATGATGCTATATTTTATTGTATGAGATGATCATGTTTTGTAACGAAGTTATCGACAACTGGCTGGAGCCATATGGTTGTCGCTTTATTGCATGCAATGCAATAGCCCTGTAATTGCTTTACTTTATCACTAAGCGGTAGCGATAGTCGTAGTAGCAATAGTTGGCGAGATGACAACGATGCTTCGATGGAGATCAAGGTGTCAAGCTGGTGACGATGGTGATCATGACGGTGCTTTGGAGATGGAGATCAAAGGCACAAGATGATGATGGCCATATCATATCACTTAGATTGATTGCACGTGATCTTTATCCTTTATGCATCTTATTCTGCTTTGATTGATGGTAGCATTATAAGATGATCTCTCACTAAATTTCAAGGTACAAGTGTCCTCTCTGAGTATGCACCGTTGCCAAAGTTCTTCGTGCGGAGACACCACGTGATGATCGGGTGTGATAAGCTCTACGTTCACATACAACGGGTGCAAGCTAGTTTTGCACACGTAGAAATACTCGGGTTAAACTTGACGAGCCTAGCATATGCAGATATGGCCTCGAAACACTGAGACCGAAAGGTCGAGCATGAATCATATAGTAGATATGATCAACATAATGATGTTCACCATTCAAAACTACTCCATTTCACGTGATGATCGGACATGGTTTAGTTTATTTTCATCACGTGATCACTTAGATGATTAGAGGGATGTCTATATAAGTGGGAGTTCTTAAGTAATATGATTAATTGAACTTTAATTTATCATGAACTTAGTCCTGATAGTATTTTGCAAATAATGTTGTAGATCAATAGCTCGCGTTGTTGCTTCCGTATGTTTTATATGTGTTCCTAGAGAAAACTAAGTTGAAAGATGATAGTAGAAATGATGCGGACTGGGTCCGTGATCTGAGGTTTATCCTCATTGTTGCACAGAAGAATTATGTCCTTGATGCACTATTGCAGGAGCAGATGCAGATTTTATGAACGTTTGGCTAGCTCAATATGATGACTACTTGATAGTTTAGTGCACCATGCTTAACGGCTTAGAATCGGGACTTCAAAGACATTTGAACGTCATGGACCATATGAGATGTTCCAGGAGTTGAAGTTAATATTTCAAGCAAATACCCGGGTTGAGAGATATGAAGTCTCCAACAAGTTCTATAGCTAAGAGATGGAGGAGAATAGCTGAAGCAGTGAGCATGTGCTCAGATTGTCTTGGTACTACAATCGCTTGAATCAAGTGGGAGTTAATCTTCCAGATAAGATAGTGACTGACAGAGTTCTCTAGTCACCATCACAAAGTTAGTAGAACATCGTGATTAACTATAGTATGCAAGGGATGACGAAAACGATTCCCGAGCTTTTCATGATGATGAAATCGATGAAGGTAGAAATCAAGAAAGAGCATCAAGTGTTGATGATTAACAAGACCACTAGTTTCAAGAAACGGGCAAAGGGAAAGAAAGGGAACTTCATGTAGAATGGCAAGCAAGTTGTCACTTCCGTGAAGAAGCCCAAAGCTAGACTAAAGCCTGAAACTGAGTGCTTCTACTACAAAGGAAATGGTCACTGGAAGCGGAAATGCCCTGAATATTTGGTGGATAAGAAGGATGGCAAAGTGAACAAGGGTATATTTGATATACAGGTTATTGATGTGTACCTTACTAGTGTTTATAGTAGCCCCTGGGTATTTCATACTTGTTCGGTTGCTAAAAATTAGTAACTCGAAACATGAGTTACAAAATAAACAAAGACTAGTTGAGGGTGAAGTGACGATGTGTGTTGGAAGTGGTTCCAAGATTGATATGATCATCATCGCACACTCCCTATACTTTTGGGATTAGTGTTAAACCTAAATAAATGTTATTTGGCATTTGCATTGAGCATGAATATGATTTTATCATGTTTATTGCAATACGATTATTCATTTAAAGTTAGAGAATAATTGTTGTTCTATTTACATGAATAAAGCCTTCGATGGTCATACACACAATGAAAATAGTTTGTTGGATATCGATCGTAGTGATACACATATTCATAATATTGATGCCAAAAGATGCAAAGTTGATAATGATAGTGCAACTTATTTGTGGCACTGCCGTTTGGGTCATATCGATGTAAAGTGCATGAAGAAACTCCATAAAGATGGATTTTTGGAATCACTTGGTTATAAATCATTTGATGCTTGCGAACTGTGCCTTTTGGGCAAGATGACTAAAACTCCGTTATCCAGAACAATGGAATGAGCTACTGACTTGTTGGAAATAATACATACCGATGTGTGCGGTCCAATGAGTGTTGATGCTCGTGGCGAGTATCGTTATTTTATGACCTTCACAGATGATTTGATCAGATATGAGCATATCTACTTAATGAAGCACAAGTCTGAAACATTTGAACACCACAGCGTAATGGTGTGCTCGAATGTCGTAACCGTACTTTGTTGGATATGGTGCGATCTATGATGTATCTTACCGATTTACCATTATCGTTTTGGGGTTATGCATTAGAGATAGCTGCATTCACTTTAAATAGGGCACCATCAAAATCCGTTGAGACGACGCCTTATGAACTGTGGTTTGGCAATAAACCATAGTTGTCGTTTCTTAAAGTTTGGGGTTGCAATGCTTATGTGAAAAAGTTTCAACCTGATAAGCTCGAACCCAAATCGGAGAAGTGCGTCTTCATAGAATACCCAAAGGAAACTGTTGGGTACACCTTCTATCACAGATCTGAAGGCAAGATATTTGTTGCTAAGATGGATCCTTTCTAGAGAAGGAGTTTATCTCGAAAGAAGTGAGTGGGAGGAAAATAGAGCTTGATAAGGTAATTGTACCTTCTCCCGAATTGGAAAGTAGTTCATCACAGAAAACAGTTCCAGTGATTCCTACACCAATTAGTGAGGAAGCTAATGATGATGATCATGAAACTTCAGATTAAGTTACTACAGAACCTCGTAGGTCTTCCAAAGTACAGTCCGCACCAGAGTGGTACGGTAATCCTTTTCTGGAAGTCATGTTACTAGACCATGATGAACCTACGAACTATGAGGAAGCGATGATGAGCCCAGATTCTGCGAAATGGCTTGAAGGCTATGAAATCTGAGATGGGATCCATGTATGAGAACAAAGTGTGGACTTTGGTGGACTTGCCCTATGACCGACAAGCCATAGAAAATAAATGGATCTTCAAGAGGAAGATAGACGCTGATAGTAGTGTTACTATCTACAAAGCTCGACTTGTCGCAAAAAGTTTTTCGACAAGTTCAAGGTGCTGAATACGATGAGATTTTCTCACTCGTATCGATGCTTAAGTCTGTCCGAATCATGTTAGCAATTGCCACATTTTATGAAATCTGGCAAATGGATATCAAAACTACATTCCTTAATGGATTTATTAAAGAAGAGTTGTATATGATGAAACTAGAAGGTTTTGTCAATCCTAAAGGTGCTAACAAAGTGTGCAAGCTCCATTGATCCATCTATGGACTGGTGCAAGCATTTCGGAGTTGGAATATACGCTTTGATGAGTTGATCAAAGCATATAGTTTTATACAGACTTGCGGTGAAGCCTGTATTTACAGGAAAGTGAGTGGGAGCACTACAACCTTTCTGATAAGTATATGTGAATGACATATTGTTGATCAGAAGTAATGTAGAATTTTCTGGAAAGCATAAAGGAGTGTTTGAAAGGAGTTTTTCAAAGAAATACCTCGGTGAAGCTACTTACACGTTGAGCATCAAGATCTATAGAGATAGATCAAGACGCTTGATAAGATTTTTCAATGAGTACATACCATGATAAGATTTTGAAGTAGTTCAAAATGGAACAGTCAAAGAAAGAGTTCTTGCCTGTGTTGCAAGGTGTGAAGTTGAGTAAGACTCAAAACCCGACCATGGTAGAAAATAGAAAGAAAATGAAAAGTCACTGTAACATCCCAAATTTTCAATTTGGAATATTATACATTAGATCATCATTGCATATCATATTTTATTGCATTTGAGGTTGATCCTAGAAATTCTACGTAACTCAAGGACCCACGAAGAGAGTTGGGGATTTCATTATTTTCATATTTGAGTTTTCTCAAACTTTGCAAAGAGGATAGTTTGATTTTAATTATTTTTCTCTTCGAATATTTCCGATATGACAAATAAAGAGAGGGGATAAAATGACTTCCCCAAAATAAAGAAATATTGAAGGAAAAATATTAAAATCAAATAAGAATTTTTATTCGGAGTTTTATTGCTATTTTATTTGAATTAGGAAAAAAGGCATTTTTCAAAATTGCATTCGAGGCCCAAATAAATGTTCACTTTGTCCGCTATATTTTTAGAGGATGGGGAAAATTTATTTAAGGATTTTTGGAGTCCGTTTAGTATTTCTTTTAATCGCTTTTCTGCGCGTCTGATTATTTAAAAAAAACGAATCGACCTAACCGGGCCGTGCCCGAGCCGGACACTAGCCCAGCCAGCCTTTAAAAGCCGCGAGGCCCAAGCAGCCGAGCCGCCAGCCCGCCCCGCCCGAAACCCTAACCCTAGCCACCCGCCGCCGCCGCCGCCGTTGCCACCGACCCGCCGCCCGCGCCAAACGTCGTCGCTGCCGGACGCCACCCTCGCCGCCGACCCCGCCGCCGCCGGAGCCGCTATCGCCAGTGTTGCCCGCCGTCGCCGTCGTCGTCACGTTTTCCGAGGTAGCCGCCAGTTTATTCGAGAAAACCATTCGGTTTTATTTCGAAAACCTAGATTCATTTTTTATTAGATCGATTCGATCTTTCTCAATTTAGTTAAATAGCGGACGTTCATCCGTACGTTCGTTTTAACGAACGGTGTTCACCCATTATCCGCAGACAGCGAACGTTCGTTCGTTAGCCTGTTCGTCAGTTTTTATTTTTCCAGGGTTTTTTCATGATTATTTTTTATCGCGATTTCTGTCCTGATCTTCGTTTTAGTTTATCTTTTCGCTCGTTTATCGGAATCAGGCAATTCAAGCGCCTAGATCTTCGTCTCGAAGCCCTCTTTATGTTTAAATAACTTGAACAAGATTTTGTTACTGTAAAATTTGACTTACGTCCAGATTAGTAAACAAAACTTGTTTCTTTCACCGTTTGAGTTTCGTTACTTCGTTTGATTTGATTCTTTTTGCAAAGCGGAGTTCTTAAGTTGAACTTTCTGGTTAGATCTCTTATTTGAGCTTTACCCGTGCTTCTAGTTTGAGTTCTTATGTATGTATTTGTTTGTTTGCGATAGGGTACCCGGAGTGCGAATCGTGCTACTACGAGTCTCTAGGTTACACGGATCATCAGCAAGGCAAGTAATACTTTGATCAGACCTCAGTGCTCAGCCGCTCGGGCCGCACGGTCGAGCTCGTCCGGCCGCCAGACAGCGTCATGTCCGTCTCCGGCAGGACCACGATCGACGCCGCCGGCTCGGGGCACGGAGGTCTCCAGGACGTGGCGTTCTGGCACGGCCAGCTGTGCGCTCTGGCCGACGACGGCGCGGTGCTCGCCTACCGCGTCAACCTCTGCGCGCGCCTGGCGGCGGTGTGCGAGCTGCGCGGGGAGGAGGTCGGGCACCAGCTGTACAACTGGGAGCGGCGGCACGTGTACCTGGTGGAGTCCGATGGGGAGCTCCTCCTGGTGGCGAGGAAAGTAGTGCAGGGCATAAGGCGGTGTTCGTGCCGGCCGAGGTATTCGGTTGAGGTGGAGGTGCGGCGGATCCTGCCGGCGCGGCGTGAGTGGGAGGCGGCGACGGAGCTGCCCGGCGGGAAGGCGGTGTTTGTGGGGACGGCTGCCTCGGTGGCAGTGTCGTCGTCGGCATCGCCGGGGATCCGGAAGAACTGCGTGTACTTCGCGCAGCAGGACGAGGGGACAACTGTGCGGCATGCCATCGGCGTGTACTCGCTTGGCGACGGGGAGACGACGGTGCTAGGCATCGTCGGCGGGCACTTCGTCGACATCGAGCCCGTCTGGATTTCCCCGTCGGTCGCCTGATCTGAACCCCCGCCTGCGTGCCACGGCATGTCTCTGTGAATAAGCAGCAATCGCAACCTCCTGCTAGCTGCGTTGTACTCATGCGTGTGATCTCTTTCCTGCATTGTCATTCAAAAAATAGTGCTAGTTGATGTATCTAAAAAATGTTTCTTACTCCCCCTCAACAAAATTGTTTCCTAAAAAAGAGTGAATGAACAATTATTATAGGTACCTCGAGCAATTATGAAAAATAATTGAGAAATTTCAACTAAAAGTATGAACAAATATGGTCTAGATAAATTACTAATCACATCCTAAAAATAGAAAATTCAAAAGTTTAAGATTTTTTTTTTGAAATGTTAGCAGAAGAGCTGCCAAATTCATTGATCAGAAAGAGGTATTACAAGTAACACCCCCAGAGGAGGAATGTACTACATAAGGCGAGTGATAAAAAAGAAGAAATGAAAAGGGGTTGCTCAATTTATCAAGAAAAACCGGGCGAAAACCTAAGCAGCGCCTAACAAGACTAGGCCTAAAAAAGAAGAAATGAAAGTTTAAGATTTTAGACGATGATATTATCCGTTTTACATAGGGACTCCACTACGGGCAGTCAAAGCTCGGTGCGACCCACGTCAACATGCATCGTCGTGTCGCAAGCACATGTGTGTGGCCTGCCAATTGCATGTGGTTGAAGGCCTGCCACTCTATAAATCTGACCAGCCTTCATTCGTCAGTTATTATTAGGACTACCTTTTATTCTTTCCTACTTTCTCCTTTTCAAAATAAGTGTCTCAATTTTGTATTAAAGCAGACATTTTTTTGAAAGAAGTGAGTATATATATAGGACGCAACTGGTAATATATATTGTTGAACGAAAATTTAGAGGGTCACGCTCAAGATGACAACATGCACACACACAAAAATCCTATACAACTGGGTCGTATGGATCTAAACTGGAGACCCTCTTCCCTACGTGACACCTGGCAAACCTGATCTTAAAGCATCCCAGCGTTCCTCTTCATCATATACTAATTTCTGCAGCCAATGTTCAATCTGTCCAACGCCTCAGCCGCCGCTCGCCGGTGTGATCCGCCCTGGCTGCTCACCGGATCGCTCTCGGCGTGCACCTCGACGCCAGGCCCAATTCCCCAGCTCGGCACACATCATTATCGCCGGCAGCAGCCCGTTCCTTGGCGGCCTACCCGCGGCCCGGCAACTTGATGCCCACCACATATGGTCGTGCGCATGCTCGTCGCTGTCAGACGTAACTCCCTAGCTCGTGGCGCTCCATGTCTGTCGGGTTTGTCAGCGGTAAAGCTCGTGGAACAACCCCGCCGGCCACGGTCATGCTCCTCATCGGCACCATTGACGCACTGCTCGGACTGCAAGCACCCATTGGTTGTGGCCAAGCTTCTCGCCGACGGTGCGTGATTCTTTTGCGTCTCGGCTTGCCTGGACTGGACGACGGCAAGTTTCCTTGTGAATCTGAAGAACGGCATTTATTTTTTCTACTATAATTTTGGTTTGCCAAGTGTCACATGAAGAAAAGGGTCTCCAGCTTGGGTCAGTACGAGCCTGACGTATAGGATTTTTTTTCCACATGCACACTACCAAGCGGATAGTGGATAACTTACCTAAACACGTGCCCATGACTCCAAATTCTACCCATGCCCAATATCCAAACCCGACCATAGGTACGACATCCATCCTGTTAGGTTTCGGGTACCCATGGAGACCCCATAGCTGTGAGCAAGCAGTAACAGGACATAAATTTTAGCAGCAAATAATGTCACAAAATGATATTAACAACATTAGTTTATGCATAAAATAATGTACAACAAGAACAAATTCAAAGTCCTAGCACAAAACAATTCCACAACCATTCTTCACAAAAACATCATTTGAGCAACATATATGTCAGTACGGGTCTCAGTGTGTAATGGGTACACGTTGTAGTGGAAAATCCCGTTGCCATGATATCAATTGGGTATTTCTTAACCCATATATGTGTGCGCGTGGATAGTAAATCTGACGCACACCCACCGCCTAGTAGAGTTATTACTCGTAGACAATCAGATAACAGGCTTCACACATTGCTCAAACTTCTTTTTTTTTTTTGCAATGACATTGCTCAAACTTTGAAGTGCCTCCAATAGTATTGTGTGGACTCGCACATGGCATGTGATTTCGCTTGCAGCCGCACGATGATATCATATAAAGAAGAACGCTCAATTTGTATAAAAGGTGGAAACGAATTATTGATCTCATAATCCATACTATCCAGAGCCTCTTTGATTTGCAGGATAAAAACGTATATTACTTCTCCCCCTAAATTAATTTGTACTACATATCATGTGAAATTTAGCATCCACACAAATTAATCTCTTGGAAAAATTCCTTTTGTATTCCGGTCATCCAATCAAACAAACTAAATCCATTAAAATTCCAATGAAATGACATTGCAATCCTAAAAAATATATCCTATTCCCGTGTTCTTAGAATTCCCTGAATAAAAAATGCCGGCAGTGTCCTCAAATACAATATGTCTTAGGTAAACAAGAGGAAGATAAACTAATTTAAGCTGGTATAAAGCTAGGGCAAAGTTCACGTATGAGTGATTTACAAACCTCTTTGGTCCTAAAGATTGTTATAGAAATTTGGAGGATTAGGACATTTAGGATTTTTTTAGATAGGAGTTGTTTAATTTGTACGATTAAATTGCGCTAAAAGTTTTCTACTCATCAGAATACATTTTGTAGGAATCTTCTATGGCTCCGAAAGCCTTTGCAAAAAAGTGAAAACTTTGGCATATATTAAATTAATTAACCCGGCCCGTCGAATTCAGGTGATCATCGTGTTACAGCTCCGCTTTCTTTTAATGTTTGCTCTTTTTTTATCAGTTTCCTGACAGCGAATCGAGTTGGCTCTCTCGTGGGGTCGAGGTCAATCGTGACAAGGCGTGAAACTGAAACGATGCTCAAATGAGCACACGCGACACGAATTACAGAGGACAGGCGTGGCATAGGTAAGCCAAGTAAGGCATGGCTGCTCTACAAGTTTGTCTTGTTTGGTCAATGCATGCATGCGCGATTCCTGCACCTGTACCACCATGCCGTACGTGTGCATGCATGGCCGCTACACAGTGCAGTTCTTCCTCACATGCATGGCCTTGTCAGTTCACTGCCACTTCCTCTGACCAAAAGACATGGTGGCATGCATGCCAAAAGCAAAGCAACACATATGTGTACACAGTACCGATCTGACTCAGAGACGGCAGGAGAGAGAGAGAGAGGTAGGCGAGAGAGAAAGGAAAGAGAGAGAGGGAGGGAGGGAGAGTGGGAGAGAGAGAGGAAGAGGAAGAGGAAGAGGAAGAGGGAGAGGGAGAGAGGAAGAGGGAGTGTGAGAGAGAGAGAGGAAGAGGAAGAGGAAGAGGGAGAGTGAGAGAGAGAGGAAGAGGGAGTGAGAGAGAGAGGGAGAGTGAGAGAGAAAGAGATGTGAATACATGTAGAAAATGGTTAGCTGCACCAGGAAAGTGCTTGAGTTATCCTTAGAGTTCATTACGTGCAATGTTGTAGTTAAATGCAGATTAGACTCATGCCAATACTACTTTGGAGTTGAGTGCAAAAGGTTATTATCATGCAATCAAACATGAAACATCACAGAATAGCCAATAATTCATACTATCATGTACTCCCACCGTCTCATAATATAAGAGCTTTTTCATGGGATGGAGGGAGTACTGGTACATATAATCATAATATTAGTAACTTAAAAAAACATATTTTTAGTTTTGATTTTTTTTTCAAAGAATCCATGCATGTAGAGCACACCTGCATGACAGTTTTGGTAGAACACGCAAATCATTTTTGGCATTTGCTTTACTATGTGTGTATATATTGTACACGCTTGGTTTTTTTTCCATAATTTTTTTGTAATTTATAGATATGATCTTCACCATGTTCATGTATCTTATCATATGGTTCATCAAACAGCACCTATGTAGCAAAATTCCGTATATATTGAAAACTAGCTACAAAATTTATTTCAAATTGAATCAAAGAGGGAGTTAAAGTTAGAGCGCACGCTAGGAAAATGAACAATGTAAACTGTAAAAAAGGACTTGTATTGTCACATCTCCAACCGTTGACGTGCACTTTACTCGTTTCTGTCCACTTTAGATAGATCTTGTAACCTGGGGTCTACCACAGATCTGCATGCCGGCCGCTAGGCACCACAACGTCACTGTACATGCATGTACACATGTCTATGATGGATGGACTCTGTCGTCTCCTAATTCCTCATCATGCGGGATGCATTCGCACGCAGCAACCCAAAAGAAAAGTGCAAGGATGGCTCCTCGACATAGCTGGGTAGTAGTACTACAAGCCAAGTTTTCAACTCACGGGTTATTTTTATCTCTAACTTTTCATTGGCTCTAAAGGTTGCATAGGAACTCAAAAGCCGGCCGACACTCAAAAGCATTTGAGATGTATGGGCGGCTCACTAGGTAAAAATATATATTTAAATTTCTTATTTTTTTGAACTCAAAGCACATAACATGCATCTAGAAAGCCGAGCATAGCCGACACTCGGCGCACTAGACTATTTGAGATGTACTGGGGTTCACTAGGTAAAAGAAAACAGGATTTAGAAGTTCTGTTTTTTTAAGTGGAACATATAGATGATATGTACCATCCTACAAGATTCCCAGTAAGTACTGATTTTAAATGGGACATATAGATGATGCATATGTACCATCCTACAAGATTCCCAGTCTTAATTAGATTCACAAATTGATAGGCAGCAAGACAAACCAGATCGTGAATAGTGCCACATTCAATATTAAACTGAACAGTAACTCAAAACTGAATTGAATAGTATCATAATGGTACTATTCACATCAGATTTGTTTTTTGCTTCTTGAGTTATGTAATGGAATTTGGACCTTAAATTTTGTAATGTGGTATATACGTATTGTATGAGTGTTGTCGAATTTTCTTGAGATTTTGCAATCCATATCAAATTTGAAACATAGGGCTTAGTACACTAGTACACCTCGAGGTGCTATATGTCCTCGCCGACGCTCGACAAAAAGATGTCATTGCTATTTCTCTCTTGAGAACTGAAAAGCTTGTATATACTATTAATTTATGGATGAGATTTTGAGCGAGAAGGACAACAAATATCATTATGTTTAAACAGTTGAAAATAATTATACAAGGCACATGATATTTAATAATAGGATTTTTATCATTTATGCCACTAGTTGTGTCCCACTACTCAGTTTTGCCAATTAAAAGTAATAATTGCTCAAAAATGCCATCGTTTCATGAGATGCTCGCTCAGAAATGTCAGCATTTGATAACTGTACACATGTCTATGATGGATTCGACTCTGTCGTCTTCTCATGCAGGATGCATTTGCACGCAACAACCCCAAAAAGAAAAGTGCAAGCAATGGCTCCCTAAATTGCTGTACACTACAAACCAAGTTTGTAGCTTAAGGATTATTCATCCCTAATTTTTTTATTGCCTCTCGAAAATGCATAGGAATGCAAAGCATGGAAAATGCATCTCTAAAGCCGGTCTACACTCGGCGCACTAAACCATTTGACATGTACTGGCGGTTCACTAGGTAAAAATCAATATCTAGAAGTTCTGAATTTTTAAACTTGTATATATAAATGATGCATATGTGCCATCCTACGATCCCGAGTCCTAATTAGATTCACGCAACAAGATAAAACAGACCATAAATAGTATCGCATTCAAAACTGTATTGAATATTATCATAATGATACTATTCAAAACAGAATTTTGTTTTCTTTGTTTCTTGAGTTATGTATTGGCAACATATTACATACATAGTGTATGGGTGTTGTTGAATTTCCATGCATAAACCCAAAATAAAAAAAAACAAACAAGAAATGGCTCCATCAAGATCGCGGAATAATGCAAGACCAGTTTTCAGCTCAAGGATTATTTATCTCCAACTTTAATTTGCCTCTACAAAATGCTTGGGAACTCAAAGCACATATCATGCATCTTGAAAGCTGGCCAACACTCCGAGCACCAGAACATTTGAGATGTATTGGCGGTTCACTAGGTTAAGATTCATACGTAAAACTTCCGATTTAAATAAATCAGAACATATAAATGATGCATATGTACATGTATCATCCTACAAGATTCCAAGTCTTATTTCGATTCACAAATTCATACACAACCAGACAAGACATGCCGTGTATCATATTTAAAACTGAACTGAATAGTATCTAATGGTACTATTCACATCAAAATTTATATTAAACTACATGTGCTTGAGTTTTAATTCTCATATTGTAATTAGAATACTAATGTTTCATACCACCAAATCTCATAAAATTTCTGCATCCAATTGCTGCTGCAACGCACGTGTATCTTCTCTAGTATACATAATGTATGTGTGTGTGTGTGTGTGTGTGTGTGTGTGTGTGTGTGTGTGTGTGTGTGTGTGTGTGTGTGTGTTTGTGTTTCCTTGAAAATTTTCAATCCATAGTAAATTTGAAACAAAGGGCTTAGTACAATGGCACACCATGAGGTGCTAGTGCACCCTATATGCCCCCGCTGACACTCGATACAATGATGTCATTACTATTTCTCTCTTCAAAACTGACCCTTAGACTATTAATTTATGAGTGAGATTTTGAACATGAAGCTCAACAAGTATCATTGTGGTTTAATAATTGAGCAATAAATATACAAGGAAATTATATTTAATAATAATATAGGTAAATTTGCCAGCATTCAATACTAGACTGAGTTTAAGTGGTTAACCAATGTCGTTTACCTTCTTTTAGTTTCGTTTGAGTGCAAAAATATATTTTGCTAGCAACGACGGTATCTTGCTCCAATGGTGGCTAGCTTACATACTTCACCATATGATGTTTTTGAAGGAATAAGACACTATTTGACTCATACATGCATATAATAAGTGAGATCGTCACTTGATACAGTTAATTAATTAATTATATTCCTAAGGAATTTTTTTACAACACCGTGCTAAGATGTACCAAATAGGAAAAAGAGATTATGACTATATTAGTGAACACTCTAAAGTTGAGTGTTATTATTATTATTATTAAAATACATGCACACTTTACAATTATAGAAATCAAACCATACATAATAGTACAAGGATTTTAACTACATGAACAATTTTATGCATTCAGTAAAACTTGAAAATTTTGAATATCAGTATTTTCTACTGATTTAAAATAATATGATGAGATAGAATATATTATTACAGTATAATAACTAGAAGTAGTGAACGGAATTGATCCATGCACATATTAAAAGGGCAGTCAGGCCAACATACATCCTCCCAAAATTTAGGCCACTCAACCATTTCACTTCGGATCATGAATATATGCACACAGTTCTAGAATCTAAGCCTTTTTTCATCTTGTTGTAAGCTAGATCCACCATAAAGAAATAATTACTACTCCCTCGGTCCCAAAATAAGTGACTTGGTGTTAGTTGGGACAGAGGGAGTAGCATCCACAACATCAACTGTGTATTACTAGATCTAATACTTAAATAGTACTCATTCCGTTTCTAAATGTTAGACATTTTAGAGAATTCGATACAGATTACATACAGATGTATACAAACACATTTTAGTGTGTAGATTCACTCATGTTGCTCCGTATGTAATCTATATTGAAATCTCTAAAAAAAAGCTTATATTTAGGAACGGAGGAAGTGGTTGCTATACATTTGTAATACTATTGATTAATAATATGGAAACTTTGTTAGCGATAGGAGTAGGCATGACACATGTAGATATTTCTCATGATTAATTACCTCCTAAAATATACGTATACATATATATATATTGGCGGAAACAAATATATTAGTTATCCTGTTGTACAAATAAAGGAAAAAAACCCGTGCATTTTAAGATATGTATGATCTTCTTAGTCGAGCATGCATATATGTATCACAGCCGCCCTGATCGATTGATTAGCTAGAAGCATCGTGATTAGAATTTGTGCCACTCGTAGTTACTACTTACCCCCCTGGATCCGTAGACGTTTGCACTTGTCATCATGGGATTATTATCAGTCTCCAATTCCTCCAGCTCTGCAAAGACCTCGTCAGGCTGGATGCCTTCAAACAACAGGCCACCACCATCTCCGGCGGTGGCCGTGCTATCCGGCACCTTGCAACTGATGGGTAGCTGGTCGCCGCAGATCGGATTGATCTGCTCGACGTGGAAACTGTTGCTGGAGGACGAGCTCGCAGCATTATCAGCGGAGCTACTGCTGCTGATCTTCTGCTGCTTCTTGGCAGCGGCGTGCGTGTGAGCACGAGCGTATCCAGCAAGGACGTTGCGCTGCATGGGCCATGGGTGGTTGTGCTCCGCCGTGTAGGTGATAACCAGCATGTTGGGGTCGCTGCGGCTGCGCTCCACCTGCTTCCTGGCTAGGCACCCTTTGGAGCTGCTGCATCTGTAGTAACCCCTGCATGCATGCACCAAAAATATTCCATCGTCATTGTATATTTATTAACAAGTATTCGTTTTTTTCCTTTACTTAAGAATTGTTATTTCTAAGTGGATCAAGTTAATTACACAGCATAATCCTTAAGCTGCAAACTGTCCTTTTGTGTGCGTTACCGACAAAAAAAGACAAGTTTTTTGTTTAAATTTAATTTGGTGTGGTCGTGTGCAGGTGACAGATGCACAATTTCACAGCTATTAGCTAAGGCAAAAATGTGCAACTACCCAGATAAAGAAATCAACAGCTAGAAATACATAGCCACACAATTGAGTAATTCACCAGCCAAAAGGAAGACATGAATACATACAAATATAGTTAATTGTCTATATGTGTCTAGAATGATGTGTTTCGGTTCTTTTAGTTAATTACCCCTGCAGTTTAAACGTTTTGGACATGTCTTAGTTCAAACATTGAAAATGTTAATCAAAAATATTGTTTTAAATATTTGGGTAATTGTTTTTATAAAATGATGCAAGAACTATTTTAGAATGTTATCATCCTGTGGTTAGAGCCGATTGCATAATGAAACAACTCATGAACTGACCAATATTTGAATACAAAAGATGCCTTGTTGAATTATATGAATCAGATTATTGATTTTGAGAACAGAATGTCAATGATGGCGCATAAACCGACTAAAAAAGTCAATGATTTCTAAGTTTGACCAAGCAGATATACAAAAACATGAAGATAAACAATACCAAATCAATATCATTATATGCACCCTTAGATATATTTTCATACTGTACTTATTCAATATTATAGTTGTTAATAGTTTTTTCCATATATTTGGTCAAAGTTAGGAATAGTTGAATTTTTGATAGAATTTATACATCAACTATTTGGGACCGGGGGGGTTATAAGATTGAATCTAATTGACAAAATAAATATTTAGCCTGGAGGTAACCTTATTTTCTTTGTACATACTTGTTGGGTTTGGACAAAGAGCCAAACCTGTGTGTTCCAGATAAATAGCACCAATCTCAATTTCCCATTTATATTCTAGAACTTATTTTAGAGATATGGCAGGAAAATCAACATGGCGAAGAACGAAGGGAAAAAAACCACGGGCGCCATATCGGGGGAGGTTACGAATGCTGGGGATTACAACTGATCAACTTATCCCGTGCGGCGACTTACAAAGCATATATATATATATAACACATGTGACCTAGGTCAAAATTGATCCGTACCGCTTCAGCCCAAGCCTACCGTCGACGGACCTCGCTCCGCTCGCGCGTTAGAAGTTAGCCTTTCTTTTTATACTTGAATTTGAATCACAACATAACAGCTTATATTATTGATAAATGATTTCCCTGGTTGATATGTTTTGCATTTAAATCTGAGCCAAGACCACCTCCCACAAAAGTCAAATTTATACTCACGCCCTATGTCACACTTCCGCACACTCTATTGCTCCGTCTCGCTGGCTCTCTAACCGGACGGCTAGGAGTAGTGCCCAACATGTTACACCATTTTGAACTTTCCCTCACACTCTTTTTGTAACCCCAACCCATCTTAAGAGTAAACCCAATCCTACCCACTACATAACACCCCCCGCCCCCCTCGCCTTAGTGAAGAAACTGACAAGGTGCCAAGAGGGTGTAGCATTGCGTGCTGCTCTCCACCTCAGCTTTCACCTTGTTCACCATATCATAGTCGATCGATCCATGTATCCCACCGGCCCAAATCATCCTCACGTTCCTTAACATCCCTTTCCTAACATTGAAACACTGCAAGAAACACTAACGATGAGTAAACGCAACAAACACCAGTTTAATATTGTGTTTTCCGTGAAAATCCACAAGGAAGATGCTGAGATGTCGCTGTTTTTCCTTTGGTCAAATCATAAACTTCCATGTCGATCAAATGTGGAAAAGTTGGCCAAATTTGAGTTGACAGCAAAACAGTAAGCTAGTTCAAATTTATATGACCAGTCGACCTAATTGGAACAACCTACTGAAAAAACCAAACGAGAATAACTAATGTGAGGCATGTACTTATTCGCATACAGTACCAAACTAAGACATCAGATGTTAATTATAAACTTCAACTGGATCATGAAAACAATAGTACCTTGGATAAGGAGAGCCCTTGATGGGTTTCTGGCCATACTTCCTCCATGCCCATAGATCAGATGGAATCACCTCCCCTCCCCCTCCTGCCCGGTTGCTCATCACCGGCGGCGCCGGGATGCACACCACCTTCCTCACATCGTTCTTTCTGCAGTATGGTATATGCGTGCAAGCCATGCCGCAATAACTTAATGTAGTGAATGGCAGAGCAGTTAGAGCTTTTGAAGAACAATTAAACATCTTTAACCCTTTCAAAAAAACATCTTCCAATAAACATCATGAAAGGATTAAAGAAGCCTGATTTAATTTGAAAGGGGAGAAACATGCAGCTATCCATGCATCAAATGTCAGGAATTCAAAACTATGAACTGTTGAGTTAACTCATGGTAGCAGACACAGAATGACAATTTCACAGATGTGAAGTATTTAATTGTTCTCTCAATCTACTGAAAAATGATGCTGAAATGAACCAATGGAAATGCATAGAAAGAACTAAAGATTAGATAGAATAGAACCACAGAAAATTACATAGGCACATGCATGAACTAATGAAATTGTAAGGGAAGGGGGGAAATGTATTAGAAAAGGAGCAAATGACAAATAAAATACTGAAGCAACAAAGAATAGGACAGATCAAGTCTCTTAGCTAGGAAAGAAATTAGGATGGATCGAAGGGGAATTAATTAAGAGTTAATAACCTGGTGATCATCTGATGATGAGGAGCCGGTGGTGGTGGTGGTGGTGGTGGTGGTGGTGGCGAGATCCTCATGGGGTCGTCGCTGTCGGCGGCGGCGCAGCACGCATGCTCAGAGATCTGGAAAGCCAGCAGTTGCTGGTGCTGGTGCAGTTGCTGGTGCTGGTGCGGCAGCCCATATCCACCAGCCGCCGCCAGAAGGTACGGGTCGACCACAACGGTTGACGGCGGGGCCTCAAAGGTAACCTCGCCGCCGCCGCCGCAGGCGACGTTCGCAGGCCGCCGTTGTCTCTCCTCCTCGTAGGGGATCATGACGCGAGCTGCCGCAGAAGGGGGAGGTGGTGGTGGTGCTTGGCGACGGGCTCCGGCGGAGTAGGGCATTGAGTTGGCACGGGCCACGACATCGGCGAGGTCGCCTTCCCGCGCTGCAGTGGCGGCGGCGTTGGCCTGCTCCTCCATATCCATAGTGGTCTTGTGCTCTCTGCTGTATCTTTTCTTGTTTATACTATTACCAGCCTAGTCTTTGCTACTCCTAGCTTAGCCACACACACACGCAGCCAGCTTGCAGGAGCTGTACACACACACACACTCACACTGTCCTCCTCTCTCTATCTCTGATTCATGAGCTATATCTAGGTAGCTAGGTGCCAATGGAGCACAATTTGGCAGGGCTGTGGTGCAAGCGGGTAAGTGCGTGTGTGTCTTTTCATGGACTAACCACATGAGGAGATACGCGATCTGATGGCTGGCTATGAGTCTAGTCTACGTATGGTGAGGGTGAGGCGGACCGGTCGGATGTGTAGGACGAAATAAGCGACCTGCATTTATTTTGAGCTCAGGACACTGTTGCCGCCAACTGTGGGCAGCTTATTGCATCACAGAACAGAGGTCAGGACATTACGGCACTCCCTCCATCCGTCTCTCTGCAAGGACTACTGCCTTTGCCCCCCTTATTTAGAGAGAGGAAAACGACAATGGGACAAGGACATGGTGGGACTTATGAGAGAGAGAGAGAGAGAGAGAGAGAGAGGAGTAGGGCTTGGCAAGCTGGTCCTTTCCCCCTCACCAGCTTCTTTTGACCACACCTCAAGTTTTTTTGGGGAGAACCTAGTGAATGAACGTTCACTCTTCGGCCTTAGGGAGAGCACGTTCCGCGCGTCCAATCTGGTAGCGTGTTGCCGTAAAAGAGAGGAAGAAGAATCGGGAGGAGGAATTACGCCCCCTCGCCGCGACTTAGATGGCTTGGCTGGATGGGGCCTTACACCTAGCCTCATCAAGGTGTTGGTCAAAGTATGACGACACATGGTCGGTGGAAAAGCGACAAAAGGAGGAGTTGGCGTGAGGAAGAAGGAAAGAGAAGTGTCTAGGTTAAAGAGGAAGAAGAGTGGAGCGATGTTCACACAAATTGCACTACATAGTGAACACCTCGTTGTAGAAGCATCCTTAGGTACATCTCAGGATGGTCTCAACGAGCTATTTATCACTAGAGACGGTTGAATAGGGTTTTACCAGGAAGATTTTAAGGTAAAACATGGAAGAAATAAAAGCAGCAATGTGGGTAGCCTATTGCATCACCATTTATTTGGTTACCACACTATACCGGGCAAATTTGGTCCTCACTCCATGTGAAACAGTTGTTACGAAGGTGCGGCACTCATTTTATACACATGACAACCTAGTCAAATATATATGAGAAACAAAAACAAATCATAGAAGGTCAATTGCATCAAGAAATTTGGCAAAAAAGTAGAAATCATGGATAATTTATCAAAAATTATGGAGAATTTACATTTATTTAAGACATGTTATAACATAGAGTTATAAAATACATAGACTTTTAAGAAAACTGTAATTTTATTTGTTTTATAAATGCAAGGCAAAAGGATTTGGGGGATAAATGAAAAAACTATAATTGTAGAATACTTCATTATGTTACTAACAATTTTGAAATCATTGAAGTACCTTTGAATTTATTTGAGTTCAGTAAATTTTCCTTGAAATATTTTATTCTTCATGACACCAATAAATTATTTACTCCCTCGGATCAAAAATAAGTGTCACAGTATTGAACTAAAGTTTAACTAACCTTAGTTCAAAGCTGCAACACGTATTTTGGATCGGAGGGAGTATTATGTTTTCCTTGAAATTTTTGTTTTTGTCCTTTGAGTTAATTTCCCAAATTTTGTTAAAAAAACTCATATGTTTTGTCAGATAAATAATAGACTGATTTGTTGTATAATTAGATTCTTAACCTTCTGTTGTAATTTAGTAATTTTTTAAAAAAGTCAAAAATGAAAAATAATCAGAAACAAACATAACCTTCTGTTGTACTCGTATAAAAAATTCAGCGAAAGCAAAACTCCCGTTGACTTTAGGGCATAACAAATTTTCGAGAACAAGAAGTGTGAATAGTAACTTGTACATAGCGTTGATATTTTTTCACCTTGAATACCATGAAAGGCAAGATTGTTTTCGAAAAGACTTAGATTTCTTAACTTTTTTGCAATTACTAAATTATTTTTTCATATCAGGTGCATATACATCCGACAACCAAAGATGCGTCTCCCCCTGTTGCAGATGCTCTTACTGTCTCCGGGCAGCGAAAAAGTAAATTCTAACACAAGTGTGAGGAGTGCAACCTCTGCAATCAGACCGGCCTGCTGTTCATGAGAAACATACCGTGCTGAGCAACATATTTAATTAGATTTTGTGTTCCCCCTTGTCATATATGTGTGGACGTACGCATGCCTGTGTGCATGTACAGTGCCCCTTTTGACATAAGTTTAACTAACGTTGTCGTGTCACTTCCTACAGATCGTGAGCATTGATCGATTGATCATTTTATATACGGCATCAGTGGCGGAGCCAGAATTTCCGACATGGGTATGCGTGGTAAAGTTTTTTTTTTTTGCTTCACAACAATGTAAGAAATAAAGAAGCTCACAACAATGTATAAATAATTCTTTGTAGCAATAGTGTCCTGAATAACTCAGTTGCATTGCAACAACGAGGAAAATCAGAAGTTAACTCTACGATCACCCTTTTGGAAGCAAGAAATAACGGCATGTGGACAATCTTACAAATTCAAGTGTTCATAATTTAGAAATGTAGATGCATGATATTCACCTTGTTTTTCTTGCACTACTTCTCGGAGAAATCAATTGACTCGATGCAGCAGAAGCAGCGCAGCGGCAGTTGAATCGAAGGCTGGAGGCTGTATATCTCCTCGGCTTCGTCAATCGGCCAGCTTCCTAAGCCTTAAAGGATAAGGCCCGCTAGCATTAACTAGCAACGTAGCAGCCCAGCATTGGCCCAAGTGGCGCTGGGATCGTTCTCTTCTTCATTTCTCTCGTGTGTATGTACAATTAGACTGCTATACGGTATACAGAGGCATATAGGAGCTTATATACTGAATTTTTTTGGCAAAAATAATTGGGTATGCATTGCATACCCTTGCATTAGCCTAGCTCCGCCCCTGTACGGCATGATGAACAGCCAGGCCTGTAAACAGATGCTTATTTGTCAAGTTATCAACACGCCCACAGGCAAGCTATGCCATACTACTACATGCCAAAATAATGAATTCTTAAAAGCGCAAAGTCAAAAATCTCTATCTTTGCCAACTAAATAATAGATAGATTTGGTGGAAGAAAACCATATAATTAGATTCTTCTGAAAAATAGTTTCACAGAATGTACTTCAATAATTATGTACTTACATGTTGATAGAAACATTAGTTGTCAAATGGCCCACCTAGAAAAATCTAAAATATTGAATATTTTTCTTGGAACAATGGAGGGAGTGTACCTCATATTAGCTCGTCGAAGTGGGTAAATAATGCATACACCAAATGTTTTTTTTAAATCAACAAAGGGTAATATATTAGTACCAAGATGAAACAAATTACACCCAGCCTTTACAATAACACAATTTCAAGTCCTAATCAATACATTGAGTATGTACACAACCAAAAATATAAAAAGAAGAAGAAGGAAAAAAACTGACGCCACAAACCATGCACAACAAACAGACAACAACATTATTTCCCTTCATTGACAACACACGAACACCAAATTTCTTGTTTTAATGCATTCGAATTATTCCTTCCTGCTAATGGAATATGTAGTTTTCCTACACGTTTCTTTTACAAATTAGCTTGGGCATGTAATGTGGAAAATTTGCACTGGTGTCAATAAGTTGTGTTTAGGTGACAGGGTTTCGGACATTTCCAATGCACGATGACAAAGGAACATGGTGTTGCGTCAGGTTAAAATATCATGACCTCCCAAAAGGACAAGCACGTTTGACTCTCACATGTATATAACCTATATGAAAAAATAGTAATTAATTAAAAATTCCAAAAAAACTGAAAATATTTCTAAAATAAACTTGACATTTCATTTTACTTGTAAAACAATCCACAAAAGGAAAACCACCATTGACTTCAGGGCAAAAAAAGGTCATAATAGTGTGAATGGTGACCTGTATCTAGCAATATAATTTATTTGCCCTGGACTCAATGATGCGTTTTTATTCACGAAAATTTATATACTGGTGCAAAAGAAAGTCAAGTTTATTCAAAAAAAAACTCCTGAACATTTTTGACTTTTCTAAGAACCAAAGGGCACCCCCCCCCCCCCCCCCCTCACGCCCCCGCCTAATGTCCTTTTTCAGCACCCACAAAAAGGTCCCCTTTTTAGGGAACTGGGATAGGCAAAAGCCTGAATCGATCATTCTTTTTATAAAACTAGCATGATGGCCCTCACAAATGTGAGGGCATCTCTTTAGTGTATTGAGGTCAATTAATCAAAGAGTATTATATCTTCGAGGATTTTGCAATCGAATCACCATATCTAAGATTATCAAACTGAGACATGATGTTGTATTTGTACGTGCTTTTACATACATAACACGAATATGCATATTGAGTCTGTAGTGTAGTTGTTTTTCATCGAAGTTCTTACTAATATGTTAATACATGGATATTCAGTGTATAAAAATGTGATGACACACACTCATGGTTGTTATCTATGTTCAAACACACTTACACATGTAGTTTTATTTTTATCTATTTTCTTCTAGTCTTTGTCTCTTTCACTGCTCTTCAATCCACACATCTATGTCATCTCTCACATGTATATATTGTGCGATGTCACATGATCACTGCATTTGCTTGAAGAACGTATGTCCAACAAACCATATTTTCCTTTATCAAATATGAATTTACGACTTGTCTTCGTTCTCAAAATAATTTCCATTAGCTCAGGCAGCTCCAAAATCAATCATCCCCATTCAGTCAACAATGCTCCTTAGTAGTGAACTGGACAATGGTTTAGCATGATGGCGCAAAGCACACACATCACTGTCAGTTTTCTCACTTTGCTAACCAACTATAATGATTTTATTTTTCAAGGGTGACAACATGTAGATAATTTGATGCATATCTATGTTGTGCAGTCTGTTAACAACTATGTTCCACCAAGATGTGAGCCTGCCTAGTTCGCTTGGTTAGGGAGGTGGAAGTACAGCCCACCCTGGTTGAAGTCTTCACGGGTGATATTTATATCTAGTGATGAAGATCAACATGTTGCCACTGAAGATAAGATCCATGGGATAATAGTAGGGACGTTAGGTACAATTGTGAAGATCTATCATCCACTGTATAATAGTAGGTACTTTTGACTTATTGTGATATGTCTAGGATGATTGTATTCTTCTATCTAATCGTATCTGTTTATAACTTAAAATAAACATGTTGTGTTACCAAAATATATGAGAGCGTAATGTAAGATTATAATATCATGATGAAAATATATGAAAACATAATATGTGAACACATAATAATCCCAATGTGGCATTGTCGTCGCACATGGACATGTTGCTTGCTTGCTAGGGAGTAGCAGATGACAACAATCCATGAGGCGTGACAATGTTTTTAATTCGTACTGGATGTGCTTAATGAGCACGCGGTTGAGCCAGTGGTTCTCCCATCCCATCGCAATGTCTGCTTGATATATTCAGGTTCATGTACAATGGTTATATCTTAGAAATGCCACGTAGGATAAATGATGAGGTGGAGGAGAGAGAAATCATAAAAAAGGCTTGTTTTTCTCTTATTTAAGAGAGGAAGAGATGATCTCTTAGCACAATTTGTCTCACCATGTTTTTAGGAATGACTAGTTATTGAAGATAAGGGTAAGAGATGACCCATTGTAGACTTGTTTTTTGGCCATAAATTACATGCAAGACTTAAGATAAGACTATCTTATCAACCATTCTACATAGAAAAAACTTCCTTGTAGCTGCCGCTCTTAATCTTTTTTTTATGGAAGCAGCCCCTGCTCCTTTTTTTTTATAACAGAAGCGCCAGCTCTTTTTTTCTTTTTTTGAGGGAACCAGCGCCAGCTCCTATGTTGTGACACGAGCGGATTAAAAGAGATCTCATTGTAGCAGATGAATTGAGAGTCCAAGTCCAGGACGTTCCAGCTCTTTTTCTTTTGATGGACAGGACGTTTCAGATCTAAACGTCGTGTGGGTCCGCTTTCAGTTACGAAGATCTAAGGGGTTATGTTTACTGATTAATAGAGGGTCCACCAAATCAATGACCTGATGTTTCTGATTATTATGAGACTTTCTAGCATATTCGTCTATTTTTTACCCTTATTTTTCTGTTAGTATACAAAAGATAGATAGATAGATACCTACATAGTCTTTTTTTTGCGGGAAAAATACCTACATAAACAATATTTGTAAAGAACAACTTGTTGTGTGCATCCTCCAAGTGACTTTGAAGGAATTTTTTCCAAGGGCCTAACTTCCTGCTAGAATTTCTTAGCTTAGAAATCAACCCATAGAAAATTTTGTGGTTCACTGTTTTGGTATAGAACTGTCAATTCTCCCTCTAGATCTAACAAGTAAGCTGGTGTATGGTGAGGTAGGAGAAAGAAGAATGAGATGGAGAGCAGCGTTTTGGCTCCTAGGTGCATATGCACCCATTGTCGAAATACACATTTTGAAAAGTTGAAAAATTCGAAACAAAAATCCCACATGTATATCCGGACATTTTATGTGTGTTCACAAGGTTTCGGTGAAAAATGACGTTTTTTTGTGGCTTGTGTAAAAAAGATAAAGAAATGCCTCGTGAATAGTTAGAATGAAGCAACAGAAATTGTCTTTTTTACACAAGCCACAAAAAACACCGTTTTTCACTAAAACCTTGTGCACGCACATAAAATATCCGGATATACACGCGGGATTTTTGTTCCGAATTTTCAACTTTTCGAAATGTGTATTTCGACAATGGGTGCATATGCACCTAGGAGCCAAAGGCAATTACCGAATGAGATGGATGAATATGATGGATGCGGATGGGTGGCAGCAAAGTCTCAGAGGGCGATGTGATGGATCAAGCGACAAAGGAACTTGCTTGGGACGCTACCTAGCATAGCAGACAGTACTCTCTCTCTCTCTCTCTCTCTAACTATGCATACCTGTATCCTCTCTCTCCCTCTTATATGTGGTTCTGTCATTCTGTGCTGCTGTATGGAGGAGCGCAGAGGCAGGCAATTAAGCATGCCGGCAGCCTTTGGTGGATTTGCCTCGAATCAAACAAAGCCCCAGAACATCCAACTGTGCCACTGTGTGCCACTAGTGTCGATCTGATCAGTCAATGGCCGTCCGTTCATGATTCAAAAGTTTTTTTTTTTCGCAAAAGGCTTGAACAAAATGACCACACATTACATGAATATATACTATGTGGATTATTTGATAGTATTAGGTCGGACTATTTCATAAGAAAGCTTCCATTTATTGACATTTAATTCCGGCGAATTCCCCTGATTTTATGGGTTGTTTTTTCAACATGTCGCTTTTCCAATGGATATGATTAGGCCGCTTGGATAATTATATATTCACATGACTTAAGTCTGATAGTGTCCTATTTCCTTCAAGTAGGGTTTGATTCATAACTATTTTTTCCTTGCTATGTACACACACTGTGCACGTTCCCTTGTACGCGCTATGGAACACGCCGCCGCACTTCTGTTCTCCGCGGCTACAAAAATATTGGGACGCTCATAAGTCATAACTAGCAAACATTCGTCAGGGAGGGTGGCATACGCCAATGTTTTAGATGGCGTTTTTAGTTGTGAGGGGGTGGCAGTTTCTTCAGAGCGATATGGCAGTTTCTTCAGAGCGACATGGCAGTTTCTTCAAAGAAGGCATTTTTCGTTTTAAAACTTTCATCGTTTGTTTTTTATTCACAACTAAAACTGCACCAAATGACGTCCGCTTGACAACCCTCTCTCAACGAACGTCAGCTGGATAACATTACTGAAATATTGTATGCTTCTTCAACCTGACCTAAGGTGATCGAGTACCGACTAAAATATGGTACACCTACCCTAAAAAAATATGGTACACCGTGTCAATCCTGAGCTCCTAAAAATCACAACTCCCATCCGAGAGCTACGCGTACACCCATCCGTCATTGACCGCTCATTTCCAGTCAGTAATTTCTTATTTGTCACCACATACCAATTCTTCACCCATTGGGAAAATTAAAACGGAAATAAGTTTCTACTTGGTTTACTGAAAAATAGGGCAAATCTTTGATCTTTCTCCTCATTGCCCTGGGAGCCAGGATTGTCACGGAGTATTTATTTTTATCCAACCGGCCCAGAGTATTCAACGCATCATGCAACAAAATGCTGGACAAACATGCACCCCCTTGCTCGTCATGGGGCCGGGTCCACTCTGGGTTTCAGTCGATCCTTCTCTACTTCTGTTTCATTTCTTTTATTCATTTTTTATGTCTTTTTTGTTTTCCTTTCTCTTTTTGTCTCCTTATTGTTTCATGTTTATTCCTTTTTATTTTGCCAATGTCCCCTTTCCTTTTTTTTCCTTGTTCTATGCGTTGCTTTTTATGTATGAATTTGACCATTTTCCACATGCCATATAATATATTTCCACATGTGCGTGAACAATTTTCTTAATCTATGACTATTTTTAAATACATGAACTTTTTCAACACATGGATACAACTTTTCCCACCAAAAAGACTTGCCAGTAACTTGTGTTTGTGAAACCTTGTTATTTCGTTGTACGAACAATGTCTTCGTGAAGCCAACATCATTGGTCACGTGTTAGCTAGTCTTGCTAGAAGGGTTCCTACGCATATGTTTTGGTTGATGATATAAACCTGTTCTCAAGTGAATAAGTAGGTGGTTTTCATACAAAATATCAGGTAAACCATCATAGAAAGTAAAGTCCATCTACAGAAAATAAATAAATTCATTTTGATTTTTCCAACAGGACTAAAAAAGAATTGGTCCAAACCCCTGTTTAAGAATTCGGCCGATTAACCAGTTAACTGGCCGATTAATCCCTACTCGTAGGGTCACGAGTAGCCAATAAAATAGTAAATTGGTCGATTTATTGATTAAGTGACCGATTAGCCTATAAAACCCCTACTCACTAGCCAGCCGAGCAGCTACCAGTTAACGATTTCCTCAACAATGGTCCAAACACCATTCCCTGTTGCACAAGAATCATGAAAGAATTCGTATGTGTTGCCTACCTTGTGGCCCTTTATAAGATTGTTAATTATAAAGGCGTGTCACCAAGTTACTTACCTGTGATGTGAAAGCTTAAGGTCCTTGCTACTTCCGCATAAGTTTTTTTTTTTGCGAAAAATATTAATTTCATATCAATCAAGGTGGTTCATTACAATCCTCGTGGCAAAGAGTGCCAATTTCGTCTCGGCCCAGTGGTGCGAGTAGATGATCTACCCATCTGTGCTAAAGCATAAGTTGTTTGGGTAGTCCTGCAAGCAAGTATTTTTCTCTGTTGAGAATCATTGTGTATCGAACTAACATGGTCAATGATCGGTACCAGGCTACCAGCACACAATTAAATAACTTCACTTGTCCCCGACTTGGCCGGGAAGATTATCAGTCTTCCTGTCTTGGTAGTTACAAGAATTAATTGTGTATAGTGTGGAAGTAATTGATGATTGCAAGTAACTAAAGAAACAGACCAGATTATAAACAATTTTAAAAGCAAGCGAATGAGGTTGAAAGAAATCAGAATGAACGAACTAGGATCCATAGTTTCACTAGAGGCATCTCTCGAAACAAGATGAGAAAGTTGTTGTGAAAATTCTCTATTCCTAATGGAGCAGTTGATAGCCTGGTATTTCGGTTTTATTTTCGTCCGATTTTATTTTCTCCCATCTCCCACCACCCCCGTACCACTGGTTTTTTTATCTCCTTACAAATAAATTACAAAACGGGTAAAAAAATCACGTACATTTAGGATCGCACTAACCATATGCGGTTGCTTCCCTGCACTTGTACATCCCCCTTTGCCTATAAAAAAATCACGCACCAAATCTCTGCTATCTCTGCTATATGGTATGTCCCGTGAGACACCTACCAAAACACATGTTTGTTCCATAACAAAAGATCACATACCAAAAAACTAGGAAACATGAAGAGACAAATCGTTTCGCTCCCGGGAAAGTCGGATCGCACGGCGATCAAAGGAGGCGACGAGGCCGGTTCCCTTGCGCGCCGCTGGTGGCGCCGCCGGTTCCCTCTCTCTCTGTCGGCCGCTCCGGCGGCGGGAGGGAGGGGGAACCTCGGGTCTGTCCGCTAGGTGGGTGCGTGGTAGGGTTAGGGTTGAGGGTGACGTTGTCGAGACCGTTGCGGTGGTGTCGTGTCGGAATAAGTTTCTTCAGGCTCTGTTCGCGGTCAGTCGAGACTTTTGCTTTCGTCGAGGAGCCAGCGGAGTGGGGGATCACCGGATCTCGTCGAGGTCGCGGGCTATGGTGACTGGAGGTCCATCGGCACTGGCCGTTTGGGTCCTCAGGTGGGTGTTGGATGCAGGGAGACAAAGACCCTTCTAACTTGTCAGTATGATTTGCTGATGTTGTTCTTCTCATTCCTATGCGCTGATGCTGGAGGGAGATTCTGCTTTGCCCGGGCGGATGGCCCGGCCGCGGTGCTGGACCGGTCGGATGACTCGAGTTCTCTTCCTTCCGGAAGGGACATTTTTCGCGGTACTCAAAGCCAAAGATGGTGACGGCTGTTGCAGGTGTGTTGGATTGATGTCCATGCCCTCTCAGCGCTAGTGTCAAGAAAGGAGGAAGCAGCGTGGCGGCAATTGTACCGTGATCGAAGATGATGACCTGCTTGCGCCTGGTTGCAGATCCTTCTGCTGCAGGGGTCTTCTCTCAAGATTCAGGGATGATGTCACAGGGCTCCGGAGATCTTCTTGTGTTATGGTTGGCTTAGGTTAATCTAGGTGTTCATGGTCCTTTGTGTTTGCGTTTCAGTGTGCTTATAAGAGTCAACTACTTTGTATTGTTTTGTGATTTGAATCAAAAACTTCTCAAAAAAAGGAAACACGCATGGGCAGGCCATCCAAATTAATCCAAATCAATCATTTCTTAAACACGCACAGGCAGGCCATCCAAATCAATCACCCACGCATCCATACGCATCTCTACTATTAATTCTGAGAGAAAAAACCAGCACTGCTTCTTTTTTTTCCGATCTACGTTCACGGTCTCCTCTTTCTCTCTCTCGGACGGCTAGGGTTTCTCACACCCGATTTATCTCTTCGCCGCCGCCGACACTCCCTGCCCTCGCTCCGAGATGCACCAATGTTTCCCTCCATGTCCACTCATCGATGACGTGGACGATCTTCTCGGACTACACGGCCTCGAGGAGGATCTGGTTGGCGGCGCCGCCGGTGAGGCGTGACTCCTCAACCTACTCTGAGCGGCGGGAGCTGAAACACCTTCGGTCATGTAGTAGGTAAAAATCCCTTCGTCACTTGCTTCTCGGCTTGGTTGCTGATCCACCTAATTCAGATAGCTTGATCCACATCCCATTGATGATCTACTCACAACACGGCAACATGTGCCATTACCTGAGAGGAACAGACTACAAAGACGGTAAGGGACGACTCATGTGGCATTGGAAAACCGGTAGGCAATATATTGTCACATGAAAAAAATCATGGATGATAGTGCTTGTTGATCTGTTTGTTGGGGGAACGCGGTAATTTCAAAAAAATTCCTATGATCACGCAAGATCTATCTAGGAGATGCCTAGCAACGAGGGAGAGTGTGTTCACGTACCCTAGTAGACCGAAAGCAGAAGTGTTTAGTAACGCGGTTGATGTAGTCGAACGTCTTCGTGATTCAATCGATCCAAGTATGGAACGTACGGCACCTCCGTGTTCAGCACACGTTTAGCTCGATGACGTCCCTCGTGCTCTTGATCCAGTTGAGGACGAGAGTGAGTTCCGTCAGCACGACGGTGATAATGATGTTACCGGCCCAGGGCTTTGCTTAAGCACTACGGCGATATGATCGAGGTGTGTAATTGTGGAGGGGGCACCGCACACTGCTAAGGCAAAAATTGGTGTGTTCTAGGGTGCCCCCTGCCCCCGTATATAAAGGAGGGAGGAGGAGGAGGCCGGTCCTAGAGGGGCGCGCCAAGGGGGAGTCCTACTTGGACTCCTGGTCCAAGTAGGATTCGCCCCCGCCCCCCTCCTATTCCAACTAGGAGAAGGAGGAAGGGGGAAGAGGGGAGAAGGAAGGAGGGGCGCGCCGCCCCCTCCTAGTCCACTTCGGACCAGCCCATGGGGGCGCGCGCGTCCACACATTGAGGCCCCTCTCTCCTTTTCCCCTAAAGCCCATTAAGGCCCATTCATTTCCCTGGGGGTTCCGGTAACCTCCTGGTACTCTGGAAAATACCCGAACTTCTCCGGAACCATTCCGATGTCCGAATATAGCCTTCCAATATATCAATCTTTATGTATCGACAATTTCGAGACTCCTCTTCACCTCCGTGATCTCATCCTGGAGTCCTAACAAACTTTGGTCATCAAAACACATAAGTCATAATACAAATTGTCATCGAACGTTAAGCGTGCGGACCCTACGGATTCGAGAACTATGTAGACATGATCGAGACATGTCTTTGATCAATAACCAATAGTGCAACCTGGATGCTCATATTGGCTCCTACATATTCTACGAAGATCTTTATCGGTCAAACCGCATAACAACATATGTTGTTCCCTTTGTCATCGGTATGTTACTTGCCCGAGATTCGATCGTCGGTATCATCATACCTAGTTCAATCTCGTTACCGACAAGTCTCTTTACTCGTTCTGTAATGCTTCATCCCGCAACTAACTCATTAGTCACATTGCTTGCAAGGCTTATAGTGATGAGCATTACCGAGAGGGCCCAGAGATACCTCTCCGTTACATGGAGTGACAAATCCTAATCTCGATCTATGCCAACCCAACAAAAACCTTCGAAGACACGTGTGGAGAATCTTTATAATCACTCAATTATGTTGTGACGTTTGATAGCACACGAGGTATTCCTCCGGTATTCGGGAGTTGCATAATCTCATAGTCTGAGGAACATGTATAAGTCATGAAGAAAGCAGTAGCAATGAAACTGTAACGATCATAATGCTAAGCTAACGAATGGGTCATGTCCATCACACCATTCTCCTAGTGATGTGATCCCGTTCATCAAATGACAACACATGTCTGTGCTTAGGAAACTTAACCATCTTTGATTAACGAGCTAGTCAAGTAGAGGAATACTAGGGACACTATGTTTTGTCTATGTATTCACACATGTACTAAGTTTCCGGTTAATACAATTCTAGCATGAATAATAAACATTTATTATGAAATAAGGAAATAAATAATAAGTTCATTATTGCCTCTAGGGCATATTTCCTTCAGTCTCCCACTGGCACTAGAGTCAATAATCTAGATTACAAAGTAATGATTCTAACACCCATGGAGTTTTGGTGTTGATCATGTTTTGCTCGTGGAACAGGCTTAGTCAACGGGTCTGCAACATTCAGATCCGTATGTATCTTGCAAATCTCTATGTCTCCCTCCGACACTTGATGACGGATGGAATTGAAGCTTCTCTTGATGTGCTTGGTTCTCTTGTGAAATCTGGATTCCTTCGCCAAGGCAATCGCACCAGTATTGTCACAAATGATTTTCATTGGACACGATGCACTAGGTATGACACCTAGATCGGATATGAACTCCTTCATCCAAACTCCTTCATTTGCTGCTTCTGAAGTAGCTATGTACTCCGCTTCACATGTAGATCCCGCCACAATGCTTTGCTTGGAACTGCACCAACTGACAGCTCCCAATTCAATAAAAATACATATCCGGATTGCGACTTAGAGTCATCCAAATCAGTGTCAAAGCTTGCATCGATGTAAACGTTTACGACGAGATCTTTGTCACCTCCATAAACGAGAAACATATCCTTAGTCCTTTTCAGGTATTTCAGGTTGTTCTTGACCGCTGTCCGGTGCTCCACTCCGGGATTACTTTGGTACCTCCCTGCTATACTTATAGCAAGGCACACATTAGGTCTGGTACACAACATTGCATACATGATAGAACCTATGGCTGAAGCATAGGGAATGACTTTCATTTTCTCTCTATCTTCTGAAGTGGTCGGGCATTGAGTCTGACTCAACTTCACACCTTGTAACACAGGCAAAAACCCTTTCTTTGACTGATCCATTTTGAACTTCTTCAAAACTTTATCAAGGTATGTGCTGTGTGAAAGTCCAAGTAAGCGTCTTGATCTATCTCTATAGATCTTGATGCCTAATATGTAAGCAGCTTCATCGAAGTCTTTCATTGAAAAACTCTTATTCAAGTATCCCTTTATGCTATCCAGAAATTCTATATCATTTCCAATCAACAATATGTCATCCACATATAATATTAGAAATGCTACAGAGCTCCCACTCTCTTTCTTGTAAATACATGCTTCTCCAAAAGTCTGTATAAAACCATACGCTTTGATCACACTAACAAAGTGTTTATTCCAACTCCTAGAGGCTTGCACCAGTCCATAAATCTTCTGGTTGCATCATATACAACTCTTCCAGAAATCCATTCAGGAATGCAGTTTTGACATCCATCTGCCAAATTTCATAATCATAAAATGCAGCAATTGCTAACATGATGCGAACACACTTAAGCATCACTACGGGTGAGAAAGTCTCATCGTAGTCAACTCCTTGAACTTGTCAAAAACCTTTCGCAACAAGTCGAACTTTGTATACAGTAACATTACCGTCAGCGTCAGACTTCTTCTTGAAGATCAATTTATTTTCTAGGCTTGTCGATCATCGGGTAAATCCACCAAAGTCCACACTTTGTTCTCATACATGGATCCCATCTTAGATTTCATGGCCTCAAGCCATTTCGCGGAATCTGGGCTCATCATCGCTTCCTCATAGTTCGTAGGTTCACCATGGTATAATAACATGACTTCCAGAATAGGATTACCGTACCACTCTGGTGCGGATCTTATTCTGGAAGACCTACGAGGTTCTGTAGTAATTAACTTGATCTGAAGCTTCATGATCATCATCATTAACTTCCTCACTAATTGGTGTAGGAATCACTGGAACTGATTTCTGTGATGAACTACCTTCCAATTCGGGAGTAGGTACAATTACCTCATTGATAACCCACAAGTGTAGGGGATCGCACTAGCTTTCGACGGTAGAGTATTCAACCCAAATTTATTGATTCGACACAAGGGGAGCCAAAGAATATTCTTAAGTATCGGCAGTTGAGTTGTCAATTCAACCACACCTGGATAACTTAGTATATGCAGCAAAGTATTTAGTCGCAAAGTAAAGATAATAGTTTTGTAGTAGTTGTAACAGTAGCAACGGAAAGGTAAATAAGCAAAGCACAAGATGTGAAAAGCTCGTAGGCATTGGATCAGTGATGGATAATTATGTCGGATGCGATTCCTCATGTAATAGCTATAACATAGGGTGACACAGAACTAGCTCCAATTCATTAATGTAATGTAGGCATGTATTCCGAATATAGTCATACGTTCTTATGGAAAAGAACTTGCATGACATCTTTTGTTCTACCCTCCCGTGGCAGCAGGGTCCTAGTGGAAACTAAGGGATATTAAGGCCTCCTTTTAATAGAGAACCAGAACAAAGCATTAGCACATAGTGAATACATGAACTCCTCAAATTATGGTCATCACCGAGAAGTATCCCAATTATTGTCACTTCGGGGTTGTCGAATCATAACACATAATAGGTGACTATAGACTTGCAAGATAGGATCAAGAACTCACATATATTCATGAAAACATAATAGGTTCAGATCTGAAATCATGGCACTCAGGCCCTAGTGACAAGCATTAAGCATAGCTAAGTCATAGCAACATCAATCTCAGAACATAGTGGATACTAGGGATCAAACCCTAACAAAACTACTTTGATTACATGGTAAATCTCATCCAACTCATCACCGTCCAGCAAGCCTACGATGGAACTACTCACGCACGGCGGTGAGCATCATGAAATTGGTGATGGAGGATGGTTGATGATGATGACGGCGACGAATCCCCCTCTCCGGAGCTTCGAACGGACTCCAGATCAGCCCTCCCGAGAGAGATTAGGGCTTGGCGGCGGCTCCGTATTATAAAACGCGATGAAACTTTCTCTCTGATTCTTTTCTCCGTGAAACGGAATATATGGAGTTGTAGTTGAGGTCGGTGGAGCGTTAGGGGGCCCACGAGACAGGGGGCGCACCCAGGGGGGAGGGCACGCCCCCCACCCTCGTGGACAGGGTGTGGGCCCCCTGGCCTTGATTCTTTCACCAGTATTTTTAATATTTCCAAAACTTATCTCCGTGGATTTTCAGGTCATTTCGAGAACTTATGTTTTCTGCACAATAAACAACATCATGGCAGTTCTGCTGAAAAGTATAATTAGCAAGCATGGTGGAAATTTCAGCTTCCAGTATCTTTCTTTTATTTGTAATGATATCCTTCATATACTTAGCATAAGGATTTACTTTAAGCATATCAGTTAAGAGCATACGTAAGAAGATAGGTCTAATCATTTCAGCAAAGCGCTCAAAATCCTCCTCATCCTTTGTCTTGGATGGTTTAGGAGGAATGGGCATGGGTTTCTGAACCCATGGTTCTCTTTCTTTACCGTGCTTCCTAGCAACAAAATCTCTCTTATCATAATGTTGATTCTTCGATTGTGGGTTATCAAGATCAACAGCAGGTTCAATCTCTACATCAGTATTATTTTTGCTAGGTTGAGCATCAACATGAGCATTATCATTAACATTATCACTAGGTTCATGTTCATCACCTGATTGTGTTTCAGCATCAGAAATAGAAATATCATTGGGGTTCTCAGGTGGGTCTATAACAGGTTCACTAGAAACATGCAAAGTCCTATCGTTTTTCTTTTTCTTCTTTTTGGAAGAACTAGGTGCCTCTAAATTATTTCTCTGAGAATCCTGCTCGATTCTCTTAGGGTGGCCTTCAGGACACAAAGGTTCCTAAGTCATTTTGCCAGTTCTAGTAGCCACTCTAACAGCAAAATCATGTTTATTATTTAATTCATCGAGCAAATCATTTTGAGCTTGAAGTACTTGCTCAGCTTGAGTGGCAACCATAGAAGCATATTTGCTAATGAGTTTAAGTTCACCTTTAACTCTAGCCATATAATCACTCAAGCGTCCTATCTCAAAAGAATTATTCTTTAATTCTCTACCAACATAAGCATTAAAACTTTCTTGTCTAGCCATAAAGTCATCAAATTCATCTAAGCATGGGCTATGAAATTTAGTAGACGGGATTTCAACTTTATGATATCTATAGAGAGAATTTACCCTTACTACCTGTGTCGGGTTATCAAGACAATGTGTTTATTCAACAGGCGGTAAATTAAGACCATGTATTTCTTCAATAGGAAGTAAATTCTTAACATCTTCAGCTTTAATACCTTTTTCTTTCATTGATTTCTTTGCCTCTTGCATATCTTCAGGACTGAGAAATAGAACACCTCTCTTCTTAGGAGTGGGTTTAGGAATAGGCTCAGGAGTTGGCTCAATTGGTTCAGGAATTGCCTCAGGAATTGGATCAGGGAGAGTCCAATTATTTTCATTAGTCAACATATTATTCAATAGTAATTCAGCTTCGTCGACTATTCTTTCCCTGAAAACACAACCAGCACAACTATCCAAGTAGTCCTTGGACGCATCGGTTAGTCCATTATAAAAGATATCAAGTATTTCATTTTTCTTAAGAGGATGATCAGGCAAAGCATTAAGTAATCGGAGAAGCCTCCCCAAGCTTGTGGGAGACTCTCTTCTTTGATTTGCACAAAATTATATATTTCCCGCAAGGCTGCTTGTTTCTTATGAGCAGGGAAATATTTACCAGAGAAGTAATAAATCATATCCTCGGGACTACACACACAACCAGGATCAAGAGAATTAAACCAAGTCTTAGCATCACCCTTTAATGAGAACGGAAATATCTTAAGGATATAATAATAGCGAGACTTCTCATCATTAGTGAACAGGGTGGCTATATCATTCAACTTGGTAAGATGTGCCACAACAGTTTCAGATTCAAGGCCATAAAAAGGATCAGATTCTACCAAAGTAATAATTTTAGGATCAACAGAGAATTCATAATCCTTATTAGTAACACAGATAGGTGAAGTAGCAAAAGCGGGGTCAGGTTTCATTCTAGCATTAAGAGATTGCTGCTTCCATTTAGCTAATAACTTCTTAAGATCATATCTATCTTTGCAAGCAAAGATAGCTCTAGCAGCTTCCTCATCCATAACATAACCCTCAGGAACAACAGGTAATTCATAATCAGGGGGAGAACTTTCATCATCACTATCATCAATAGCATCTTCAATAATTTCATTCTCTCTAACCCTAGCAAGTTGTTCATCAAGAAATTCACCTAATGGCAAAGTAGTATCACGCACAGAAGTAGTTTCGTCATAAGTATCATGCATACAGAAGTGGCATCATTAATAACATGCGACATATCAGAATTCATAGCAGTAGCAGGTTTAGGTGTCGCAAGCTTACTAATAACGGAAGGAGAATCTAGTGCAGCGCTAGATGGCAGTTCCTTACCTCCCCTCGTAGTTGAGGGCAAAATCTTAGTTCTTTCGTCTTTCAAGTTCCTCATAGTGATCAACAGATATAAATCCCAAGTGACTCAAAGAATAGAGCTATGCTCCCCGGCAATGGTGCCAAAAATTAGTCTTGATAACCCACAAGTGTAGGGGATCGCAACAACTTTCGAGGGTTGAGTATTCAACCCAAATTTATTGATTTGATACAAGGGGAGCCAAAGAATATTCTTAAGTATTGGCAGTTGCGTTGTCAATTCAACCACACCTGGATAACATAATATCTGCAGCAAAGTATTTAGTAGCAAAGTAGTATGATAGTAATGGTAACAGTGGCAAAAGTAAAGATAATATTTTGTAGTAGTTGTAACAATAGCAACGGAAAAGTAAATAAGCAAAGCACAAGATGTGAAAAGCTCGTAGGCATTGGATCAGTGATGAATAATTATGTTGGATGCGATTCCTCATGTAATAGCTATAACATAGGCTGACACAGAACTAGCTCCAATTCATCAATGTAATGTAGGCACGTATTCCGAATATAGTCATACATGCTTATGGAAAAGAACTTGCATGACATCTTTTGTCCTATCCTCCCATGGCAGCGGGGTCCCAGTGGAAACTACGGGATATTAAGGCCTCCTTTTAATAGAGAACCGGAAAAAAGCATTAGCACATAGTGAATATATGAAGTCCTCAAACTATGGTCATCACCAAGAAGTATCCCGATTATTGTCACTTCGGGGTTGTCGGATCATAACACATAATAGGTGACTATAGACTTGCAAGATAGGATCAAGAACTCACATATATTCATGAAAAGATAATAGGTTCAGATCTGAAATCATGGCACTCAGGCCCTAGTGACAAGCATTAAGCATAGCTAAGTCATAGCAACATCAATCTCAGAACATAGTGGATACTAGGGATCAAACCCTAACAAAACTACCTTGATTACATGGTAAATCTCATCCAACCCATCACCGTCCAGAAAGCCTACGATGGAATCACTCATGCACGGCGGTGAGCATCATGAAATTGGTGATGGAGGATGGTTGATGATGACGACGGCAACGAATCCCCCTCTCTGGAGCCCCGAACGGACTCCAGATCAGCCCTCCCGAGAGAGATTAGGGCTTGGCGGCGGCTCTTCATCGTAAAACGCGATGAAACTTTCTCTTTGATTTTTTTCTCTCCGTGAGACGGAATATATAGAGTCGGAGTTGAGGTCGGTGGAGCATCAAGGAGCCCACGAGACAGGGGGGCGTGCCCAGGGGGAGGGCACGCCCCCCACCCTCGTGGACAGGGTGTGGGCCCCCTGGCCTTGATTCTTTCGCCAGTATTTTATATATTTTCCAAAAGTTATCTCCGTGGATTTTCAGGTCATTCCGAGAACTTTTGTTTTCTGCACATTAAACAACAACATGGCGGTTCTGCTGAAAACAGCGTCAGTCCGGGTTAGTTTCATTCAAATTATGCAATTTAGAGTGCAAAACAAGGGCAAAAGTGTTTGGAAAATTAGATAGATTGGAGACGTATCACTCATCAAGTTCTACTTTCCTCCCACTCACTTCTTTCGAGAGAAACTCCTTCTCTAGAAAGGATCCATTTTTAGCAAAAAATATCTTGCCTTCGGATCTGTGATAGAAGGTGTACCCAACAGTTTCCTTTGGGTATCCTATGAAGATGCACTTCTCTGATTTGGGTTCGAGCTTATCAGGATGAAGCTTTTTCACATAAGCATCGCAACCCCAACTTTAAGAAATGACAACTTTGGTTTCTTGCCAAACCATAGTTCATAAGGCGTCGTCTCAACGGATTTTGATGGTGCCCTATTTAAAGTGAATGCAGCAGTCTCTAAAGCATAACCCCAAAACGATAGCGGTAAATTAGTAAGAGACATCATAGATTTCACCATATCCAATAAAGTACGGTTACGAACCATTTCGCTGTGGTGTTCCAGGTGGCGTAAGTTGTGAAACTATTCCACATTGTTTCAAATGAAGACCAAACTCGTAACTCAAATGTTCTCCTCCACGATCAGATCGTAGAAACTTTATTTTCTTATTACAATGATTTTCCACTTCACTCTAAAATTCTTTGAACTTTTCAAATGTTTCAGACTTATGCTTCATTAAGTAGATATAACCATATCTACTCAAATCATCTATGAAGGTAAGAAAATAATGATACCCGCCACGAGCCTCAACACTCATTGGACCGCATACATCGGTATGTATTATTTCCAATAAGTCAGTAGCTCGTTCCATTGTTCCGGAGAATGGAATTTTAGTCATCTTGCCCATGAGGCACGGTTCGCAAGCACCAAGTGGTTCATAATAAAGTGATTCCAAAAGCCGATCAACATGGAGTTTCTTCATGCGCTTTACACCGATATGACCTAGACGGCAGTGCCACAAATAAGTTGCACTATCATTATCAACTTTGCATCTTTTGGCTTCAATATTATGAACATGTGTATCACATCACGATTGAGATTCAACAAAAATAGACCACTCAGCAAGGGTGCATGACCATAAAAGATATTACTCATAAAAATAGAACAACCATTATTCTCTGATTTAAATGAATAACCGTCTCGCATCAAAAAAGATCCAGATATAATGTTCATGCTCAACGCTGGCACCAAATAACAATTATTCATGTCTAAAACTAATCTCGAAGGTAGATCTAGAGGTAGCGTGCTGACGGCGATCACATCGACCTTGGAACCATTTCCCACGCGCATCGTCACCCCATCCTTAGACAATCTTCGTTTAATCCATAGCCCCTGTTTCGAGTTGCTAATATGAGCAACAGAACCAGTATCAAATACCCAGGCGCTACTACGAGCATTAGTAAGGTACACATCAATAACATGTATATCAAATATACCTTTCACTTTGCCATCCTTCTTATCCGCCAAATACTTGGGGCAGTTCCGCTTCCAGTGACCAGCCCCTTTGCAGTAGAAGAACTCAATTTCAGGCTTAGGTCCGGACTTGGGTTTGTTCTCCTGAGCAGCAACTTTCTTGTCGTTCTTCTTGAAGTTCCCCTTCTTCCGTTTGCCCTTTTTGTTGAAACTAGTGGTCTTGTTGACCATCAACAGTTGATGCTCCTTTTTGATTTCTACCTCCGCAGCCTTTAGCATTGCGAAGAGCTCGGGAATTGTCTTGTTCATCCCTTGCATATTATAGTTCATCATGAAGCCTTTATAGCTTGGTGGCAGTGATTGAAGAACTCTGTCAATGACACTATCATCAGGAAGATTAACTCCCAGCTGAGTCAAGTGGTTATGATACCCAGACATTTTGAGTATATGTTCGCTGACAGAACTATTCTCCTCCATCTTGCAGCTATAGAACTTGTTGGAGACTTCATATCTCTCAACTCGGGCATTTACTTGAAATATTAACTTCAACTCTTGGAACATCTCATATGCTCCACGACATTCAAAACGTCTTTGAAGTCCCGATTCTAAGCCATAAAGCATGGCACACTGAACTATCGAGTAGTCATCAACACGCGCCTGCCAGGCATTCACAATGTCTGCAGTTGCTGGCGCGGGTGATACACCTAGCGGTGCTTCCAGGACGTAATTCTTCTGTGTAGCAATGAGGATAATCCTTAAGTTAAGGACCCAGTCCGTGTAATTGCTACCATCATCTTTAACTTAGCTTTCTCTAGGAACGCATTCAAATTCAAAGGAACGGTAGCACGGGCCATTGATCTACAATAACATAGACATGCAAAATAACTATCAGTACTAAGTTCATGATAAATTAAAGTTCAATTAATCATATTACTTAAGAACTCCCACTTAGATAAACATCTCTCTAGTCATCTAAATGATCACGTGATCCAAACCAACTAAACCATGTCCGATCATCACGTGAGATGGAGTAGTTTTCAATGGTGAACATCACTATGTTGATCATATCTACTATATGATTCACGTTCGACCTTTCGGTCTCTGTGTTCTGAAGCCACATCCGCATATGCTAGGCTCGTCAAGTTTAACCCGAGTATTATGCATGTGCAAAACTGGCTTGCACCCATTGTATGTGAACGCAGAGCTTATCACACCCGATCATCATGTGGTGTCTCGGCATGACGAACTATAGCAACGGTGCATACTCAGGGAGAACACTTATACCTTGAAATTTAGTAACGGATCATCTTATAATGCTACCGCCGTATTAAGAAAAATAAGAGGCATAAAAGATAAACATCACATGCAATCAAAATATGTGACATGATATGGCCATCATCATCTTGTGCTCATGATCTCCATCACCGAAGCATCATCATGATCTCCATCGTCACCAGGGCGACACCTTGATCTCCATGTAGCATCATTGTCATCTTGCCAACTATTGCTTCTACGACTATCTCTACCGCTTAGTGATAAAGTAAAACAATTACATGGCGATTGCATTGCATACAATAAAGCGACAACCATATGGCTCCTGCTAGTTGCCGTTAACTTTGATACAAAACATGATCATCTCATACAACAATTTATATCACATCATGTCTTGACCATATCACATCACAGCAAGCCCTGCAAAAACAAGTTAGACGTCCTCTACTTTGTTGTTGCAAGTTTTACGTGGCTGCTACGGGCTTCTAGCAAGAACCGTTCTTACCTACGCATAAAAACCACAACGATTTTTCGTCAAGTGTGTTGTTTTAACCTTCAACAAGGACCGACCATAGTCAAACTCGATTCAACTAAAGTTGGAGAAACAGACACCCGCCAGCCACCTATGTGCAAAAGCACGTCGGTAGAACCAGTCTCATGAACGCGGTCATGTAATGTCGGTCCGGGCCGCTTCATCCAACAATACCACTGAATCAAAGTAAGATGTTGGTGGTAAGCAGTATGACTATTATCGCCCACAACTCTTTGTGTTCTAATCGTGCATAAAAAATCTACGCATAGACCTGGCACGGATACCACTATTGGGGAATGTCGGTGTACTAAAGTAGGGGTACCTTAGTATCCCGAACTTGTGCACGGGCAGTCGCAGCGCCCCGCGGCAAGGCATGTCAGGTGCCCGCCAAGATCCTCCGTAGTTCCTATTGGAGCCATTCAAAAACAAAGTGTTTTAACTGAGAAGACAAGGCCCCGGCAAGAGGAGCTTGCCGGGAAGGTCGAGGCCCCGGCAAGCTAAAGCATTTTTTAAGGAACTTGCCGCGACGCGCCGCGCGTCCCGGCAAGACCTGGGGAGCGACAAGCTTCCGGGTGCGACAAGACAACGACCGCGGCAAGGCGCTTGCCGCGGCGAAACCACCACTCTGTGCCCACGCTCCAGCGCACCCGTCAACGTGTCGCCACAGGACCGTTCCAGGCGCACGTGGCGGGGAGCTGTGTAGCCAAGCGGTGTGAGGTGGCGAATGGAGATGACGAGAAGGCCATCGTGGCAAGCGGTGGCGCCCCTAACGGTCGCTTTTCTGCACTGTTTGGGCGACGCGGACGGGCATTTAATGCCTTTGTCCCCTGCCGTCAGAGTTAGGTAGGATCCACTGTAGAAGCAGTTGTACCAACCACACTTTTTACACTTTTACCCCTGCATGCGTTGCCACCTGTCGGTGACCCCTTTATCCTATAAAAGGAGGCCCATGCGCAACGTAGAAGGGGTTCGACTCATTCGAAACTACACACTCCCACGCTCTCGAGCAAGAACATAATACAACCACAAAGCAGCAGTAGGAGTATTATCTCTCCGGAGAGCTCCGAAGCTGGGTAAAAATCGCTCGCGCGCTTCGCCTCGATCCGCTCTTCGTGCGCTCTCCGTTCCCTTGCCGGACCGAAAGGGGCCCTGCCCCATAGGTGCTCGTTTCCCACGACATCTTTGGCGCGCCAGGTAGGGGGGCGTCGAGGTTGTGTGAACCCGATCCGGCGTTCGCGCGGGCCAGATCTTCATCATCTTCATCGACATGCCACCGAAGAAGAAGACTTCGGGGTGGCTGCTCCGTCCACGTCGATCCCACCGCCACCGGAGCAAATGGGTGGTGGGGTGGACGCCGGCGGAGGATCGGGCGCCGACGAAGGAACTCACGCTGCCGCCAAGTCCAAGGACAAGGCCGCGCAAACTTCAGCGTCCGTGCACGCACCGCACCCGTCTCAGGATGTGCGAGGCCAACAGCGTCATGGTACTCGCGGTACCATACGCTCGTTGGACCAAAATTGAGCTGGCGGATCTCGAGATGCTCAAGACCAGCACGCACGCCAGCCTGCTGGCACGAGCAAAACACGGTCGCCTGGACGAGATCCTGCTCCTTCTAACATAGTTAGAAATCCGAGCATATCCCGCTCCTCGCACCGTTCGCCACCGCCACCGAAGACTCCAGAAGAAGCGTTGGCTCGAGCCCAACTGCTCCTGGATTACCCTCCAACAGCGGACAAGATCGACGGTTGGAGGGCCACCATTCAGAGCCTCATCGGCTTCGCCAACGGCGACACTCCCCGGCAACCGAGCACATCGAAGCCGCGGCAAGATGCCCAGGCGCGAGCCGATGGCGACAAGACTGGTGGGGGTGCAACCACCGTGCACTCCCCGCCCCGAAGGCCAAGATCGCCGACTCGCCGGGTCAACCTCGACACTGACTCCACAGCGTCATCAGACCCACGAGCCCGTCGTGATCAGTGCCAAGTTCTTCAAGAACGGCAACAAGAGGACGCTCGTACTCGCATCGAGCGTCGGAGAGAAGCGCGACGTCAGTCAGACCAGCGCGCTGGGCCCACTGTTGACATGCATGCGCCAGGGGAACCAGGCGACTTGCCGTACGCGGTAGGTTGCCCTGCGTTCACCCGTGAGCTGCGGCAAGTCCAGTGGCCCAGTACAAAGAACTTCAAGCCAGATGTACCAGAAAAGGATGATGGCAGGTTGCATCCATCGGAGTTCCTTAGCATCTACACCATCGCGGTGCAAGCTGCCGGGGGGCGCGACGAGAAGATCCTTGCCAATCACTTCCCACTGGTGCTCAAGCCCAAAGTCAGATCCTGGCTCATGCACTTGCCGGACGACTCCATTTCTTCATGGGCGGATCTGTGCCATCAGTTTGTCGGCGCCTTCACAGGCGGCCACAAGCCCCATGGCAAGGAGAGCGATCTTCATCTGCTCGCCCAGAAGGAAGGAGAGCCCCTGCGCAAGTTCATTCAAAGGTTCAGCCAAGTGCAGCGCAACATCCCAGATGTCCACCCTGCCGCGGTCATCAGCGCGTTCCATCAGAACATGCATAACCGCAGGATGAGGGAGGAAATGGCGATGTCCAAGATTAGAGACGTCAGTGAGCTATATGCCCTGGCCGACAAGTGCGCACGTGCTGAGGAGGGGAGGAAGCTCCCCGGAGAGAATGCAGAAGCAGGAGGATCTGACAGTGAGGATGCCGCCCCGGCAAAGAAAAACCGGCGGCGGAACAACAGAAGAAGGAAAGGCAAAGATGTGGTAGCTGTCGAGCAGTCCGGCAACGGAGGTGGCGCCAAGGAAGCAGAACCTGTGGCGGCCGCCGACAAGCAGGGCAGCTCCGACAAGCAGTACTGCAAGATCCACCGTACCAAGGGCCACGATCTTCAAAGTTGCAAGAAGGTTGAACAGCTTGTCGAGCTGCAGAAAGCTGAGTACGAGCGACGCGACAAGGAGAAGGCCCAGGAGGGTACTGGTGGATCTGGCAAGAAGCGTCCCGGCCGGGGAGGACGCCGCGGCAAGGCCAAGCAGCGGCAAGGAGACAGGCCTCCCCGCGGCCGCGACAAGGATGAAGATGAAGATGAAGATGAGGATATGGATGAAGATGAGGCTGATGAGCAGGAGTTTCAGAAAGCCACAGAGGTTCTGTGCGTTGACGGTGGTGCTTCTCTGCATACTTCGCACCGCCAGCTCAAGCAGTGGGTGCGGGAAGTTAATGCAGCAGAACCATCAGTCGAGTCACGCAAGCCTCTGAAGTGGTCCATCACGCCCATCATCTTTGACGTTGAGGATCACCCTGATCGCATAACTGCGGTCGGGTGCTTGCCGATGTTGGTTTCACCAACTATCCGCAACCTCAAGGTCACAAAGATGCTGGTTGACGGCGGGCCGGCTTGAATCCGATTTCCTCCGCGGTACTCAAGAAGCTCCAGATCCCCGACAGCGAGCTCGAAGAGACCGGTACATTCCAAGGAATCAATCCGGGAAGGAGCAAGCCGAAGGGGAAGATCACGTTGCCAGTGACATTTGGCAGCGAGCTGAATTTCAGGACAGAGAAAGTCACCTTTGACGTTGCTGATTTCCCACTGCCCTACAATGGGATACTTGGCCGTCCAGCGCTCGCCAAGTTCATGGCAGCCTCTCACTATGCCTACAACGTGCTCAAGATGCTAGGTCCGATAAGTGTCATCTCTGTCCCTGGCGACAAGAAAGATGCCCTTATCTGCACCGACAAGATCTACCGGGAAGCAGCAGCCGCAGCATATCACAAGACACTTGCCGCTGAAGCTCCCGGGGGGAAGAAGAAGACCAAGTCCGGCAAGAGCTCTGATGCCCACTCCGGCAAGCGCACCTCTTTGGAGTGCTGCGCTACCGTCGAGGACGCACCATCGAGCTCCACCGGCAAGTGTAAGAAGGCGAAGGCAACTCCGCCAGAAACCAAGAAAGTGGCCGCCAAGGAGGACGGCACTGATGGTGAAGCTTGACCCTAAATAGGAAAGCGCGCTCATTGCTTTCCTGCGGGCGAACGTCGACGTGTTTGCATGGCAACCGTCTGACATCCCCGGTGTTCCCAGGAAAGTGATTGAGCACGACCTTGCCGTCTGTCCTCACGCGCGGCCCGTCAAGCAGAAAGTTAGGAAGCAAGCAGTGGAGCGCCAAGAATTCATTGCTGAAGAGATCAAGAAGTTGGAAGCAGCAGGCCTTTTCAGAGGAGTGCTCCATCCTACGTGGTTGGCCAATCCTGTAGTCGTGCGCAAGGCAAACGGGAAATGGAGGCTTTGTATTGACTTCACTGATGTTAATAAAGCTTGTCCCAAAGATCCATTTCCCTTGCCGCACATTGACCAGATTGTCGACTCCACGGCAGGATGTGATTTGCTTTCATTTCTTGATGCATATTCAGGATATCATCAGAATTTCATGGCAGAAGAGGATGAAGAGAAGACCGCATTCATCACTCCGTGTGGCACGTACTGTTTCGTACGAATGCCCTTCGGTTTGAAGAATGCTGGTTAAACATTTGCGAGGGTAGTTCACGAAGCTTTTGAGCCACAGTTGCACAGAAATGTAGAAGCTTACATGGATGACATAGTGGTCAAGAGCAAGGACAGAGCAACTCTGATTCAAGATTTGGACGAGACTTTCACAAATCTGCGCAAGATCAACATCAAGCTTAACCCCGAGAAGTGCGTGTTTGGAGTCCCCTCCGGCAAGCTTCTCGGGTTCTTTGTGTCTCAGCGGGGGATTGAAGCCAACCCCGACAAGATCAAGGCCATTGAGCAGATCGAAGCACCGAAGCGCGTCAAGGATGTACGAAGGCTTGCCGGCTGCGTGGCTGCTCTAAGCAGGTTTATCTCTAAGTCTGCTGAGCGCGCCCTGCCGTTTTTCAAAATATTGAAGAAGGCAGGTCCAATGAAATGGACTCCAGAAGCGGAGGCTGCGCTGCAGGACTTGAAGAGATATCTGTCCTCCACTCCAGTACTTGTCGCACCTAAGCCACAAGAGAAGTTGCTGCTATATCTAGCGGCAACCAATCAAGTGGTTAGTGCTGCGTTAGTAGCGGAGAGGGAGGCAGATGATGAGCCGGCGGCCGCGGCAAGCACATCCAGCGACAAGCAGGGGGCTTCCCCGACAAGCTTTGGTCCCGACAAAAATGGATCTGCGCAGGAGGAGGTGCAGAAGAGAATGGTGCAACGCCCAGTTTACTTTGTCAGTTCCCTTCTATAGGGGGCTAGGTCAAGGTACTCTGGTGTGCAGAAATTGCTTTTCGGCCTTCTCATGGCCTCGAGAAAGCTGCGCCATTACTTCCAAGCACATGAGATCACAGTTGTCACTCGCTTTCCGCTAAAGATGATACTGCAGAATCCAGAAGCAACATGCAGGATTGTCGAGTGAGCGCTGGAACTGTCGAGCTTCGGCCTCAAGTTTGAGAGTACCTCAACTATCCAGAGCCGAGCATTGGCAGAATTCATAGCAGAATGGACACCAACGCCTGATGAAGAAATTCCAGAAAAGAGCATCCCCATCAAGGAAGCAAGCAAAGAATGGGTCATGTACTTTGATGGTGCCTTCTCGCTGCAAGGCGCTGGTGCGGGCGTGTTACTTGTCGCACCCACCAGAGAGCACCTCAAGTACGTGGTCCAGATGCACTTTCCCAAGGAGCAAGCAACAAACAATACTGCAGAGTATGAAGGTTTGCTTGCCGGACTCAGGATTGCAGCAGACCTTGGGATCAAGAATCTAATTGTTAGGGGTGACTCGCAGCGTGTAGTCCGCCAAGTTAACAAAGATTATCAGAGCCCGTTGATGGAAGCCTACATTGATGAAGTGAGAAGTTAGAAGAGCACTTTGACGGCCTACAAATGGAACATGTTCCGAGAGCTCAGAACGACATTGCAGATGGCCTGTCAAAGTGCGCCGCACTCAAGTTACCTGTGGAACCAGGGATTTTTGTGCTCAAGCTGACTCAACCATCTGTAACACCATCAACTGGACACAGCAAGAAGAGGAAGTTGATCCCCGGTGAATACTTTCTGGCAGAGCTCCCCGAAGCCGCCGCCAAGATGGTCCCCAAAATCGACACAAAGAGTGCTGAGGGGCAGTCTGCTCCGACAAGCCCTAGGGGTTTGTTCCGTTGAAGCAGACGCTCCCGACAAGTTTTGCTCTAGCAAGCTTGCCGGGGAACATCAAGCTCCGGCAGAGCCTCAGGTTCTTGCCGTAGAAGCGGATGTTCCCGCAACAGCATATGCGCCCTTAGTTCTTGTTGTCGAGCCGCAAGCTCCAACATGGGCACAACAGATTGTCCATTTCCTTCAGACAGGAGAACTTCCCAAAGAGCAAGAAGAAGCGGAGAAAGTAGCCCGGCAATCAAGTATGTACCAGTTTGTCGACGACATACTGTACAGAAGAAGATTCAACAGAGTGAAATTGAAGTGCATTCCCCGGGAAGATGGACATAAGCTGTTGGCAGAGATACATGGAGGCATTTGTGGTCACCACTTGGCGTAAGAGAACTTGCCGGCAAAGCTTTCCGGCAAGGTTTCTTTTGGCCGACAGCCCTCCAGGATGCAACTGCACAAGTAACAAAGTGTGAAGCGTGCCAGTTCCATTCCAAACAGATACACCAGCCAGCTCAAGCTCTCTAGACGATCCCTTTGTCCTGGCCATTTTCGGTCTGGGGGCTCGACATCCTCGGCCCCTTTCCCCGAGCTGTCGGGGGCTTTGAGTACTTGTACGTAGCAATCGACAAGTTCACAAAGTGGACGGAACTGGAAGCAGTGAGGAAGGTGACAGCACTGTCAGCAATCAAGTTCTTCAGGTCGATTGTTTGCCATTTCGGAGTCCCTAACAGGATCGTCACCGACAATGGCACGCAATTCACGAGCCGCACCTTCATACAGTACGTCCAAGATCTTGGCGCTAAGGTCTGCTTCGCTTCTGTTGCTCACCCGAGAAGCAACGGTCAAGCGGAGAGGGCAAACGCTGAAGTGCTGCGCGGGCTCAAGACCAGGACTTTCGACAAGCTGCGCAAGTGCGGAAAGAACTGGATCGAGGAGCTGCCGGTGGTTCTTTGGTCGATCAGGACGACGCCAAATCGAGCCACTGGCCAAACACCTTTCGCTCTAGTCTATGGAGCAGAGGCAGTTCTCCCCACGGAACTCGTATAGGGATCGCCTCGAGTGCTCGCTTATGATGAGCTTGAGCAAGAGCAGCTGCGGCAAGATGACGCGCTACTCCTCGAGGAAGATCGTCTTCAGGCTGCTGTACGAGCTGCTCGATACCAGCAAACTTTGCGCCGCTACCATAGCCGCAAAGTTAATGCCAGAAGTCTCGAGGAAGGTGACCTTGTTCTTCGGTGCGTTCAATCCGCCAAGAATTCCAACAAGTTGACGCCAAAGTGGGAAGGCCCTTATCGGGTGAAGCGAGTCACTAGGCCTGGCGCAGTCTGCCTTGAGACCGAAGATGGCTTTCCGGTGAGCAACTCCTGGAACATAGAGCATCTTCGTAAGTTTTACCCATAAGGCGCAGTTGCCGGAACCTGTTCCGGCAACCACCTTTTCTACAAGCCTTGCCGCTGTTGCATGTAACCCTTTGTACAAAGTCGGGCGCAGATCCCGTGCATAAATAAAGATCATATGCTCCGCACATCATGTCAAATTTCATGCTTTTTCTTTTTTGCATGCATTATCTGTCAATTTGTGCAGCACTTGCCCCTGGTAAGAAATAACGAGCCTTAAGGCTCCATATCTTTATTTTCTCTTCTTTCTTTGTCTCAAAAAGGAAGGTTCCCTCGCCCACAAGTTTGCCGGGGGGGGGGGGAGGAGAAGATAATGTTGTGGACCAGGCGTCGTTCAAGAAAAGTATCGCCTTGCCGGGACGTGAACAACAGAAAAGCTAAGTTGCCAAAGTTTGAGCACAATCAGTTTTAAAATTTTTAAGTTATCTTCCTTGAACGACCGTACTTTGTATGGAAAACCTGTGTGCGGAGGAACCAACTCGTAGCTAGTTGCGCCCTTACTTTGTTTCGAGTCCGCTCAACAACTTAAGTGTGCTGCGACTAGTCGCGACAAGGTTTCTTGCCGGAGGCGACACCACCAGCAGGCTGCTGATGTTCCGCACTCAGCGCTCGCGGCGAGGGTGCCTGCGCCGGCAAGTTCCCTAAAAGCGTAGGGGGAAAACATACAAGGGAAGGAGTCAAGTAAAGGAAGTAGCATAACAAATACTGCCCAAGATAAGTTATATTACAAAGGTAACTTGTCGCAATACTGACTAAATTGTTCTCATAACATAAATGGCAGCGGCAAGGAAAGGAGAAAACACGCGGCCTAATCTATGCGGCCGCCGTCAAGCCTCCTGACTTCATTCACCTTGTCCACGATGGGTGCGACAAGGGCCTTGAGCTCTTCAAGATCAGCACCCGCCGGCAGCTTCTTGAGGACGTTGGTGAGGTTGAGGCCTGGATTGCGGAAGACCACCTTCACCAACACCTTCTCCAGGACTCTGGCATAGATCGTGCGCGACTCGTCGGCCAGCTGCTTTGGGATCCTTTCCCAGAGTTGCTGGAGAGCCGTCGCCACGCCCTTGAGGAACAGAGTGAGCTTGGCGCTGGGCTGGAGGTTCTCATCAGAAGAGTACCCGAAGCCCTCCAATTCCAGCTGCGCCAGCTCCTCGTCGATGACTGCGGCGATGTTGACGAGGCCCTCCGTCCAGAGCTCCACAGTAGCCCTGAAGGTGTTCTGGGTTTCGGCGGCCCTCGTCAGCAGCGCCTCATTGGCCTTGATCTCTCCCTTCAAGTCCTCCCGCTTCTTGGCGCCGTCCAGCATTTCAGTCAGCGTGGCCAGCTTTAGCTCCAGATCAGCATTTGAGTCCCTGGCAGCGCTCAGCTCTTTGCCCCTCTCGAGGAGACGACCCTGTAGCTCACCATGGGCAAGGGCGTCCTTCTCGCGCTCGCGCTGGAGCGCGGCAAGCTCTTCATTCTTCTCCTTGAGATTGGCTTCTAGCTGCATCACCTTCTCCTCCAGCTCCTTCTTGGCGGCCTCAGCAGCTGCAGCAGCATCCTTCGCTTCCTTGAGAGCCCCGCCAAGTGTCTCCTCGCGTGCAGCGAGCTCCTCTTCATAGCTGTCCAGATTGACCTTCCTCTACGTCAATTCGCCTTCCCGCGCGGATTTCTCCTCGGCGGCAAGCCGCTGTTGCTCTTCGGCCTCTGCCTTCTCGAGGAGGAAGGCCTTCCGCGCCTCGACAAGCTGCGCCCTCTCCTCTGCAATGGACCGGAGGGCCTCTTGGTTGCGACTCTGAAGCTCCTTCGCATGCTTCTCAATGTCAACTCCCGCCTGCGCAACAAGCGCTTCCCGAGACTCCAGTTTGTCTTGTCGAGCGCGGTAGAGCGACAGCAGCCTCCGCAGCAGCTGTTCCTCCTCAGGCTCGCCCCTGCTGCTGCTTGGCGCGTCGACCATCGTCAACCCAGCGGAGGCAAGCACTTCTCCGTCAAAAACCTCTCCTTCAACCGGCGCCCTGGAGCTTGACGCCCAGGGAAGCTTGATGAAGATACCGTCGCCGGCCTTCAAATAGGCGTCGGGCTGGGGCTCTTCGGAGCCTGGTGCTGCGTCAGCGGCGAAGGGATCGGCGGTCGGCGTAGCGCCTTGCGCTCCTGTGGCCCCAGGGTCGTCAGTGCGATCGCCGAATCCCTCGCCAGCTCCTGCGCCGGCAGCCTTGGCGGCCTCTTCGTTGGTGGGATCATCAGCGCCGGCCTCCTCCTCGGTGGCGATGGCATCATCAGTGTTGCCGCGCCCGTTCTCCTCGCCGGTGGTTTCAGTCTCCATCGGCTCCAGGGAGGGAGGGTCTGAAGACAGGAAGAGGGAGAAAAAGTCAAGCAAATGTCCAAAAAAAATAAGATCAGAAGAAGAAGAACACAAGGGAGGTTTTCTGACAAGAAGGATTACCTGTGCTGGGCTCTGTAACCATGGGCTCCACCACCGGGGGATCACTGGTCCCGTCCCTTGTCGGAGAACTGCCCCTTGCCGGGGACCTCTCCCTTGCCGGAGAGCGCTCCCTTGCCGGAGAATCATCCCTTGGCGGCGTAGTCGAAGCAGATAGCACCTCAGGGGCAGCTTCTGGTTGTTCCTGGTAAGCCTGTTCTGCTCCTACACAAGCAAACCAACAATCAAGATATCAGTAAGGAAAGAGCACCCATGCGCGCCCCACAACAGGAAGTGAACAAATACTTACGCTGGGGGCTGCGCTGGAGGCTGCTTCGAGGAGTAGTTGTCGGGTCCGACAAGGTGGTCTCGGACGCGTCCTCTGTAGCCACAGCAGGATCGTTCTCGATGACAACCACAGGGACCTTGGCCCTCTTCGCCGCTCTCTAGGCTAGGGTCCTGGAAGGGAACAAGGTTCAGAAGAAAGCAGGTCAGATACAAGACAAGAATCAACAAGAATTGAAGAAAAATAAGAACAACAGAAGAACTCACTCCTCTTCTTCCTCCTCGTCGGAGCTGAGCGCGGAGAGGTCGAAGTCCGGTACCCTTTCGGTCCGGCAAGGGAGCGGAGGAGTAGGCTCCCTTGGCCACTTGGTGGGAGCTGCGGCAGGGTCAGAAGCGGCGGCCCGAGAGGACCCCGCTCCAGTTGCCGGCGCGGCGTGGGGCGCTCCCGCGGCAACGGTGCTTGCCGCGGTGGAGCGTGTTCCGCGGCGCTGCGGCTGTTGACCCGCTTGCCGCCCTGCTATGTCTCCAGTCCTGCAGAGGCACCTTCTTGGTGGATCTGGGGGCTGCACTGGGAGCTCCGCTTGCGGCAAGTTGCTTGAAGACGGCTGGCCGCTTGCGCCCTCGGCGGGCTCACTCGCTTCGGCTTCGGGCTCTCCTTCGCCGACGACCTCCCCGACAAGCTCCTCTCGGTCGGCAAGGCTTGCCGCCTCGGCCGCCTCTGCCTCCTCCAAAGTAAAACCAAACTCGCCCGCGGTGGCGGCTGTCGCCGCCTCCTCCGCCCTAGTGGCGATGCGCCGCATCTCATCATCAGTGGTGTCGCGGGTGAGGAGCCTCTACTCGTCGGCACGGACCGCCACCTCCACCAAGTCGTCGAAGAACTGCTGCACGACGTCGTCGGCGGGCTCCTGCCAAGTTGGGATAATCCCATGCGAGTCGCACTCCGGCATCATTGCGCGGATGCGATCGAGCGCGGAGTTGTTGCACAATGGGACGACGCCTTGCGGCAGCCTGAACCACTCGGGATGGTTGGGGTCGTGCTTGAACAACTCCTTCAGCGTCCCATCCAACTCCATGATAGTAAAATTAAAATTGAGGCCTGGGCGCATCCTCATGATATCCGCCGGACCCCCGAACAGCCAAGCGGGTCTCCCCCTCTCCTGCAGAGGGGCGATGCAGCAGCGAAGAAAGTCCGCGCCAACAGCTCCAACCGTGAGCCCGGCAAGCCTGAGCCACAAGATCCAGGTGGTGGCGATCTTCAGTCTAGCATCGTCCGCCGCCAGGGCGCTCCAGTCGCCGCCGCGCACTACTCGGGCTTGGCGCAAGTTGGTGAATGGCTGCGGGTTCTCGTCAACAATCCAACACCACTCCGCTCTCCACTCCTCCCATTTTCTACGGAGCTCCCCCTCCAGATAGACCTCCTTCTTACCGGCTCTCGAGATCCAGGCGATCCCGCCAGATAAGGGCTCTCCTTTCTCGACCCGGGGCATGAAGTAGTGGCGGAAAAGGGCTACGTTTGGGTGGATTCCGACGAAGTTCTCGCAAAGATGTGCGAAAACCGCCATGGTCAGAACGGTGTTGGGGGTGAAATCGAGGAGATGGAGCCCGTATGTGTTCATGATGTCGCAGAAGAAATTGGAAAAGGGCGGGCAGAGCCCGCAATAGAAGAACAATGGGAAGAAGTAGTACCCTTTTGGGCACCGTTTTGAAGTGGAAGCTTCGGCGGAGAGTACCTGCGTGCGCGGATGTGCCTGCGTCTCCGTCGACCAGAAGAGGTAGAACCATTCCCTCAGCTCCTTCGCGGAGAGATCAGGGGGGAAGAGCGCCCGCTCCTTCTGCAGCGCCTCAAGCCGCAGCACCTCGGCCGACTTCGCACCCTTCCCGGTCTTCGGAGCCATGGCGGAGGCGGTGGGGGAGAGCGAGGGCGTTGGCGGCGACGGCGGCGACGGGGGGCGGAGCGCTGCTCTCTTTCGGCTTTGGGAAGCGGAGGGGAGCGGCGGAGATTTCTGAGGAAGGAACCGCAAGTGGCGAAGGTGGGGGAAGGACCTCTGTTTCCCCTGCTTATAAAGAGGACAAGGTGAACGTTACGCTTTTTTCCGAATAAAGAATCACCCACGATCTCTCCCACGACGCCGTGTTCGACGCGTGCCGTTACGGGAGGGCGCGGTGGATACGGAGTTAGATACGGTGTGGACCCAGGCCGCGCGTGCCCGTGCCCTGTTTTGGGCCTGGCCCAATAGCACTCGGCACCGTGTATGGCCCAGGCCCGGGGGCTCCTGTCGGTGTACTAAAGTAGGGGTACCTTAGTATCCCGAACTTGTGCACGGGCAGTCGCAGCGCCCCGCGGCAAGGCTTGCCGGGTGCCCGCCAAGATCCTCCGTAGTTCCTATTGGAGCCATTCAAAAACAAAGTGTTTTAACTGAGAAGACAAGGCCCCGGCAAGAGGAGCTTGCCGGGAAGGTCGAGGCCCCGGCAAGAGGAGCTCGCCGGGAAGGCTAACTAAAGCATTTTTCAAGGAACTTGCCGCGACGCGCCGCGCGTCCCGGCAAGACCTAGCGAGCGACAAGCTTCTGGGCGCGACAAGACAACGACCGTAGCAAGGCGCTTGCCGCGGCGAAGCCACCACTCTGTGCCCACGCTCCATCGCACCCGTCAACGTGTCGCCACAGGACCGTTCCAGGCGCACATGGCGGGGAGCTGTGCAGCCAAGCGGTGCGAGGTGGCGAATGTAGATGACGAGAAGGCCATCGTGGCAAGCGGTGGCGCCCCTAACGGTCGCTTTTCTGCACTGTTTGGGCGACGCGGACGGGCATTTAATGCCTTTGTCCCCTGCCGTCAGAGTTAGGTAGGATCCACTGTAGAAGCAGTTGTACCAACCACACTTTTTACACTTTTACCCCTGCATGCGTTGCCACCTGTCGGTGACCCCTTTATCCTATAAAAGGAGGCCCATGCGCAACGTAGAAGGGGTTCGACTCATTCGAAACTACACACTCCCACGCTCTCGAGCAAGAACATAATACAACCACAAAGTAGCAGTAGGAGTATTATCTCTCCGGAGAGCTCCGAAGCTGGGTAAAAATCGCTCGCGCGCTTCGCCTCGATCCGCTCTTCATGCGCTCTCCGCTCCCTTGCCGGACCGAAAGGGGCCCTGCCCCATAGGTGTTCGTTTCCCACGACATCTTTGGCTTCTTGATGCATATTCAGGATATCATCAGATCTTCATGGCAGAAGAGGATGAAGAGAAGACCGCATTCATCACTCTGTGTGGCATGTACTGTTTCGTACGAATGCCCTTCGGTTTGAAGAATGCTGGTTCAACATTTGCGAGGGTAGTTCACGAAGCTTTTGAGCCACAGTTGCACAGAAATGTAGAAGCTTACATGGATGACATAGTGGTCAAGAGCAAGGACAGAGCAACTCTGATTCAAGATTTGGACGAGACTTTCACAAATCTGCGCAAGATCAACCTCAAGCTTAACCCCGAGAAGTGCGTGTTTGTAGTCCCCTCCGGCAAGCTTCTCGGGTTCTTTGTGTCTCAGCGGGGGATTGAAGCCAACCCCGACAAAATCAAGGCCATTGAGCAGATCGAAGCACCGAAGTGCGTCAAGGATGTACGAAGGCTTGCCGGCTGCGTGGCTGCTCTAAGCAGGTTTATCTCTAAGTCTGCTGAGCGCGCCCTGCCGTTTTTCAAAATATTGAAGAAGGCAGGTCCAATGAAATGGACTCCAGAAGCGGAGGCTGCACTGAAGGACTTGAAGAGATATCTGTCCTCCACTCCAGTACTTGTCGCACCTAAGCCACAAGAGAAGTTGCTACTATATCTAGCGGCAACCAATCAAGTGGTTAGTGCTGCGTTAGTAGCGGAGAGGGAGGCAGATGATGAGCCGGCGGCCACGGCAAGCACATCCAGCGACAAGCAGGGGGCTTCCCCAACAAGCTCTGGTCCCGACAAGAATGGATCTGCGCAGGAGGAGGTGCAGAAGAGAATGGTGCAGCGCCCACTTTACTTTGTCAGTTCCCTTCTACAGGGGGCTAGGTCAAGGTACTCTGGTGTGCAGAAATTGCTTTTCGGCCTTCTCATGGCCTCGAGAAAGCTGCGCCATTACTTCCAAGCACATGAGATCACAGTTGTCACTCGCTTTCCGCTAAAGAGGATACTGCAGAATCCAGAAGCAACAGGCATGATTGTCGAGTGGGCGCTGGAACTGTCAAGCTTCGGCCTCAAGTTTGAGAGTACCTCAACTATCCAGAGCCGAGCATTCGCAGAATTCATAGCAGAATGGACACCAACGCCTGATGAAGAAATTCCAGAAAAGAGCATCCCCGTCAAGGAAGCAAGCAAAGAATGGGTCATGTACTTTGATGGTGCCTTCTCGCTGCAAGGCGCCGGTGCGGGCATGTTACTTGTCGCACCCACCGGAGAGCACCTCAAGTACGTGGTCCAGATGCACTTTCCCAAGGAGCAAGCAACAAACAATACTGCAGAGTATGAAGGTTTGCTTGCCGGACTCAGGATTGCAGCAGACCTTGGGATCAAGAAGCTAATTGTTAGGGGTGACTCGCAGCTTGTAGTCCTCCAAGTTAACAAAGATTATCAGAGCCCGTTGATGGAAGCCTACATTGATGAAGTGAGAAAGTTAGAAGAGCACTTTGACGGCCTACAAATGGAACATGTTCCGAGAGCTCAGAACGACATTGCAGATGGCCTGTCAAAGTGCGCTGCACTCAAGTTACCTGTGGAACCATGGATTTTTGTGCTCAAGCTGACTCAACCATCTGTAACACCATCAACTGGACAGAGCAAGAAGAGGAAGTTGATCCCCGGTGACTACTTTCTGGCAGAGCTCCCCGAAGCCGCCACCTAGAAGGTCCCCAAAATCGACACAAAGAGTGCTGAGGGACAGTCTGCTCCGACAAGCCCTAGGGTTTGTTCCGTTGAAGCAGACGCTCCCGACAAGTTTTGCTCCAGCAAGCTTGCCGGGGAACATCAAGCTCCGGCAGAGCCTCAGGTTCTTGCCGTAGAAGCGGATGTTCCCGCAGCAGCATATGCGCCCTTGGTTCTTGTTGTCGAGCCGCAAGCTCCAACATGGGCACAACAGATTGTCCATTTCCTTCAGACAGGAGAACTTCCCGAAGAGCAAGAAGAAGCGGAGAGAGTAGCCCGGCAAACAAGTATGTACCAGTTTGTCGACGACATACTGTACAGAAGAAGATTCAACGGAGTGAAATTGAAGTGCATTCCCCGGGAAGATGGACAAAAGCTGTTGGCGGAGATACATGGAGGCATTTGTGGTCACCACATTGGCGCAAGAGCACTTGCCGGCAAAGCTTTCCGGCAAGGTTTCTTTTGGCCGACAGCCCTCCAGGATGCAACTGCACAAATAACAAAGTGTGAAGCGTGCCAGTTCCATTCCAAACAGATACACCAGCCAGCTCAAGCTCTCCAGACGATCCCTTTGTCCTGGCCATTTTCGGTCTGGGGGCTCGACATCCTCGGCCCCTTTCCCCGAGCTGTCGGGGGCTTTGAGTACTTGTACGTAGCAATCGACAAGTTCACAAAGTGGCCGGAAGTGGAAGCAGTGAGGAAGGTGACAGCACAGTCAGCAGTCAAGTTCTCCAGGTCGATTGTTTGCCGTTTCGGAGTGGGAACGCGGTAATTTCAAAAAAAATCCTACGATCACACAAGATCTATCTAGGAAATGCATAGCAACGAGAGGGGAGAGCTGCTATGTCTTGAGCTTGCGTTGGTTTTCCTTGAAGAGGAAAGGGTGATGCAGCAATAGTAGCGTAAGTATTTCCCTCAATTTTTGAGAACCAAGGTATCAATCCAGTAGGAGGCTCCTCAAAAGACCCACGCACCTACACAAACAAACAAAGAACTCGCAACCAACACAATAATGGGGTTGTCAATCCCTTCACGGCCACTTGCAAAAGTGAGATCTGATAGAGATAGTATGATAAGATAAATATATTTTTTGTATTTTATAATATAGATTGGAAAAGTAAAGATGCAAATAAAAGTAGATGAAAGCTTATATGATAAAAGATAGACCCGGGGGCCCTAGGTTTCACTAGTGGCTTCTCTCAAGATAGCATAAGTATTATAGTGGGTGAACAAATTACTGTTGAGCCATTGATAGAAAAGCGAATAATTATGAGATTATCTAGGCATGATCATGTATATAGGCATCACGTCCGCGACAAGTAGACCGACTCCTGCCTGCATCTACTACTATTACTCCACACATCGACCGCTATCCAGCATGCATCTAGAGTATTAAGTTCATAAGAATGGAGTAACGGATTAAGAAAGATGACATGATGTAGAGGGATAAACTCATGCAATATCATATAAACCCCATCTTTTTATCCTCGATGGCAACAATACAATATGTGCCTTGCAACCCCTATTGTCACTGGGTAAGGTGTTGGAAATATGCCCTAGAGGCAATAATAAATGGTTATTATTATATTTTTGTGTTCATGATAATTATCTATTATTCATGCTATAACGCTGTTATCCAGAAATTGTAATACACGTGTGAATACATAGTCCACAATAGAGTCCCTAGTGAGCCTCTAGTAGACTAGCTCGTTGATCAACAGATAGTCATGGTTTCCTGACTATGGGCATTGGATGTCATTGATAACGGGATCACATCATTAGGAGAATGATGTGATGGACAAGACCCAATTCTAAGCATAGCTCAAAGATCGTGTAGTTCGTTTAGCTAGAGCTTTTCCAAATGTCAAGTATCATTTCCTTAGACCATGAGGTTGTGCAACTCCCGGATACCGTAGGAGTGCTTTGGGTGTACCAAACATCACAACGTAACTGGGTGGCTATAAAGGTGCACTACAGGTATCTCCGAAAGTGTCTGTTGGGTTGGCACGAATCGAGACTGGGATTTGTCACTCCGTATGACGGAGAGGTATCTCTGGGCCCACTCGGTAATGCATCATCATAATGAGCTCAATGTGACCAAGTGTATGGTCACGGGATCATGCATTACGGTACGAGTAAAATGACTTGCCGGTAACGAGACTAAACGAGGTATTGGGATACCGATGATCGATTCTCGGGCAAGTAACATACCGATTGACAAAGGGAATTGAATACGGGGTTGATTGAATCCTCGACATCATGGTTCATCCGATGAGATCATCGAGGAGTATGTGGGAGCCAACATGGGTATCCAGATCCCGCTGTTGGTTATTGACCGAAGAGGCGTCTCGGTCATGTCTGCATATCTCCCAAACCCGTAGGGTCTACAAACTTAAGGTTCGGTGATGCTAGGGTTATAGAGATATTAGTATGCAGCAAACCGAAAGTTGTTCGGAGTCCCGGATGAGATCCCGGACGTCACGAGGAGTTCCGGAATGGTCCGGAGGTGAAGAATTATATATAGGAAGTGCTGTTTCGGCCATCGGGAGAGTTCCGGGGGTCTACCGGGTGGGGCCACCTATCCCGAAGGGCCCCGTGGGCTGAAGTGCGAGGGGAACCAGCCCCTGGTGGGCTGGTGCGCCCCCCCCCTTGGGCCCCCTGCGCCTAGGGTTGGGAACCCTAGGGGAGGGGGCGCCTCCACTTGTCTTGGGGGGCAAGTTCCCCCCTTGGCCGCCGCCCCCCTAGGAGATCCCATCTCCTAGGGCCGGCGCCCCCCTGGGGACCCTATATAAACAAGGAGGGAGGGAGGGCAGCTGCACCCTACATCTTGGCGCCTCCCTTCCCCCTTGCTACACCTCCTCCTCCCACAGACGCTTGGTGAAGCCCTGCCGGATCCCTGCTGCATCCACCACCACGCCGTCGTGCTGCTGGATCTTCATCAACCTCTCCTTCCCCCTTGCTGGATCAAGAAGGAGGAGACGTCACGCTGACCGTACGTGTGTTGAACGCGAAGGTGCCGTCCGTTCGGCGCTAGGATCTCCGGTGATTGGATCACGACGTGTACGACTACCTCAACCCCGTTCTCTTGAACGCTTCCGCTTGCTATCTACAAGGGTATGTAGATGCAATCCTCTCTCTCGTTGCTGGATGAACTCATAGATTGATCTTGGTGAACGTAGGAAAATTTTTATTTTATGCAACGTCCCCAACATAAGGACACCGCAAGATTGAACCCAAAGCTAAGCACTTCTCCCATGGCAAGAAAGATCAATCTAGTAGGCCAAATCAAACTGATAATTCGAAGAGACTTGCAAAGATAACTCAATCATACATAAAAGAATTCAAAGGAGATTCAAATATTTCTCATAGATAAACTTGATCATAAACCCACAATTCATCGGATCTTGACAAACACACCGCAAAAAGAGTTACATCGAATAGATCTCCACAAGAGAGGGGGAGAACATGGTATTGAGATCCAAAAAGAGAGAAGAAGCCATCTAGCTAATAACTATGGACCCGAAGGTCTGTGGTAAACTACTCACAACTCATCGGAGGGGCTATGGTGTTGATGTAGAAGCCCTCCATGGTCGATTCCCCCTCCGGCGGAGCACCAGCGAAGGCTCCAAGATGGGATCTCGCAGATACAGAAGGTTACGGCGGTGGAAATTGTTTTTCGTTGGCTTCCTGGATGTTTTTGGGGTACGTGGGTATATATAGGAGGGAGAAGTAGGTCGGTGGCCGCCCGAGGGGCCCACGAGATAAGGGGGCACGCCCTGTAGGGGTGGGCGCGCCCTCCACCCTCGTGGCCGCCTCGGCTCCTTCTTGGCTTGCACTCCAAGTCCTCTGGATCATGTTTGTTCCAAAAATCACGCTCCCGAAGGTTTCATTCCGTTTGGACTCCGTTTGATATTCCTTTTCTTCGAAATACTGAAATAGGCAAAAAAACAGCAACACGGGCTGGGCATCCGGTTAGTAGGTTAGTCTCAAAAATGATATAAATGTGTAAAATAAAGCCCATAAACATCCAAAAAGGGTAATATAATAGCATGGAACAATAAAAAATTATAGATACATTGGAGACATATCAAGCATCCCCAAGCTTAATTCATGCTCGTCCTCGAGTAGGTAAATGATAAAAACAGAATTTTTGATGTGGAATGCTACCTAGCATAATTCCCAATGTAATTTTCTTTATTGTGGCATGAATGTTCAGATCCAAATGATTCACAATAAAAGTTCATATTGACATAAGAAATAGTAATACTTCAAGCATACTAATAAAAGCAATCATGTCTTCTCAAAATAACATGGCTAAAGAAAATTCATCCCTACAAAATCATATAGTTAGGCTATGCTTCATTTTCGTCACACAAAAATGCTCCCAAATTCTACACCCCCGATGATAAACCAAGCAATTGTTTCGTACTTAAATAATCTCAAACTTTTTCAACTTTCACGCAATACATGAGCGTGAGCCATGGATATAGCACTATGGGTGGAATAGAATATGATGATGGGGATTGTGTGGAGAAGACAAAAAAAGGAGAAACTCTCACATTGACGAGGATACTCAACGGGCTATGGAGATGCCCATCAATTGATGTCAACATGAGGAGTAGGGATTGCCATGCAACGGATGCACTAGAGCTATAAATGAGTGAAAGCTCAACAAAAGAAAACTAAGTAGGTGTGCATCCAACTTGCTTGCTCACGAAGACCTAGGGCATTTTGAGGAAGCCCATCGTAGGAATATACAAGCCAAGTTCTATAATGAAAAATTCCCACTAGTATAGGAAAGTGACAACATATGAGACTCTCTACATGAAGAACATGGTGTTACTTTGAAGCACAAGTGTGGAAAAAGAGATAGTAACATTGCCCCCTTTTTATTTATTTTCTTTTTTTTCTTCTTCTTTTTTTGGGCCTTTCTTTTTTTTCTTTGGCCTTTCCTTTTTTTCTTTTTTTGGCCTTTCTTTTTTTTTCTTTTTGGGGACAATGCTCTAATAATGATGATCATCACACTTTTATTGATTTACAACACATGAATTACAACTCAAAACTAGAACAAGATATGACTCTATATGAGTGCCTCCGGCGGTGTACCGGGATGGTGCAATGAAGCAAGAGTGACATGTATGAAAATTAATCATAAACCCACAATTCATCGAATCTAGACAAACACACCGCAAAAAGAGTTACATCGAATAGATCTCCACAAGAGAGGGGGAGAACATGGTATTGAGATCCAAAAAGAGAGAAGAAGCCATCTAGCTAATAACTATGGACCCGAAGGTCTGTGGTAAACTACTCACAACTCATCGGAGGGGCTATGGTGTTGATGTAGAAGCCCTCCGTGGTTGATTCCCCCTCCGGCAGAGCGCCGGCAAAGGCTTCAAGATGGGATCTCGCAGATACAAAAGGTTACGGCGGTGGAAATTGTTTTTCGTTGGCTTCCTGGATGTTTTCGGGGTACGTGGGTATATATAGGAGGAAGAAGTAGGTCGGTGGCCACCCGAGGGGCCCACGAGATAGGAGGGCGCCTTGTAGGGGTGGGCGCGCCCTCCACCCTCGTGGCCGCCTCGGCTGCTTCTTGGCTTGCACTCCAAGTCCTCTGGATCACGTTTGTTCCAAAAATCACGCCCCCGAAGGTTTCATTCTGTTTGGACTCCGTTTGATATTCCTTTTCTTCGAAATACTGAAATAGGGGAAAAAACAGCAATACGGGCTGGGCCTCCGGTTAGTAGGTTAGTCCCAAAAATGATATAAATGTGTAAAATAAAGCCCATAAACATCCAAAAAGGGTAATATAATAGCATGGAACAATCAAAAATTATAGATACGTTGGAGACGTATCAAGAGCGTGTGCACGTACCCTCGTAGACCGAAAGTGGAAGCGTTTAGTAACGCGGTTGATGTAGTCGAACGTCTTCGCGATTCAACCGATCCAAGTACCGAACGTACGACACCTCCACGTTCAGCACACGTTCAGCTCGATGACGTCCCTCGTGCTCTTGATCTAGTTGAGGACGAGGGTGAGTTTCGTCAGCACGATGGTATGGCGACGGTGATGATGATGTTACCGGTGCAGGGCTTCGCCTAAGCACTACGGGAATATGATCGAGGTGTGTAACTGTGGAGGGGGCAGCACACACTGCTAAGGCAAAACTTGGCGTGTTTTAGGGTGCCCCCATGCCCCCATATATAAAGGAGGGAGGAGGAGGAGGCCGGCCCTAGATGGGGCGCGCCAAGGGGGGTTGTCCTACTTGGACTCCCGGTACAAGTAGGATTCGCCCCCCCCTCCTATTCCAACTAGGAGAAGGAGGAAGGGGGAAGAGGGGAGAAGAAAGGAGGGGGGCGCCGGCCCCTCCTAGTCCAATTCGGACAAGCCCATGGGGGGAGCACGGCCACCCCTTGCAGCCCCTCTCTCCTTTCCCATAAAGCCCATTAAGGCCCATTAACTCCCCGAGGCGTTCCGGTAACCTCCCAGTACTCCGGAAAATACCCGAACTTCTCCGGAACCATTTTGATGTCCGAATATAGCCTTCCAATATATCAATCTTTATGTATCGACCATTTCGAGACTCCTCGTCATGTCCGTGATCTCATCCGGGACTCCGAACAAACTTCGGTCATCAAAACACATAACTCATAATACAAATTGTCGTCGAACATTAAGCGTGCGGACCCTACGGGTTTGAGAACTATGTAGACATGATTGAGACATGTCTCCGATCAATAACCAATAGCGGAACCCGGATGCTCATATTGGCTCCTACTAGGAAAAGGGTCCTTGCGTTGCAACGGGTTAGCAAAACTACGAGTTCAAATCAAGCTATTCAGAACATATAATATATAGCCCACCTTGTTAAATTCAAAATCAAATAAGATCATCCCAAAAACAATTCAAATAAATTGAGCGTTGGTTGCCCTTATAAGAATATGATACATTTAGTTGATGGATTACATGCGACGAGCTTAGAGACCACAATTTATTTTAAAAACCATAGCTTAAATTTAGAAATTGAAACTTCCGTTATTCATTGTACAAAACTCTGACACGGTTTTTTTGGAAGCTTCATTATAGCCACAACAATAAATTAACCATTAAATTATTATTTTTTCTTTTGAAATTAGATTACTACTTATATTATATATATCATCTGAAATTTTCCAAGATATTTTTTAGAGTTTTGAGCACCGAAACATTTTGATTATGCTAACATGAGAAGCTTAGGAAGCAGTAGAGGAGGAAGAGATATTCCAGGCAATTTCATTTATTTCTATTTTCTTTCAACCCCTTCCTTTGCCACTGAATAGTGGGTCTCCTTGGTCAGTCTAGCGGCGTCTACACGCGTCCGCAAACCCCCTGCTTTTCTCCTCCTCCACTCTCCCTCCCTGGATCCCCTTTCTCGTCAAGCTCACTGGGGACGCCGCCGCTCGCCGTTGCAACGCCAGCCACAGGGACCGGCGGGATCTGCCAGGCTTCGGTCCGGATAGACGTCCACGCCTCCTGCTCCGACATGCATGCCCGCCCACTGGACGCCTCCATGAACCAACTCGTTTCTCTGGTGTGTTCTTGCTCCTAGGTAGTTCCCTTGCTTTCATTTTTGCTCCTGCCGTCTCTTTAATGGTGATTCCGGGCACCGGCGTGCCGGAACCTCTTGAACCCAGGTCGTGTGTCTCGGTTCTGTCGGCCGCCGTTGCGACACCGCTGTGGTCATCCTCCTCCCCGAGCAGCTCCAGGGACGCGTGCTCCGCGTCGTCCGTGTCTCCTCTAAGCATAGACTCGAAGCCGTGGGTCCCTTTACTTCTTCCTTGACAGCTACCGCAATTGACACCGTCCGGAACTCGCTGCCGTCCGTCCTCTCGCCTCCCTGCTCCGTCCGACCCCGTCACGAACAACAAGGTGAGGAGTCACCTCTGCCTGCCTGCTGCTGCTGCTCGCTGCTAGCTTGCTTTGCTGCTACTGGTAGTTTTGCTTTGCCATTGCTGCTTGCTTTTCTTGCTTGCTGCTGCTGGCTTTGAGCTGCGGGTAAATGAAAGAAAGAAAGGAAATTTTACATTTGCACAGGGGAGATGGCCATATTTAGATTCACCTCTGTACAGGGAGATGGCCATGTTTACTTCCTCGTCACACTGTCGGACTAAGGCTAGTCTCCCCTGTGCATAAAAATTTCAGAAAAATGCTCAACCTGATGAACTTGTAAAATCCATAACAGAATCATTCCAGTATCTGTTTGGAGTAGTACTGATATGGAGTTGGATGATTTAAATTGTATTGTAGCAACAGAAAACATGAACATACTCGACATTATTGCTTGGAAGTAAAAGATCTTGTACTTTAACAACGCGTCTTTAGATATCGTAAAAATTCTCAAGTTGCATTCTAGGACTCAAAGAAAATGTTGTTGCGAATTTCAGTAGCTTCATTTTCATCTTACTGTACGACATCACATCCATTTCATGCTTTGTAACCAACATGTACTTCCTGAATATTCTTAGCTTTGTTTGACATGGATAGGAGTTGCTTGCTGTTCATGATCATCAGGTAATGACATTAACTTGGATTAATTAATATGGAAACAAATAAGTGAGTTGTGAGGGCCATGGTTTGATGCTATGGTCGGGTTGGGGTTACCACCAGTCGCATCTCTTAAAATAGTCAATACTGGCTCACTTTTTCACCTGTATTCAGCTTCGTCCCTAATTATGTTTGTGGACATCGTCAATGTCGGTGGCCGCGGCAATGGACTACGGCAATGCGCCCTCAGGTAATACTCAAGTCTGCATTTGATTTTGGTTTCTGAAAATTGTTGATTACACCTATCAACTGAATAGAAACAAAAAATGTATTGAAGTGTTCTAACTATTTTGTCTACAGCAGATTGGGCTCATAGAAATGGAACAATGACTGTACTATTGCGCCAGTCATCTCTGTCATTGCAGCGTCATCACGCACTCGCAAATATAAACAGGTCGGCCAACAGGGGAGCTAGCCCTTCAGGTAGTGCTGGCAGCGAGATTTCTTAACATGCTGATACAACCCTGAAGACAAATTCACACCCAATCACATCAGTAGCGCAGCTCAGTAGCAGCAACAATGGGGATTCAATTTACAGGAGCTTCCGAGGAGATCAATATTGGAGGAGATAGCTTCCGAGATATCTCTGATCTGCAGGCAGCAGTTTCAGAAACTGCAATAGACCTGAGGCATTCTCATGACCTGGGCTAAAATATTTCATTCTATTGGGTACAAACTTTTCTTCTTCTAAGAGGATGGAATAGTTCATCTCTAGGCCTCAGCATCATACGTTGCACACTGCCAAAGCAAAATATAACTACTTGAAAGCTAACATGTTTACCCAAATGAATGTGCAATTTATGATCTTTTTTGGCTCAACAGGATGATCTGAAGCTTCAAATTGAGAGCATGAAGGTCAAACTGCGACATCTTCAGAAGCTTCATCTTGTTGTCTGTTGACTCCACTCAGAAAGTAAGATATTTTATTAACTATCTGAAGTGTTCAGTAACCTACAAGATCTTAACTATTTCTTCTTGAAATCTTGTTGTTAGTTACCCAACAACTTGGGTATCCGGCGTGTCGAGGATGGAATTAAGCTTAGAGAGATTAACCTGAAAGAAGAAATAGTGAAGAGATTGGTAAGACAAATGGAAAGAGAAGAAGAGCATGCAGACGAAAGAGAAGCTCAACCTAAACAAAGCTCTTCTGAAGAGGACAGTAATGATGAGGGGCCATTGTGAGGGTCGAGGCTGTAGGAGAATGACACCAAGGAAGATGAGCAGGAGCGGAGGTGTGGAGGAAAACGAGCAGGAGGGTCCGCTAGAGTTCGAAGCCGCCGTCGTCACTGGCAACTGTGCGTAGCTCGTGGTGGAGCCAGTGATCCGGCTGCGGTGGGAACGTGATGGCCGCCCTGCCTCCTCTCTTCTCATGCCTGCGTCTGAGCGCTCGCACCGCCATGGTCGTGGATCCGCGGATCCCACTGCCATTGTCGCTACGAGGAGGTCGAGCTGGAATCCCATGACCTTGGTCTGGATCCAGCCACGGCGGGAGTGCCATGGCCTCCCTTCTCAATCTGGGGGAAGAGAAGGGAAGGGAGAGGAGAGGAGGGGAGATCGCCAGTACGGAGAGGGTGAAGTCCGGCGGCGGTAGGGGAGAGATGTTGCCGGCGTGGGGAGAGCGCGGGCCAGCGGGGGACGGCGGGCACGCGGGTCGGCGGCGGGGTGGCGGCGTCGCCAGATGCAGCCGGGGTCGAGGGGTAGACACAAAGGAGCGTGGATTGAGTTCTTATAAATGTAGGGGTTAATTTGTAAAAAACAGAACGTTTTCTCAGATCCACTAAAAAAAGGGATTGCGGGTTCAATTACCAAAAAGTACAAGGATATTTTTGTAAAAAAAAGCCGTGACGGACGACCAGAAACCATCGGTGCTTTATTATTAGGGATAGACATATTCTACGAAGATCTTTATTGGTCAAACATAGTTCCCTTTGTCATCGGTATGTTACTTGCCCGAGATTCGATCGTCGGTATCATCATACCTAGTTCGATCTCGTTACGGGAAAGTCTCGTTACTCGTTCTGTAATGCTTCATCCCGCAACTAACTCATTAGTCACATTGCTTGCAAGGCTTATAGTGATGAGCATTAGCGAGAGGGCCCAAAGATACCTCTCCGTTACACGGAGTGACAAACCCTAATCTCGATCTATGCCAACCCAACAAACACCTTCGAAGACACCTGTAGAGCATCTTTATAATCACTTAGTTACGTTGTGACATTTGATAGCACATAAGATGTTCCTCCGGTATTCAGGAGTTGCATAATCTCATAGTCTGAGGAACATGTATAAGTCATGAAGAAAGCAGTAGCAATGAAACTGTAACGATCATAATGCTAAGCTAACGGATGGGTCATGTCCATCACATCATTCTTCTAATGGTGTGATCCCGTTCACCAAATGACAACACATGTCTATGGTTAGGAAACTTAACCATCTTTGACTAACGAGCTAGTCAAGTAGAGGCATATTAGGGACACTATGTTTTGTCTATGTATTCACATATGTACTAAGTTTCCGGTTAATACAATTCTAGCATGAATAATAAACATTTATTATGAAATAAGGAAATAAATAATAACTTTATTATTGCCTCTAGGGCATATTTCCTTCACTGTTGTCATTTATATGACTGATCAAACACAAGCTTATATTTTGTTTCCCTCTCCTACCTTAAATTGGCATCCATCTTAGCACCTTTTTTTGTATTTTGACAAATCATTCTTCTAAGTGTGTAGGTGATGATGGAGTAAATACCGGGTTGTAACATTATATATGCATCCTGTTGTGCGCATTATTGAATTTCCATTGAAGAACAACTTGAATTCGAGATCATTATCTTACAATAGTTAGTTTTGTATTGTCATCATAATTTATGCTTAAACATTAACATGTATAAATAAAGTTCTATTAATAATCCTTTCCAGTTTCCAATACAATATGGATAGATAAACTTCGAGGGCTACAAAGAATTTTGATTCTATATTGCAATTTTATTATCATATTTTTTTCTATTTTCACAGTTATCTCTATCTCACATGACTGCTTGCTTTCATAAGGTAATATACTTCTCTCAAAAGGAAATTACAGAAGTAACATCATTTATAATGAGTGCGGCGTTTCTGCTCCCGAGCTCATCTGCACCTGCCCTGACGAAAAAAATCAAAACAAATCCTAAAAAACTTCAAAATTTCCAATTTTTTGTGTGTGGTATTTAAGTTTATGTGTGAGGTGCGCTCCAAATTTCAACTTATTTGGACATCTAAGCAACTCTTAGAAAAAAAAGACAAATTCAGGGTCTGTAAATTTTTTTACTGTTCACACACACTTCTGACCTGATTTGTTTGTTTTTTTTGCTGGGAGCTTCTAAGATGTCCAAATAAGTTGAAATTTGGAGCGAACCTCACGCATAAAATTGTCTATCAGACAATTATTTCTTGAATTTTGTTAGTATTTCTTTTTATTTTTTTCTGACCGGGTGCAGATGAGTCTAGGCACCTAATTGGTTTTCGCATTTATAATTCTCTATTGCACATGTGTTCCTTACTCATCAAATTGCGTATTTCCTGCCTTACTCGTTATTCTTTATATCGTTCGCTTTGAGTTTTTTATTTGACTGACCAAGTACAGTCCCTAACTGAAAGTAAAGATATTTTGCAACTTTTATGCATCTCATATCCCACGGATTTTGGGCAGACATTTTTTTGCTCATGGAAATGCACCTGGTTAATTTGTTTCACCCGTTTAATAAATAATTAAATATAATTATTTCCAATATAATTTTATTCCAAGCTATATATCTGCTCAATGACTTATATATGTGTGTACGATTTTACAAATGAGCAAGCCACTCGCATATAGATCTTGATACAATCCATTGAGGTTGCTAATCTTGTAACAGAGATCAAATTTTGGGTTTTAAAAATGGAGAATTAAGATATCTGAACGGAGACCAACAATTGAATGTAGCACATAAGAATATTGTAATTTCAATGTCAATGATGTACGCATCTCATGACTTAGTCAATTCAAAAATTGTTAAAGTTGTCTGCTTTATGGACTTGCTGAATATTGCATGCATTGATTACGCAGGGTTTTACCCAAATGGCATAAGGTTGTAGGTTTACATAGTATAGCAGGTAGTAATCCCAATAGGGATGTGATGGCATTAATCCCTTCATTAATACAGGGCCCAACCCCTCTATGGCCATGTTACCAAAGAAGCACAAGCATTAAGTGTTGGAAATATGCCCTAGAGGCAATACTAAAATGGTTATTATTATATTTCTTTATTCATGATAATTGTCTATTGTTCATGCTATAATCGTATTATCCGGAAATCGTAATACGTGTGTGAATATATAGACCACAAGAAGTCCCTAGTAAGCCTCAAGATGACTAGCTCATTGATCAACAGATAGTCATGGTTTCCTGACTATGGACATTGGATGTCATTGATAACGGGATCACATCATTAGGAGAATGATGTGATGGACAAGACCCAATCCTAAGCATAGCACAAAGATCGTGTAGTTCGTTTCGCTAGAGCTTTTCCAAATGTCAAGTATCATTTCCTTAGACCATGAGATTGTGCAACTCCCGGATACCGTAGGAGTGCTTTGGGTGTGCCAAACGTCACAACATAACTGGGTGGCTATAAAGGTGCACTACGGGTATCTCCGAAAGTGTCTGTTGGGTTGGCATGAATCGAGACTGGGATTTGTCACTCCGTATGACGGAGAGGTATCTCTGGGCCCACTCGGTAATGCATCATCATAATGAGCTCAATGTGACCAAGTGTCTGGTCACGGGATCATGCATTACGGTACGAGTAAAGTGACTTGCCGGTAACGAGACTGAACGAGGTATTGGGATACCGACGATCGAGTCTCGGGCAAGTAACGTACCGATTGACAAAGGGAATTGTATACGGGATTGATTGAATCCTCGACATCGTGGTTCATCCGATGAGATCATCGAGGAGTATGTGGGAGGCAACATGGGTATCCAGATCCCGCTATTGGTTATTGACCGGAGAGGCGTCTCGGTCATGTCTGCATGTCTCCCGAACCCGTAGGGTCTACACACTTAAGGTTCGGTGACGCTAGGGTTGTAGAGATATGAATATGCAGTAACCCAAAAGTTGTTCGGAGCCCCGTATGAGATCCTGGACGTCACGAGGAGTTCCGGAATGGTCCGGAGGTGAAGAATTATATATAGGAAGTGCTGTTTCGGCCATCGGGAAAGTTTCGGGGGTCACCGGTATTGTACCGGGACCACCGAAAGGGTCCCGGGGGTCCACCAGGTGGGGCCACCTATCCCGGAGGGCCCGTGGGCTGAAGTGGGGAGGGGACCAGCCCCTGGTGGGCTGGTGCGCCCCCCCTTGGGCCCCCCTACGCCTAGGGTTGGAAACCCTAGGGTGGGGGGCGCCTCCACTTGCCTTGGGGGGCAAGCCTCCCCCTGGCCGCCGCCCCCCCTGGAGATCCCATCTCCAGGGCCGGCGCCCCCTCCTGGGGGACCCTATATAAAGAGGGTGGAGGGAGGGCAGCCGCACCCTTGCACTTGGCGCCTCCCTTCCCCCTTGCTACACCTCTCCCTCCCGCAGACGCTTGGCGAAGCCCTGCCGGATCCCTGCTGCATCGACCACCACGCCGTCGTGCTGCTGGATCTTCATCAACCTCTCCTTCCCCCTTGCTGGATCAAGAAGGAGGAGACGTCACGCTAACCGTACGTGTGTTGAACGTGGAGGTGCCGTCCGTTCGGCGCTAGGATCTCTGGTGATTTGGATCACGACGAGTACGACTCCCTCAACCCCGTTCTCTTGAACGCTTCCGCTCGCGATCTACAAGGGTATGTAGATGCACTCCTCTCTCTCGTTGCTGGATGAACTCCTAGATTGATCTTGGTGAACGTAAGAATTTTTTTATTTTATGCAACGTTCCCCAACATTAAGGTTACTCACAACACTTGCCAAAGATGGTATTCTCTTTAGATAAATTACGACATTAATGCAAGCACCTCACATCGAGGTTACTCACAACACCTGGTAAAGATGAATTAAGTAAATATGAAAAATAATTGAACTTTTAAATTACCACTCCCTAAAATTCCACGATCTGATTGCCAATAAAGAGAAAAAAAGAACCTCTTGAATTGATAAGAAGATATAAACTATAGATGTACATGACTTTCAAAAAAAGGCAATGACGCGGTGGCAAAACTGAACGTGAGAGGTGCGGAGAAAGATTTTGTCTTGTCTTCTTGCAAGGGGGAGATGGTTAAGGAAACATGGCAATTGTCGAGCGGGAAAGGCGAGAATCAATTTCTCACCATCACATTTTTATTTATTTTTTTGTCAGTGACATCCTAAAATATTCGACATACATTTCTAAATTACAATAATCATTTTGATCAAGAATTTTTTTATATCTCGTGGAAACGCAAGGGCAATTAGCTAGGCCTCCCCCATCGTTTTTTATCCAATCCCTTTCCCCATCGGTTTATTTTCACCCCTCCTGATTTTTTTGTGACACAACTGCTCACCCCACCCACCTCACTCCCACTTCACACAACGGACACACACACATACCTACATACCTATCGTCCTGGCGCCAACCCCGCGACGCGCTAGGGTTACTACCCTCCATGCCGCTGCGAGCCGCCACTTTGCCGCCAATCCACATCATGGTGCCACCTCCGACTAAGATCGATGAGAACTTGGGATCCAGCGAGTGCGTGAATCCTTGTGTTGCCAAGAGCTGGATCTAGAGGGTTGCATCTCCCAGGCAAGGCAAGGTGCAGATTGTGCGCCACCACACGGACAAGATTGCCTGATTGGCCCCTGGTGCGCCCACAAAGAGGACACCATTCTCCAGGCCCTCGACATTGAGAGGGATCGCCACCACCTCCAATCAAGAAGATATGTCCCTCGACATCGAGAGGGATTTGCCACCGGCTTCGATCATTGGCTCAGTTAGAATACGATTTAGTGGATTTTGTCATAAGAGTGAGGGCAGAGAGTGAGCGGGATGGGCGTTGGGGTTGATCTGTTCAGTTATGGGTGTCTGAGCGGAATAATTCCCTAGTTACAAAATGTGGCAAATTGCATTTCTTAGGATGGCTTTGAAGCAAATTGCATGAGCGGACGGTTCATTTTTTTCATCAAGTTGTACAATTTTTTGGTTAGCATAGAGGGGTAAATGCATTGGTTGGTTGCTTCAAGAGTTAATAACGGACACGGTGGTGTATGACTTGCATGCCCAACAATGGACATCATATTTTTTTTCATGGTAATGCACGACATTCAACTGTATGTTATAACTTGAGAATGATTTAGGATACATCGGATGTACCTTGATGGTGGTGGTAGAGAAACACGAACACAGGGGTAGTGGATTAGACCGGAGGGCGGGGCGGTTGAAGGGGGACTCCACCTTAGCGGTCCATGGAGAAGTACAATGTGAAAGAGAGAGGGTGTCATGGCGTAGGTGAGATGAGCGTCATCCAGTTTTAAAAGAGAGGGCTCCGGCGAGCAATGTCCCGCTACAGCGGGAAACCGAGCGGGAAGGGGTGAGTCCAACAGGAAAAGGAAATGGTATGTTGTTGGGTGGGGTTTTTGTTCGATAGCACGTTGGAGATAACATGTCAAATAGTCAAGACAAACACATTTCTCCCATACATATGGGTTGGATTTGGGGGAGCCCGGACTGAGTAGATGGTTCGATTTTTTTGAGCCTGGTAGGTTCCCGTTTGATGTCCGAGCACACCCGGGCATATGAGGGAGAAATGAGCTTCAACCTCAAAGATGACCATGATCATTTTTTTCATTCCTTTAAAGGCATTATAGCCTGTAGCAATGCACAGGCGTTCTACTAGTTATAGTTGTGTATCAGTTAAATTACAGTTTTTGTGAGTATGATTATTCATGCCATGATTGCACATAGGCATTACATCCTTATATTTACAGACCATTATTCAACTGCCTCTATAACTAATATTTCACCCTAAGACAGCTATCCAGCATCCATCCGAAAGTATTAAATAAAACAGAGTATTTCTTTAAGCAAGGTGGCATAATGTTGATAGTATATTGTCCTCACCTCCAGCTCATCACCAAGACAACAATGCAACTATCTATTTATCCTTTGTGGCAACACTACAAACAAGTATTTTTTTTCCTTTATGTCATTACGGTGGCTTATTTGCAAGATTGAACCCAACCAACATACACAACTCCCTCTTCAAGATCATTCATTTAAACACGGCCAATGCAAGACTAATAGATCGAAGAGCGTGAATTTATGTAAATCATACAACAAAGAAAACGAAGGATTCTCACATTAAATCATGAATAGATCTGATCATAAAGTGACAACTCATCACACCACACAACACCAAGAATTACATCATATTGATCTCATGGGATCTTTGTATTGAAGAACAAGGGAAAGAAGATGCCACCTAACTACCACTATGGACGCATAGTGTAACGAGGACTACTCACATATGGTCATGGTGGTAGCGAGGTTGATGAAGATATCTCCAGCGATGGATCCCTCCTCCGGAAAAGTACAAGAGCGGGCCTTTGGCAACAGAGAGGTGCAGTGAGGGAAAAAATTCTCGATAAATATGAAGGATGTTTTCGGGGTGATATAAAGGCAGACACGGAAAGAGGTGGTGGATACGATACCCATGGGCCCCACACAGCCCCTTGTTGTAAGTGAGCTAGGGTCGTGTGGGCCCCATGAGGGTCCCCTCTCATGGCTCTGGTTCCCTCCTTAAGCTTCCTGATTTGGAACTTCATGTTGTATTTCCCATGATTTTTTCTATCTTGCAAAATTGATTTTCTAAAAAAGTCAAAAAGCAGAAAAAAACAACAAGTGGCTCTGGGCACTTAGTTTAGTCTAGAAAAGTGATACCAATAGTATGTAATTTATAAAAGTAGCACGAAACAAGCAACAAAAATATAGATATGTTTGAGACGTATTAGTCTTTCAATGATCCACATTTTCCTGTGGTATTTGCTCCAAATAAAATCATGACTGGACATAACCTTCACAAGGGAAATATGGAGAAACCTTTGGATTGGGTGTTCTGCATATATATAGAATTTGTTCAGCCCTTGTGCACTAGTACAAAACCGGCCTTTAGTGCCAGTTCGTGACGGCCTTTAGTACTGGTTCACCAACCGGCACTAAAGAGTGGGGACTAAAGGTCCCCCCCTTTAGTACCGGTTCGTCACGAACCGGCGCTAAAGTGCCACCACGTGGCACGAGCCAGGCCCGGGTGCGTGTAGGGCATTAGTACCGGTTGGTAACACCAACTGGTACTAAATGTTTGGGTGTTTCTTTATTTTTTTTTCTTTAATTTTGTGTTTTCAATTTAATTTAGTGATTGTTTTACATTATAATGAGTTGTTAAATCATTAGGTGAAAGTACCAGGGATTAGTTTCGACTGGATGCATTGGATCTAGCTACTAGCTAAGTGATCAAGTATATGCCATATCCATATTATACTTGATCAAGTATAATATATACGGATATGGCATATACTTGATCACTTAGGTAGGATCCATCCAGCTGAAACTAATCTGCGGTTTCTTTCATTAAATAATATAATAACTCATCATCATCATATTAATCATCATAGTCATTACCGCTATCTAATCACCACCAACACTCTACTAGCTTAAAGAAGAAACATTCACTTATACCAGAAGCAAAAATATCATCGAGTTCAACATGATTGTCATGATATTATAAGCGTTCATATATAACACCACAAAAGCAAATCACTTAAGTTCAGAACGAAGAACACGGACATGAAAGGACAAGTACTAAGAGCAGCATGAACTAGCTAAATCACTCCTGCTAACTACTCTCTCTCTCGTAAAATAGCATAGAACATGTATAGCTCTCCTGATTGATCATACTGGAGCATGCAGATGAACCTGTCTCCTAATCGTGGGCTGCGCTTCTCATTGCTGCCCCCTAGTACTTCTCTGCGATCGTTAACAATTTTCCTCCAATCTTTCACTATTAAGAATTCATCGCTTCTAGAAATCCTGAATGCATTCATGTGCAATGCAGGATATCTTGGCCGTAATCTAACAATTGACATGCGACCTTTAGTCTCGATCCTCTGAGGCACAACTGTCATCGGGAGTCCCTGTTGAAGAACATCGTATAGTACTTAATTAATATACTTAGCAATGAAAGTTTAGCAAAAAAAATTATGTATGCAAAATATGGACTGAGGACAAATAGTAAAAATCTTACCATCATTCCTAAATAGATGTGACCATAGTTCAATACCATCACTATTGGTCGCACGTTTTGAGTACTAACATTTCTAAGTGCAGGAAGAAAATTTGTCTTGACAGTATGAAGATCCTCAAGCCATGAAACATAATGACTTATCTCCTCGCAGTTTAGTTCAGCTCCGGGACAGTAGTAGGTCCTGTCTACCAAGCGCCAGACATGTTTGGTTGAATGGGGATAAGCTGTCAATACAAATTAGTTGTCAATTATTTTTGAATAAGCAATATCAAAGACAAAAATATAGTTGAGAAGAACTCACATAATGGTAGAACTGGAGGCGTCTGCACATCGACCCATATGTCTCTATTACCGTCAATATCATCTTCCGGACGAATATCAAAGGTGATAACCATACCAGGCTCAAATGCATAAGCCTTGCATAGTGCTTGCCAAGTTTTGCATTCAAAATAGGTGTACGTGTGTGCATTGTATACTTTGACGTTGAAAGTATAACTATGCTCAGTTTTCAGGTAAACTCTCTTTACCTCCATAGTTTTCATATCATTGAAACATATCTTATCCAAGACAAAAATTCTTGCATGGCAGGGGATGCGCTAGTAAAATAGTGAAAATTAAAAAGTCAGGCAAATGAAGCATATATAAGTCATGCTTAATTACGAAAACAGACTTGTCGTTGTGACTTACTGTATCGAATTCGAAGGTCTCATCCAGCTTGATGCTGAATCGCCTATCATCAACAAGGAAATTTCTGTCGCACTGGCCGCGCTGGTCTTCACAGTATTCGCACATAATGAAATTTTTTCCGTCGTCAGACGACACTTCCTATGTTCATATTAGGTGAAACATTAAACACTTACTAATTCAATTAATTCAACTACTTCTATTATTCAACTAAGCATTAACTAAAAATAAACTAGTTATATTAGTTCAACTAGTTCAACTATACATTTACTAAAAATAAACTAGTTATATTAATTCAATTAGTTCAGCTAAGTATTTACTAAAAATAAACTAGTTCTATATATCAATTCAACTAGTTCAACTAAACATTACTAAAAATAAACTAGTTATATTAATTCAATTAGTTCAACTAAGCATTTACTAAAAATAAACTAGTTATATTAATTCAACTAGTTCAACTAAACATTTACTAAAAATAAACTAGTTATATTAATTCAATTAGTTCAATTAAGCATTTACTAAAAATAAACTAGTTCTATATATTAATTCAACTAGTTCAACTAAACATTTACTAAAAATAAACTAGTTATTTTAATTCAACTAGTTCAACTAATCTCATATACATAAAATTTCTTACTAAAAATAAACTAGTTCTAATTCATCTAACATTAACATTTCTAACATTCTAAAAATAAACTAGTTATATTAATTAATTCATCTAAACATTAGAAAACAGAAAATAAGTAAAAAAAATGTGTGTGTGTGTGTGTAGTGTGTGTATGTGTGTACGTACATGTGTAGTGTACGTGTAGTGCGTGTGTGTATGTGTGTATGTGTGTGTGTAGTGTGTGTGTGTGTGTGTATGTGTGTATGCGTGTGTGTATGGAGCGGGCGGGTACGGGCGACGGGGGCGACGAGGGCGGCGGCCGGGGACGGCGACGACGACGGGCGGCGGGGGCGCGCGGCGACGACGACGACGGGCGACGGGGGCGGCGAGGGCGGCGGGGACGGCGACAACGTGCGGCGGGGGCGACGGCACGGCGGCGCGGCGGCGTCGGCGTCGTCGGAGATCAAGATGACGTCTCGCGCGAGAAGTGGAACGAAGTGGCGATGATGACTGAATTTTCGTAAGTGACATATATTTAGGAAGGGCCTTTAGTACCGGTTGGAGCCACCAACCGGTACTAAAGGTCAATTTTGGCCAGCCCAAGCGGCGGGAAACGAGGGCCTTTAGT
>OY997270.1:640202787-640377787 GCA_963921465.1 Triticum timopheevii
ATGTATTTCCTTTCCTAGAATCGTATTGGACAAGATCCAACTTGGTTCTTACCTCTGTAGAATCCAGATTGTTCTGGTCCCTTTTTATTAGAGTATTAGATAAGCATGTGGATAGATGCTTCTAGAACACATGAGATGGTAGGCCTGGGGGTTCAATTAGAAGGCCACGTGGCAGAATCCTATGAGTTGAAAACTTTATCAAACGGATGATAATGCTCGGATTTGCCATCTCTTGACTGTTGAATGGGCATATCCAATGACTAATATTTAAAGCTATTGGCACACTGTATAGTGGTGTGGTCGGAAATAATTTTCTACCATGGTGGTAGCTACACATGGCCTCAATTTTTATCTCTAATTATTTTGTTAAACTATTTTGGACCATGAAAAATTAACTCTATAACAAAAATATCGTGACTTTGGACCAACCAGGCAAGCAAAAAGGCACTTTTGCAAAAAAAATAGGCAAGCAAAAAGACCGAGAGAAGTAAGAAAAGGCCCTTTCTACACAATGAAAAGACACTTGTTTCAAAAATGTAATAAAAAATACAAAGAGAAGTGAGAAAAAAAATCATTTCTAGACAATAAAAATGCACTTGTGCCAATGCCATAAGAAACCTGACACCTCATATATCAAAAAACGAACTTATGCCAAATTGTGTGTAGCTGCCACCATGTGCGCGTAGCTACCACCATGCATAAGAAATCACCTCTCGCATAGTGGTATAGACTAAATAAGATACTCACTTTATGAAATTATGCTTTGTGAAGGTTGTATCACTGACTAGTATCATACGGATGATACTAGTTTATAATACCACTCACTAAAGGTTTCATACACTAGTATCATGCATCTGACACTGTGCATAATATTCAATATTATTCATTCTTCATTATTATTCATTCTGATAAATTTGTGTTTTATCTTGTAATTCACCATGTCTATAGAAAGGCATCTCTTCGACATACTGTATTTTCTTGAGAATTTTTTAGAACTTCAAAAGATAGTTTCAACGTGGTTTTCACCAGTTTGCACCTAATATTCTCTCGGCGTGGCGGTGGTGTTATACTTAACAATTTGCATCTGATCAAACGGGGACATATACAGGATATCCCCCTTAACAGGGTATCCTCCTCTTTTGTTGCCTTATGCATGTAATGTTGTTTTCCAGCTTGAGGGCGTGATCCAGACTCATGGACGGTCATGAAAACTATTTGGAACAACACTTTCCAGTGTTGCAGCAGTGCGGTTTCCAGTGTTGCACTAGCACCACCGCCAAATTGTTCCAAATTGTTCCAAATTGTTTCATCCACCGCCAAATTTTCTGTCGATGGATGGATGGAGATTGATATTCTTGGGAGTTTTATCTACTTATTGTTTACTACGTAAATACTTGTGAGAAGAAAAATGATGGACAGCGTGTAGTGTAGTGCATGGCATGAAACGATAGAGGTATGTATGGCAGGTCGGCATGGATTTGCAGCAAAGCATAACCCAGGGAAAAGGACATGTAAGAGCGAAGGGACACATCTTGTTTTCCTTTTACATACATACATACATACATACATACATACATACATGCATGAGTTTAATTTGGATATGTCATTCAAGCTATTAAAATTCTTGATACATCAGTTTTGCTCCGAATATATGAGTCTCTTTATTTATTCTTTGTCATGCATGCAAGTACATCTTGTGTCAACATGGACGGGCGAACGCTGCAGCACACACTTATGCTATGATGTGTACATCCATTAACCTCAGGTTACGACTTTGTTGTGCCCAGATACGAAATGGTTCTTCCCGGACACGGTATTATGGCTCCCAGATACAACATTTTTACTACCAGATACGATATTTTTGCTCCCACCTACGTCATTGTGAGTCCCGGATACAATATTGTGTTTCCCAATCACGACATGGTAGCTCCCAGATGCGGCATGGTTGCTCCCAGATACGACATGATTATCCCCAGTTACGACATGGTTATTCCCATATACGACCTGGTAGCTCCCAGATACGGCGTTGTCATTCCCAAATATTATAGTGTTGTCGTTCCCAGCCAGAACGTTGTTGCTACCAGATCTAACAACGTTGTTGGTCCCAGCTATGACATTTGGGGCATGCTTATGTTGTCGGCGATGTCTACTTCTTCCGCTACATTTCAGATACAATGACATGTTAGTGAAATCATTGTCCGGTGAACATCTAGTAGTGTTGAGGCCCTTAGAACTCTTGGGTACCTCGCCAACCAATGTATTGTTGGAGAGATCCAAGTAGCAAAGGTGGTCAAGCCTACCAATCCATGAGGGGACAGTGCCGACCAATTGGTTACGAGACAGGTCAAGCACCTCCATTTTCTTGCATTGAGACAACCATTTCGGAACCCTGCCCCTAAGAGCAGAATCACCAAGGTCTAGAACCACGAGGCTCTTGAAGCCACCAATAAAACCATCGTCGGGTAGCTCCTCCCCGCCGAAATTCCTAGTGAGGATCAATGCGGTGAGGTTCTGGCACCCACGCAACACGGTGATTGCCCCTGAGATGTTGTGCAAGCCGTTGTAGCCGAGGTCAAGCTCCTCCAGCCGTGCAAGGCCCGCGAGGGAGGCTCCTGGGATGGGCCCCACAAGGCCGCGCCCAGGGAGGCGCAGCGCCGTGACGCGGCCGGTGGCACCATCACAGCCCATGCCATCCCACGCACAACACATGGCGCCGGACCATGCGGCGCGGAGGAGGACTCCACCCCTACTGAGGTTCCCGGCGAAGCCCTGCAGCGCGCGGAGGTCGTCAGGGTGGCACGAAGCCGCACGCGCCTCGGGCAAGAGAAGAGCCAAGAGGAGGAAGAGCAGAAGGCGGCATTTAGCCATGGGATTCATTCAGGACGAGTGAGTGATTTCCCTTGGTGGTGTACGAACTGCTTGGGTGTTGCATGGTTATTTATAGTAATATGTACGGGTTTTTTTTTTTTGCGGGATAACAACATGTACGTTGCTGCAAGTAGTAGCAGAGTGAGTGGCCACCGTACGCCACGTACACCAAATTTTGATTTGATTTGGTTTTGGTGCTAGAGTGATCTTTCACTTTATTTCCCATCAAGGAAAAAAAAACTTATACTTTACCTGTCGACAAAGAGCACCTGGCTTGTAGTGCTCATGCTTCTTGTATTGTTTCTTTCTTTTGCATTGCTGGGATAAAATAAAATAATGCTTGTCGACACTAGCTTGTCAAACAAACTTTGTGGAAGCGCCTTGTTTTTAATTCGCCTCCTTAATCGCAACACAAGCTTGCTACACTATATATCTATATGCCATTATGCTAGTTATAGGTTGAGATTACATTTGAATATTCCCCCAAATTCCTTGACTGGATGTGATCTCATCTTAATTTTCTCTAACGAAGTGGAAATCTATCTCAATATATGTCGAAGTGATAGAAGCAAGAGGAGGAAGATTCAACATTCAAAAACAAGGGAATGGAGCTCCTGTGGTTAATTTTCTCTAACAAAGAGGAAATCTATCTCTATATACTAAGTTGAATGTTATGTTGAGGATAGAATCAAGAGGAAGAAGATTTCAATATTCAAAAACAAGGACAGCGTCATTTTTTGTTGTTGCTGTTAGCCGTTTTATGCTTACTTTTTGCAGCATAATGCTTTTTATGCTTTTGCTGTTCCGTTGACTCTTTTTCTTGATAGTCGAACCCTATCATATCCTTTTCTGGCATGCACTCTTGAATCATCATACCAAAGACCTGGGGTTGGTTTTTCTGCACTGTAAAAATACATTTTCAAGTACTGGTAATAAATAATATGGTTAATTATTTAATGAACAAACCTAAAAAAAGAGTGCCAGGCTCATCTGCACCCGACCAGAAAAAAAACGAAAAAAATACTAGAAAAATTCAAAAAAATCCAATTTTTTTCTATGATAGACAATTTATTGCGTGAGGTTCCTCCAAATATTAGCTCATTTGGACATACATCACATATGCTTTGCATTTGGCTAGTGTCCCGCCTCAGCAACATTAGTTAAAAAAGCTTTTTTTTCGTTTGGCTAATGGATAGACATACAAACATACATTTGCCATTACCCTCTCATTTTTTTCCTTTGACAACGGTAACATAAGTAATACACGCAAAGGTTTTCTTCCCTTCATAAAAAGGATTTTCTTCTACTTTTGAGCAGAAAGAAAGTAGTATCTACTTACACTTGGAAACCCAAGAAAAATACACATATTTCCGGTTGGTTGGCCCATATATGAAACTTCAAGGTTTTGAAACAACAAACATACAATAACTGCAAATGCTCTGCATCCAAATTTAGAATTTACATACAACAAGAAGGAAGCACAACAAGAAGCTGCCACAATTGTGTGACATGTCGTGTCTGTGTCATGCTAGGCTTTCATTCCCTGCATCATCTACCTGTTGAGCTGTCACGTTTTCCCTTGTACCATGTGATGTATATCTTGTTGATGATTGTAACTGGTAGTCCTAGTCCTCAGGAGCCTTCCTAGTCTAGCGGCTTATCCTGAGATCATGCCCTGCATGTAGGGCTGCACCATGTATATGTAACCGGCTCTGACTAATGCAATACAGTGCGAGATTCATTATCCTGTTTGGTAATCAGAGCCACGTCTACTCCTCCCTCCTCTCCGCGCGAGCCTGATACCGATCCAACCGCTGCGGATGAAGCCGCAGCCGCCGCAACTGCCCCCCTCCCTGCCGTAGATCTGCGCCCTCGCGCTCCGGCCACCTTCAAGCTCGCCCTCAACGGAGCCAACTTCGCCCGCTGGCGCAACTACATCACCCTGCTGCTCGCGCGTTATCACGCGGAGGATCACGTGCGGGCCGTCTCGGCTCGTCGGATGGGCGATCCCGACTGGCACGATGACGACAACACCGTCGTCCTCTGGTTCTTCTCCACCATCGAGGGGGACCTTCTCGACGTTGTCGCGCCAGCCGGCTCGACTGCCTTCACCATCTGGTCCCGGCTCCACGAGTACTTCCTCGACAACGAAGCGGAGCAGGCCATGCATCTGGGCCAAGAGTTCAGGCCGACCATCCGCGGCGATCTCAGCGTCAACGACTACTGCCGCCGCCTTCAGGGCCTCGCCGCCGCTCTTGCTGATGTCCGGGAGCCGGTCACCGACCGCACCCTGACCTTGCAGATGCTCGACGGCCTTGGACCCAAGTTCACGATGCAGGCGGCCATCATCCAGTCGACCGTGCCCCTCCCGACATTCAACCAGGCGCGGTCTTGCCTCGTCCTCGCCGAGCTCTCCATGGACAAGCGCGCGCGCGCCGAGGGAGCGCAGGTCCTTGCCGTCCAGCACGATGAGCGCGGTGACCACGCCGGAGATCGCGGCGGCCCTCGTGGCGGCGACCGTGGCGACCGTGGCGACCGCGGCGGCGATCGCGCCCCCAACGGTGGCAACGGGTGCGGTGGCCAACTCGGAGCAGGGCGTGCCCAGCGTGGCGGCCGTGGGCGCGGCCGTGGGCGTGGGCGTGGTAACGGTCCAGCCGGCCGCGGCGCCGGCGCCCAACCCTGGCTTGGGTACTTCGCCCCGATGGGGCTGCCGTTTCCTCCCCCACGCGCCCTGGATCCCTCCCAACTCTGCCGGCGTCCTCGGCCCCCGTCCCGGCGCGCCGCATCAGGCCTATCCGCTGCTGCTGAGCCACGGCCCGCCAACCCGGCTCCTGCACCATACGGCGCTCCTCCCGGCTGGGACGCGGCGGCCATGTACCACGCCGCCCCCAGCTACGGCTCCGCCTTCCCCGCCAACACCGACTAGATCATGGACACCGGCGCCGCCTCCCATGTCACCGGGGACCCAGGTACCTTGTCCTCTTATCATTCTGTGTTAGCTTCTTATACTCGTCACATCATCGTTGGCAATGGTTCTCGCCTTCCTGTCCTTGCTGTTGGTACTGCTCATCTCCCTCCCAAGCCGTTTTATTTGCGCCATATCCTTCTCTCTCCCAATATTGTCAAAAATCTTATTTCTGTACGCAAGTTCACTCGAGACAACTTATGTTCTGTGGAATTTGACCCTGCTGGTTTTTCCGTGAAGGACCTAGCCACCAAGGTGCTGCTCTTGAGGGTCAACAGTGACAGGGACCTTTATCCTTTCTCCGGCAATAATGGCGCTACTACCTCCACCGCCTTCGTCATCTCCACGCGCGATCTCTGGCATAGGCGGCTTGGGCACCCTAGCTCCTCCTCGCTTTCCAGTTTCCCTTCAGATTTTCTTTCTGCATGTGCTAAAGAGGCTCGTTCCTCGCACTTGTGTGATGCGTGTCAAATGGGCAAACATACTAGGCTACCTTTTCCCACGTCCACATCTTATACTTGTGCTCCGTTCCAATTAATTCATTGTGATATTTGGACCTCCCCTGTTGTTAGTTACTCTGGCTACAAGTATTATTTGGTTATTGTTGACGATTACACGCATTTTTCATGGACTTTCCCCCTCCGCGCCAAGTCCAACACATGTGACACCCTTCTTCGCTTTTTCCAGTTTATCTATACCCAGTTTTCCGTCCTCATCTGGTGTGTGCAATGCGATAACGGGGGCGAGTTTCTCACCACGTCTCTTCGTGATTATTTTTCCTCCCACGGTGTTATTTTCCGTCTCACCTGCCCTCACACCTCGCCGCAAAACGGGAAAGCGGAACGCCATCTTCGTACCACTAACGACGTCATCCGCACGCTGCTTCTCCAAGCCGCCCTACCGCCTCCCTTCTGGGTTGAGGCCGTACACACCGCCACCATGCTTCTCAACATCCGCCTCTCCCGTGTCATTCATCATTTCACCCCATATTTCCTCTTGTATGGTGTCCATCCTACATATGACCACCTCCGAATTTTCGGTTGCCTCTGTTACCCTAACCTCTCCGCAACAACCCCACACAAGCTCTCGCCCCGTTCCGCGCGTTGTGTTTTTCTTGGCTATCCTCGCGAACAGAAAGGTTACCGGTGTTTCGATCTCGCCACACGTAAGGCCATAGTTTCCCGGCACATTACTTTTGACGAAAACGTTTTTCCCTTCTCTGTTTCCACTGGATCCGCAGCCACAGAAAATCCTCAGCCCCCCGTTTTCCGTACCTCGTACCGCTGCACCCTGCCAGATCTCCCGCCCGACCACTCCACCCCTCCCGCCTCGCCAGCTGGCCCAACCAACGCGCCTCCCCCAACCCCTCCCAGTCGTGCCGCTATACCCGCTCGCCATGCCGCCAATCACCCATGCCCTGCGGGCCCCGCCCGCCATGCACCACCTACCCCGCCCGCCATGCAGCCAATCACCAACGTGCCTCCCACGTCTCCTGCGCGCGCCTCCCCACCACTCACGCCTCGCACCACGCCTCCCTCGGGATCGCCGCCAGGGGGTTTCGCCCTATCGCCTCTCTCGGGATCGCCCCGCGTATCGCCCTCGCCTTCCGTGCGGTCTCCTGTCCTTCCCAGTCCCACGCCGCCACGTCTACCGCTGCATTCTCCCAACATGCAGCTATCGCCCTGTGCCGTCCCGGTTCCCCCGACCAGCAACCCACATCCGATGCGCACCAGGAGCAAAACTGGCTACGCCATGCCCAAACAAATCCTCGATCTTCACGTATCTGACGCGTCTTCCCCATCCCTTCATCGTACCGTTCAACCCTTAAGGACCCGCACTGGCATGCCTCGATGGTCGATGAGTATAACGCGCTAACTCGGAATGATACGTGGTCTTTGGTTCCTTGTCCTGCAGGTGTCAACGTGGTGACCGGGAAGTGGATTTTCCGTCACAAGCTCCATCCAGACGGATCTTTGGCGCGGTACAAAGCACGGTGGGTGGTGCGTGGTTTCACCCAACAGCCGGGTGTGGACTACGGAGAGACATTCAGTCCTGTGGTCAAGCCGGCGACGATCCGGGTGGTCCTCAGCATTGCGACCGCCAACTCTTGGCCCATTCGTCAGATGGATGTCAAGAACGCCTTTCTCCACGGTGATCTTGCCGAGGTTGTGTATTGTCAGCAACCCTCCGGTTTCGTCAACGCCACTTCTCCCACACATGTTTGCCGCCTGAACAAGTCCCTCTATGGGCTTAAACAGGCGCCTCGCACTTGGTTCCTCCGGTTCACTCGTTTTCTGCACTCCCTCGGGTTTGTGTCTTCCAAGTGCGACACCTCACTCTTCATCCTCCACCGTGGCACCACCCTAGCGTATCTCCTTTTTTATGTCGACGATATCATTCTCACCGCCAGCACCACCTCTCTGATCGAGTCGCTCGTGCACGCTCTCACATGCGAGTTTTCCATGAGTGATCTTGGTGATATTCACCACTTTCTTGGGATCAACGTGCATCGGTCCACCACCGGTCTCTTTCTCTCACAGGAGCAGTACGCGCTTGAGATCCTCGACCGTGCTCAGATGCTTAACTGCAAACCCATCTCTACTCCTGTTGACACCAGCAGCAAGATTTCCGGTGCTGACGGTGTCCCTTACAGTGATCCCACACACTACCGTCATTTAGCCGGCACCCTACAGTATCTCACGCTCACCCGCCCGGACATCTCCTATGCCGTGCAGCAGCTCTGTCTTGTCATGCATGCACCGATGGAGGGGCACTACCAGCTGCTCAAGCGTGTGTTGCGCTACCTCCGTGGCACCACTCACTACGGGCTCCAGCTCTACCGCTCTTCCTCGCATGATCTTCTCGCCTACAGTGACGCTGATTGGGCCGGTTGCCCTGACACCCGTCGTTCCACCTCCGGATTTTGTGTGTTCCTTGGTTCTAACCTCGTCTCTTGGTCCTCCAAGCGACAGCACACTGTGTCTCGCTCTAGCACCGAGGCTGAGTACCGTGCAGTTGCCAACTGCATCGCCGAGTCCTGTTGGCTTCGTCAACTTCTTGCTGAGCTTCATCGCTCTCCTCGACGAGCCACCATTGTGTACTGTGATAATGTCAGTGCCGTGTATCTATCATCCAACCCCGTTCAGCATCAGCGCACCAAGCACGTGGAGATTGATTTACATTTTGTGCGCGACCGTGTGGCACTTGGAGAGGTCAAGGTGTTGCATGTTCCAACAGAGTCCCAGTTTGCTGACGTCTTCACCAAGGGGCTGCCATCTTCAGTCTTTCGTGACTTCCGCTCTAGTCTGAACGTCTTTCCCGGCGCCGTTCGGACTGCGGGGGGTGTTGAGCTGTCACGTTTTCCCTTGTACCATGTGATGTATATCTTGTTGATGATTGTAACTGGTAGTCCTAGTCCTCAGGAGCCTTCCTAGTCTAGCGGCTTATCCTGAGATCATGCCCTGCATGTAGGGCTGCACCATGTATATGTAACCGGCTCTGACTAATGCAATACAGTGCGAGATTCATTATCCTGTTCTACCTCTGGTTTCGTAAGTAACCCTAAAAATGCACAAGTATTAGCGAAAGGAGTTCATTAACTTTCTAAGGTACTTGGCGTGAGCTCTGAAGTTTAGTGCACCAGCACAAGCCTTCTTTCCGTCCAAGTTCCCATTAACATTGTTCAATATCTCAAATGAAACAAAAGCACAATTTCAGATCTACTTTCAGTATATAACAAATCTTACTTCAATTTTAATAGTCGATTTGCAGTGTTTCATTTTTTGCTTACTATATATGGATAATCATAAAAACAATAAACAAGGAAAAAGCTTACCCTGATAATGTCATGTAATCCTCGGGCTTCCTGCAGCAGCTAATGACTGTTCTCTTTCAATACACTAGCAACCAGGAAAACTGACGGGTTGATTTTACTCTTGATTTGTACCATTGACCACTTGTTCAGTTGGAGGAACGGACTCTTCATATGTGGAGTACATCAGTGTAACAGTGTTCACCAACCAAGCGCTTCATCTGCAAAGCAGAGGTCAACGACCAAGCTGTCTATTTGCAGAGCTGGGTTAGGTGGCCTTTGTTTGAGCTTCGGCTACTGATTCTGGGATTCTACTCCTCTAAAAATCTGAATCGCAACCAAATAACCAGCTACCCACCATAGATTCTAGGAATTGATTCTAAAAATACATTGCGAGGCGTCCCGAACTGGAAGCTGCGCATTCGGTGATTCCCGAGTGCCACTTACCCCATCACTCATCAACATCTGTCATATTCAGTTTTGCCCTCGCATCCCTCGTCGCTAGCCCCCCAGCCACCTCAATCCCGGCGAAGGGCCGCTCCTCCTTCACGGGCTGTAAGGCGGCGAGGGCGCTAGATCCGCGGAGGTGCAACCTCTTCCTCGATCCATGGCGGCGCGGTATGTGACGTCTTTGTCTTCCATTTCTTCTCCAGAGGTATCTGGATATCGAGGCGTTGGTAGACGGATAAGGGCGGATGGTACAAATGGCGCAACCTAGGAGTTTGTTTTTTTTTTCTGATGTGTCTTGTAACATAGGGTTAGTGGCTATCTAGGGAGTTACTGTCGTGAGGTATACAGCCTAAGGGTTTGCTTTCCGCTTTGTTTCTAGATCAAGGTTGTTCGGGGCACCGTCGTCTACCACTTCCTGACCAACCACGCGGCCCCTCTACTGCATCCAAGCCCTCACGTGTGTCGTTCCTGCTGAAGGCCAGCACCTTCCTTGCCGCCCCTAGTAGATCAACCAACTGACTTCTGTGTCTCTCGGGAGGGACGACCCGGGAGATCCAATCGCCGCCGCCAGGTCTTCCTTCTCATAGAAGCCGCACGCACTACCGTCGCCGCCGGCACTTGCCGCGGTGGCGGCGGGGCTTGCCCCTTGGACGCAGCGCTCCCTCCCAACGGTGCGCTCCTCTCTCATGGCGGCTTGTTCCTGCAACGATGGATCAATCTTGCTTGTTGGTCTTGGTTTGCAATCCGTTCATGGGTGGTGGCTGCATGGCGACGTACAGAGCGCTCAGTGGCCGGAGGCTCAAGCACAAGTGGCCTCCGGTTGTGGCCTACGGTGGGTCTCGTTGTCACGGACTTGCGTACGTGGGTTGTTTCTGGGATCCAGCTCTGGTCGACGGAACCGAACAAGGCTCTTCGGCGAGGTGGTACTCGGGGGTGATGTACTCCACCATCGGTGTTGGTCTTTACCACTCCGGCCTGGCGGCCTCTTCGGTGAGGTGGTCGTATTCGGCGGCGATGTACTCTACCATCGGTGTTGCTCTTTACCACTCCGGCCGTGGCAGCAGCCTCGCTGCGGATTACATTGGCTACTGAAAGGTCTTCGTGAGTGATCCTCTTCAGACCCAATGGTTGACTTCGATGGTGAGATGCAAACTATCGACGGCGACTTGATGCAGAGGGATGGTTGTGTAGCGGCGGCGGAAGACATTGCATGTAGCTACTGGGATTGCGAAAATATGATGGTGACAGCATAAAAGTGGCGTCAATGGTTGTGCCACTCGAGCACCCGGTCTCGAGCTCCGAGGTTAGGTCTGTTTATACCTGGCAATGACGATGTTTTTATGTCGTTACTTTGTTGAAGGCATTGCTCGGATATGTTCGCACTGGTTCTTCAGGGTGAAAACCTAGATTCTAGCCTTGGGTGGTTGGATCCGGTGACAGCGGCGATTGAGTGTTGCTCTCTTCCCCGAAGGCGTTGCTGTTGAAGAACATCATCATCCATGTGGTGTCAAGAGATTGCTGGTGCAGATATGGTCATGGTTGTAGTTTGCCGATCATGGATTTGATCTTTTTTTTCTTTTTTTTTAGCATAACTTTGGTCTTATATGACTTTGCTATTTGCCGACGTGTTTGTGTGTGTGTGTGATGATTTTGGATGTGTGAATCTTAGCTAAGCAGAGGTCGGGTGTGTGTTGTTTGTGTTTGTATCTTCTTGATGCTTCATTTTAAGCTAACAAAATTCACCCTTTAGCGGACTAGATCAACATCAACAGCGGGCACTGCCTCGCAGATGGACAACAATAGTCTACGCAACTTACGTATGAGTCACGGTTCAAAACTCATCTTACATTTACAGTTCAAATGTAAACATACTAGCTGGCAGAGGCATGGCGGCACGCCGCGCATGAGCTCAAGCCCGTCATTAGCAATATGTTATTTTGCTCATATTTTTTATTGATAGTTTATCATGTTTTGTTAAGCGAAGCAAGAATAATATAGTAGATAATGTGGATCATTTAGTCGATTACATGACTTGGTGGCATAAAAAGGGTGAAAAAGGCATCAATATACATCAACAACAAAGCATGATCCCCAAGTAGACAGTTATTTCAATAGAAGTTAGCTTGATCTACTCATAAAGATAACACGACGGTTAGGGGGGGAGATGCCCTCTCTATACTTGTAAGAAAACTTATATGACATTGAACCCTTATAGGCTAACACATATTGCTTACATCAATAGAACGGAAATACGCTTGCAACAATACGTCAAGGAAGTTACAAATTAGTTCGCACCATGTGCCGTCCGTTAATGCATAATCCAACTTAAAGCTAGATGAGAAGAACTGAAATAAGCGTATGTAGCGCTTTGAATCTCTGACAAAGATACATGTTCAGCAAAACATTAGTGCCAAAATTTCGAAGTTCAAAGATAACCAAGTGAGTTTTTAGGATTATCAACTACTGAGCTTCTTTGTAGGCTTGCAGCGGCGTCTTCAGTATTAGCCGAGATAGTTATCACACTAGATACACGCTACACAAGAGTGATCAAAGGTAGCTGCCAGCGAGACATGCCACAAAATCACGAAAACGGGTTGTCAAGACTACTTGCAATATTAACCGGATCCAACTTTTGATATTTTCTTTGCTGACAACAACTGGCTACAAGGCAACGAGAGATGTGCCTTGCCTGCATCCGGAGATTCTACTGGTCCAATGAGACAACTTTTCTTGGCTTGATGAAGAACTAATATGAAGTACCTCCTAATAATGTTCCGCTCATGCATTATAAAAAGGAGCTAGCAATGAATATAGGTTTTATGTGTGGATTGGGGGGGGGGGGGGGGGGCTTGCCCATATTTAGCAAATAAGAAAGTTATCATAAAAGGGGGACATCGCCCTCATAAATGGAGTACTATCTCCTTCATAAAGTTGTCAGGTAGTTGACTGCATGCATGCTCTTCCTCGCCACGTCGAAACAAAGTGACGCCCAGCTTGGGGATGACCTGTTACCTAAGCTGATGTTGAACTTGATGTTCGAGAAGGAGACAACCACCCGGAGGTTGCCGTTCTCCGCGAGGAACCCGAGGGAGAGCCAGATGTCCCATAGCTCGCCTAGTTGCCGGTCATAGGTAAGCTCCTCTAGGCCCGCTGACTGGATGGAGAGGAAGGGTGATGTCCGGTGTAGCCCGAGTTTCAACACCAGCAAGGTGATCGCACCCACCAAGATTAGGGCCACCAGGATGGTGAGGAGCACCACAATGATCCACTGGCACATGGTGGATCTCTCTTCGAGCCGGTGCCAAGAGAAGTACCACAAAAGGTAGCTGAACATTGAACTTTGGAGGAGCTCAATGTTGTGGAGAGGCCCAACGACACAACTCGCTATGCATGATGAACGATCTAGAAATTAAATATAGGTTTATGTGTGTATGTGGGGTGGGGGGGCATGTGCCCTCCTGGCCCATATGTAGCAGATATGAAAATTATCACCAAGGGGGCATTGCGCTCATGGAATGGAGTAGATATGGCTTCTAACAATGTGCTCTCCTTCACCACCTCGAATCTGGTGGAGAACACATCAGAATCACGCCCAAGAGACAAGGCAAGCACGCAGCAAGCCCACGCAAGAAGCCTAGGCATAGCTTGCAAGGCCACGCCATGCATGCGTTGGATGATAGGGCATGTTGTTGCCTTATCTAATTGCGCCCTAGTGTTATTTGACGACATTTTAGTCTACAACGCCTCTTGAAGATCACACAATCCACTTGCAATCAATGCTTGAGTTGTTAAGAAGGGATCAATGGGAAGTCAAACGCTCAAAGTGCTCTTCCGCTCAACGCCAGTTATCCTATTTGGGCCATACTATCAGCCAGCATGGGGTTGCCACTGAAACCCAAGAAATTAAGAACATTGCCAACTAGTCTTCTCAGCAATCAGTCAAAGAAGTCCGCGGCTTCTTAGGTTTGGCTGGCTATTACAGACGCTTCGCTCGCTATTTCGGCATCATTGCAAAGCCACCAAGCTCTCGATCGCTGGGATTCTCAAGGAGCTTACATATATTGATGGCGGCAGAGCTTTCGAGTAGGGCCTGACTAATGTTGTTGTACTCTAGTACTGTTGTGATTTAGAGGAATTAAACGCCATGGTTCGTCTTCCCGAGGCCACTCAGATTGATTATTTCAACTGAACCATTTATTTGGTTATGCTTCATTCTTTCATGTATGTTATTATTTATTGTGCTACTGCTTTTAGTTTTTATACTTGGTAAACGTGGCTATTTCCTTCAGGTTACACACAATGCACATCCTGGGCTTGCGTGTGCAAAATACTACCCACATGAGGATGTGCTGCCTCAGCATCACCGATCCCTAGTCAATTGCTTCATGATGATGCAGGTGACTCTCTGGACGGACATGATCAATAATATTACGCTTGACACTCTCTGTGCGTCCCTTGTTATCTTTAGCTACATATATAAGTATATAATTTATCCATGATGAATTGGGAGCATTCATTTCTAATGTTTTGTAGAGTCATTTGTAAGGTTCTCGATGTTCCATGGAGATCTTTGTTACCCTGATAAGAGGGTATATATTGCTCTGTAATGGTCGTTACTGGACGATGCTTCGGGATGTTGATGAATGATACCATGGCTCGCGCCCACGGAACAGAATGGAAGGCAATACATCTCACTCTCCAACAGTTGTCTTAAGCTACAAATATTATTTTCCTATGCAGAATTGGCAGCTAGCCATTTATAAGCTAGGTTTTGTAAAGTCATTCATAAGCTGGTTCTCAATGTTTCCTGAGATGTTTATTTCCATGGACATGCAGTTATGTTCTAGTTTCAATTCTTTCCGGTTCCAATTCACAAACATTGTTCTTGATTCGTTGGAACTGATTTGATGATACATCTTTCCTCAAGCAGGTACAACACCCTTGGTGACTAATCACATGTTAACCCATTCAGTGCTGAGCCCAGAAGAAACTGATATCGCCGAACTGCTTGGGCCAGTTAGCATTGAGCCCGCTAGGTAGAGTAAAGACTGAAAAAAAAAGGAAAAGTGGAGTGAAGATATGTTAGGGAGCTCATATTGGACGCATTTTGCATCATACAAATATGCGCACTACTAACTAGCGGAGCAAACGAGCTTTGGTGGTAGTTGGTACCTCGGTATCTTAAGAACAATCAACAACGTTAGCTTCTGGAAGTTTTTTGAAATTTCAAATGAGATTGTTTTAGAAAAAAAAAGGGAAAAAATTCAAACTTGTTTTTTTTTTTTGCATATTTTTGAAAAATGTTTAGAAACTTAAACATTTCAAGAAAATCTAAAAATATATGAAAAATGGAACCAATTTTTTTTGAAATCCAGGAAAAAATGAAAACACTACTATTTTTGAAAACATGGAAATTATTTCACTTTGCGAAAAAGTTGAGAACAGTGACATTTTTTTTACCTTCTGATTTTTTTAAAAAAGCACAAACATTTCTTAATTCCCGAACATTTTTAAAATTTGTGAAAATAATAAAACAGGAATAATATTTGAAGCTTTGAACAATTTACGAAAAACACATACATTTTTTGAAATCTAATAACTTTTTTTAAAAACATGAAAAAGAAAACAAAAGAGAAAATAACAAACAGAAAGAAGACAAAAATGGAGAGAAAAGCAAAAGGAAGAAACAGTAAAAGAAAAAAGAACCGGAAACGGAAAAAAAATCGGGTTCAGGAACCTCCTATAATGTTCCCAACACCGGGATCGCTGAAATGCCTTAATAGGCTGGCCCAGATCAGCGCCCAACTCCTAAATACATCAGCAACTGTGATTACACCATACCTCTTAATGATAAAGACAAGATGGTCTTTTATAAATGTACGCCGTTCACGCCGATATGCGGGACCTGCTAGACACTTACACCTCCCCGATGCTTGTGGTGTTGTACAGTCTGAAATATATAAGGAGACATAATAACGAAATATATATGAAAAAAGTAAAAAATATGATTTTTTTAAATGCAGAATAGGCATTGAAGTTATGAATTTTGTTAATAAACAAATATTTTCTGAAATAAGAATAAAATTAAGAAATATGTACATTTTTTATAATTTTCAAACATCTTTTGAAACATGAATAATTTCCGAACATCTTTTAAAATTTGTTTTTTAATTGTGGTTTTCTTTGTTTCGGTTTTTGTGTTCTGTTTATTTTTCTTTAAAAAATTGTCTTTATTTCTTTTCATTTTATATTCTTCTTTAATTTGTGAGCTTTTTCTTAAATCCTTGCACTTTTCAAATTTGTGAACATATTCTTAAATTCTTTCACTTTTTTCCAAATCCACGAACTCTTTTCAACTTTTATGAACGTTTTTCAAAGCCTGTGATTTTTTTTTCAAATTCGTGAACATTTTAGAAATTCAGGAAACATTTTCTGTTTTTTTCACCGCCTAGTTGGGCCAAGGACGGAGCACATTTTTCTTTGATATATTTTGGTTTTTATTTATTTATTCAATAATTTATTTTTCTCCTTTTGAAATTTATTATTCGTTTTGAAAACTGTTTAAAGATTTGAAATAGTTTTGGTATAGCAATTTTTATGATATATTTTTTAACATTTCAAAACTATTCTAGAATTCCAAGACAATTCCTTTTTTTGGTAACAAATTTAAGAAATGTTTGCATTTCAAGGAAAGATGATAAAGTTTTTAAAAAGTACGAGATTTGTTTTGTACAACATCAATTGTTGGGAATCTGTTAAAAAAGTGTTCAAGTTTATAATGCATACACAATCTGAAATTCTAAAATTGTTGACAAATTTGAAGAAATGGTTAGGGTATAAAAATATGTTCATGTTGACTGATACGGAAATATTAATTAAAAACGTGATCAAATTAGGACCAAATAGATGCTCATGGATGCACCTGTCTAGCATAGTCTAGCATACTTCTCTCAACTGGTCTTTTTTCCGACTATGGATAAATGACCCAAACTTCTTGCAGCATCTTGACATGGACATACGAGGCATCTGTGCCAGGTTTGAACAACTTCCGACAACGTTTGCATGTTGCGATAGGTTTGGTCATTTATCATCCCTTTTTCAACAAGAAAATTTTAGAGGTGCAAAACTTGTCAAAAACCCAAACAACTTTGAGTGATGCCTTGAATTGGACCGGTTATTCTCAAACACATTTTGGAGCATCAATTTTGTTATTTTTTTGCCACATTTTACATGAATGTCATCTGGTGATGAAATTTTGGAAGTTATAATTTTTTTTGTTAAAGTTTCACACAAAAAAATTTAGAATGTTTTGAATTTGTTTTCATATTTTTTTTTACACTTCACCCGAGCTCATGTGAGCTCGGGCTCAGAACATCACTTCCGTGTAAAGACTATCTATCGGCAGCATCATTGCGGAGCCCCGGTCTAGTATGTGTTCATCTGGTTTTGTAAAGTCCTTTATATGGTAGGTACTCAACGTTTCATTTAGAATCATGTACGTGTTGATGTCATTAGATGTTTCTGTCAGCTATATATGGACTGATTTTTATCGATCCCTTGCTGCAAGTTTCATATATAAATTAAGATGATGATCTTAGATACATCCTTTTCCTGGTTCCTGGAGTATTTTCCTTGCTGTATTTCAGCGAACAGAAGAAGAAAATAACTGGAGTATTTTCGTCGGATACATTAACGGCAGCAATCCTTGTCTTCTTCGGTTAAATCTTCTTTCATTGTGGATTGATAATGGCATGTCATGCGTCTTTGGTTTGAGATGAAATGCAAATTGGGCTTTCCATTTCTTCTTTTCTTTCTTAACTCATGTTGAAGCATCACCTACAACTTTTGTTGTGAGCTGTTTGGTCGGCGTGCTATTCTATGTTTGGTTTCCCGTTGTACTAATTAAGACCAACAGTAGTTTTTCTTTCTACCGAAAAGGTGGTTGGGTGGTGCCAAGCCCGATAACGTAACGTAACTTTTCTATTTTTTTACTTATGCATTTTGAAGAGCATGTTAACATGTTACATAACCTGGTTAAAATAAAAACTACAATATTTTATGGATGTAAGTTTTAAGTTAGTGTTCTCGTATTTTAGAAAATGTTCATTAAATTTAGAAAAGTAGTGTTTACGTTTTTTATTTAAATGTTATTGTAATTTTATAAAAATGTTCACGTATATATTAAAAAGATTCATGTATTTTAAATTATTCATGCATTATCAAATAACGTTCACTTTATCATTAAAAGTATTTAAAAATAAATTTACACATTATAAGATGATGTTCTCTAAATTAAAATGTTCTACTCCCTTCGATCCAAATTAATTGATGCCTTTGTACTTTAGCCACATCAATTAATTTGGATCAGAGGGAGTAGCTATTTATTTAAATATATATTTATCACTGTGCATGTGCCTACCATTGTAGAAAAAATGGGCTCTGTTTTTCTTTTTCCGATGAGAGTTGGGTTTTGTTCATTGCAGGGAATTAGTCTACCCGGGACCAAAGAAAATACAGGGACTCATATGTGACACATTTTGCGTCAAATATACCACAATCGCAGCTATGAACAGTAGTAATAGTAGTAGTAGTAGTAGTAGTAGTAGTAGTAGTAGTAGTAGAAGAAGAAGAAGAAGAACGAGGAGGAGGAGGACTGGAGATGGAGGCATCTTTTCTTTTCTTTTCTTTTCTTTCCTTTTCCCCTTCTCATTATTATTATTTCCTCTGTTTTTTCTACGGAAATGATAGGTACGCGACGTTCGGATTTTAAGCATGGGCAACTGACATTTCAATTGTTCGGAGATGGAGCGAAAGGATGGCAAGTCAGGGGCAAGCACGGCAATTTTTTGTCAAAAATAAACGGAAGCATAAAAGTTGTTATTCTCGTGTCGTGTCATTAAACTCATTTGTCGTCGAAAACGTTCGGGGTTGCCATGGACTCGTACCGAACATTGTTGTTAGCAGATTCCTTTCTCTATTATTATGCGAGCGATTAACGTCTTCTCTCTTATAATTGCTAAATCTTCAAGCCATCCATCCGTCCACTAATTACCTTTTTATACTATAAGAAGACAAGAAGACGTAGTTGATCGGTAAAGTGCATCATCACGAAACCCAAGGTGTGGTTAATCACTTCTCCTCAATCTCTAGTAGTAGTACATCGTCGGTTGTCATCAAAATTAACTTAACTAACAGCAAACCTAATAAGCAGCCGCCCTTGTCCTCCTCTCCAAAAAAGATTAGGGCTTTCTGCCTCCCGCCGGCGTTGCCATCGGTCCGTCTCATCTCCGGTGCCCTTAGGACCATGGGGCGTGGTGGATCCCGATCCTTGCCGTCGGGGGACTTCGTTTTTAGATGGTTCTTTGCGATTTTAGGTTTTGTGACCTACTCAGGAAGACGAGATGGCGACGACTCCCTGAATATGAAATAAGGTCCTCCCGCCCTAGCCCCGTCTCGGTGATGGGTCTAGCATCATCGGTGGGCGTGTGCATGTGTGTCTCCGGTGCATCTATCTTTGGTGCGTCTGCTCGGATTTGGTTGTTCTTCTATGTTTGTGTGTTGTCAAGATGGATCCTTTCGATCTACGCTACTCTTCATCAGCGGCGGTTGCTGTTCTAATGCGCTGGTCCTACGGGGGCTTAGCATGACGATGGCGTGCTTTCGGCTCACTTTAGTGCTTGTAGTCGTCGCTAGATGGTCTACGAACCTGAATGTAATTTTTATTATTTTTGTTGTTTGTTGTACTGCCTCTGTATACGTTGTACTGCCTGTGAAAAAAAGAGGTTAAGCAGAAGTAGGTACTGCTACTAGTACTCGAAATGAGGAGATGCCCGGTAGGTAGCACTAATCATATATTAATCCATCCTAAAAAATAGATCGTAAGCTAACCCATTTGCTGTTGGGGTATGCTACACTATATATACTGCTGCATATAATAATATACGAATAAGTAAGTAACCAGTTTCAAACCAAACAATTACTATTTTATGTGTGTAATCAGCAACAAACATTATCTCTTTTTTCAGGGTCAATCAACAAACATTATCGTGCTTAAACTAATTGGAGAAGAAGACCCTCACCCCGTATCTTCGTAAATTTCTGCAGCTTAATAATACACTTATGACTGACGCACGCCTTGCCACGATTGCTTTTTGCGGGTGCAATGGGAGTTTTATTCCGTAGTACTCCCTCCGTTCCGAATTACTTGTCGCTCAAATGGATGTATCTAGCACTAAAATAGTGTTAGATACGTCCACTTGAGCGACAAGTAATTGAGAACGGAGGGAGTAACACGGTTATAACCCAAAGGCAAAATTTCCTGCCTTGTCGCGATTTTGCATATACAGGGTGTTTTTTTTCTTCTCCTAATTGTGCTCTAGACGTTTCGTGGTTATTTATTCAGAAATAGCGCCACTTTATTGCTTGTTCATGTGGGCTTATTTGTCTTTGTGCACTCGGGATGTAGTCTGTCATTCCCGTATGGGAGGAGCAGTTTGTCAGTCTTCTATTTAGCGCCTTTTCTTTCCTCTTATTTTTTGCTTTTCTTTTTATTTCTTTACCTGTTTTTTGTATTTATTTTTCACATGGTTTCTAATTCGTTTTTTTCAATTCTTAGGAAAAAACTATATTATTAATATATGAACAATTTTAAAAATTCATGAATATTTTAAATATATGTGATTTTTTTAATTCATGTACAAATTTAAAAACGCAAAACATATATTAAAAATTGGTCATTTTTAAAATTCGTGAACACTTTTTCATGAACTTTTGGAACTCCTTTTCAAATACATGCACATTTTAAAAATTCGTGAACACTTTTTCATGAACTTTTGGAACTCTTTCTCAAATACACGAACAATTTTAAAATAGGAGGGAGGTAGGAGGCGTCTTTTCTTTCCTTTTCTCTTCTCATTATTATTTTCTCCATTTTTCCTAGGAAATGATAAGTACGGGATGTTCAGATTTTAAGCATGGCAATCCAACATTTCATTTGTTCGGAGATGGAGGGAGAAGATGGCAAGTTAAGGGCAAGCACGACAATTGTTTGTCAAAAAATAAACTGAAACACGAAAATACGTCAGTAAACTTGTCGTCGAAAGTGTTCAAAGTTGTCACGAGCTCGTACTGAACGTTCGGTGCTTATCAGATTCCTTCTTTTATGCGGGGGATTAGCGTCTGTCTTAATTCCTAAATCTTCAAGCCATCCATCCACTAATTACTTTTTATTTATTTATACTAACAAGACAAGGAGACGTAAAGTGCATCACGAACCCAACCTAGGTCATCTTTCCTCCACGTCTCTAGTACTCCTTACTAGTACATCATCGTCTGTATTTTTTCTTCTCGACAAAAGATCAGATCTATTATAAAGTTCACCAGAAACATCAAAAACTGCATCGAGATTCCAAGACCATCGAACAACCACTACCGCCGCCAGAACAAGCCGTCACTCCAATACCATAGCCGGTTTGACCTTGTCGATGACAACCAAAAAGTCTTCGTGCTCGTGCATGTAAGGACCAGTGCCCTGAAGCCGCTGTTGTCTTCTCCAATTAATTGTGCTTAATTAATCCCTTTTTGCAGGTTCAATAGGAGTTTTGTTCCATAGTAACACGACTATGGTCCAGAGGCAACATTTCCTACCTTGCCGCGATTTTGCATATACGGGGTGTTTTTTCCCTCTTGTATTGTGGATGTTTCGTGTTTTTTTTGTTGAGAAATAGCGTCACTTTATTGCTTGTTCATGTGGGCTTATTTGTCCTTTTGCACTTGGGATGTAGATTGACATTCAGTATGGGAGGAGTAGTTTGCCAATCTTCTATTTAGAGCCTTTTCTTTTCTCTTATTCTTCCTTTTATTTTTATTCCTTTATTTGACTTCATGAATATTTTAAAAAATTCTTGAATGTTTTTAATTTGTTAGGAAAAACTAAATTCATGAACAATTAGTAATGTGTGAACACTTTTTAATATTTATGGACTAAAAATTCATGAATATTCTTAAAATATATGAACATTTTAAAAATTCATGTAATTTTTTTGAAAAAACAAAAAGTTTATTAAATATTTGGTCATTTTTAAAATTCGTGAACACTTTTTTCATGAACTTTTGGTACACTTTTGGATCTGTCTTTCAACAACGTACGATGTCCTACAAGGTCAGCTCGATAAGTTCAAGATGAAGTTCTAGCTGATATGTACTTCAGGCGCACTCATTAGTGATGATATGTACTCCAATTTCAAATCTGAGCGGATTAGAGAGGAGGGAGGACAAGGAAGGGGATGAAGACTGGGGAGGAGAGGGAGCAGCGGGCATCTTTTCTTTTCTCGATTATTATTATTTTCTCCATTTCTCTACGCCATCGATTAACGCCTGTCTTACTTGCTAAATCTTCAAGCCATCCATCCAATTTACCTTTTCATTTTATACTAAAATAAGACAAGAAAGTGCATCACGAACCCAACCTAGGTTAATCATTTTTCCTCCATCCACGTCTCTAGTACTCCTACTAGTACATTATCGTTTGTTTTTTTTCTTCTCGAAAAAGGATCAGATATATTATTATAAAAGTTCTCCGGAAGCATCTCAAACATAATAAAAACTACATCGAGATACCAAGACCACTGAACAACCACTACTGCCACCAGCAGCAGAAGAAGAAGAAGAAGAAGAAGAAGAAGAAGAAGAAGAGGAATGAGCCCCCTCACGTGCTTCTCACATTTTTTCGTCTTCCTCTTCCTGTTCAAATATACCATACATGGTCAAATATACAACAATCGCAGCGAACAGGCGGGTAAGTGCATTCACGTGCTTCAGTTATTCTTTTTGTTCCATGTACGTACAGTACCGACTCAGTCGACACTGTACCAGCCCAGCGGCAGTGTGGTCTCTTGAAGCTCTGTAGCATACCTTTTTTGAATCATTTAAAAACATACATTTTTGCAAAAAGCACGAACCTTTTTTGAAATTGTCAAAAATTAAATCCTTAGTATTTTTTAAAATTCGGAAAAAAATTGGAAACACGAACATTTTTCCTATTTTTTCGAATATTTTCAGAAATTTCCGAACATTTTTTGAGACTAGAGTATAATTTTCTAAATCGCGAACATGTTATGAAAATCCAAATGTATTTTAAAATCCGAACGTTTTTCAATTTTTTTGTTTTTTTCTAAAAGATATCCAAAAACATTATATGCAAATAAAAGGAAAATCCCAAAAAATATGAATAAAAAGAAAAAGGAAAAGGAAAATTCAAACCAGTCTGGATGAAACTCTCTAGAAGGTTCACAAAACCAGTAAAAATCAAACATGTTTCTAAAATCGGATTCACGTAGCTACCTAATGGGACAACCCATCTGTCGCTCACTCAGTCGACCGTTTGTGCCAAGCCTCAACTGTTAGACGCAAAATGCGTCAAATTGGGATTACCAGGAAACCAGCTAGAATAATGAATGACTTGTTTTTTCTTGTTTTCTCATCTTTAGCCATTTGGGACGGAGGGAATATAATTTTAGAAATTTCCGAACATTTTTATGCTAAGAAACAACTATCTTTAGCCATGTATGCTATCACATGTATATTGGCTTTATCAATTAAGTTAATGAATTTATATATGTTACTTTTCATGCTGACGCATGGACCAAAAAAACGTGTGACCACTGTCAGTTCAATAAGCTTTACTGTACTATATTGATCAAAATGTTGATTGGCCGATGTGACATATAAATTCAGTAAAGTTTCTCCTTTTTATGCTGCCACGTACCTCTAATTCGAGCCCTCAAACGCCCGTGGACGCGTCCGGCGGTCAATGATTGGGCTTGTCCGTTTTGAGCCCCTATTTATTCGTCCGCACAGTCATACTTCTTATTTTCTTGCTCATATGTCCGGTCACATGCATGTAATTGGTGAAGATGAAGAGAGATAAAGAAAAGAATGAATAAATAAAAAGAAAAGGTGGTCTGGTGTGGGGACGCGTCCTATGTGGCGGACAGCCCGGGCGCGTCAACGAGCCCTCACATCCTTCCCATATTTAAGATGGATATGAGGGTTCGCGGACAGCCCGGACGTATAAGGATGATATCAGAGGTCCGGTTGTGTTAACTCTTTGCTTCTCTCTCCTGTCCGTTCAGTAGTCCCCGCGCCCGCCCGATCAATTTGAGAAATCCGGTTGTAGATGCTCTGAAGGCTCTCATAATTAATTGGCTGGATTGACTGCAATGACATAAAAGTCTCTACTTTTGATATGAACGGCGATACATACATGCATTAACACCTCATACCATAAGAGGAGAATAGACATTCAAGATTCCAAGTTGAAGCATGGCCATTTCCTCAAAGATTCCAAGCTGCTAGATCTATCTCTTTACTTCTCTAGATGTTATCAAGCTAGAGAAAATTGACAAATCTGGTCCTTTTCTTAAACTGTATCAAAGAATGAACCCGATTAGAAAATATCAGGAAATAGCCCATTGCATGACGCCCGGGGCTAGGGCGCAATGTTAAATAGCATGGCTCCTAGGGCTAGGGCGCCATGCTAGATAACACGAGGTCTTGGCGCTAGCATGGCGGCCTGGACCATGGCGCCGTGCTATCTAGCATGCTGTGCCAGGCTGGGGCGCCACGTTATCTAGTATATGACACCCCAGCCCATCTCCTAATTCAAATGTGTCACTTTGTAATTCTTTTATTCGGGTTCATTCTATGCTAAAGTTTCATAAAATGATCAGATTTTTTTATTTTCACCTACAAGTAGCTTGATTACAATAAATATTAAGTATGTCAAGGCATCGATTAAATGCCCTATATTAAACAAGCATTAAAACAAAGCTTGGGTGTTCTATGCAAAACCATATAAAATGGAAGGAAAGGAGTTAGACCACCAGCATTGTACCATTTATGCAAGAAAAGAATATGATGCTGGAATAAAACAACATCCTAAAACTTAGTAGTAACATGTGCATGATGATTAGGTGATTTACGAAAAAAAAATCCCCTCAGTTGCTCCTGCCCAGGGCGACTCGAGAGGGTTCCTCCCTCAACCCAAGGCGTCGCCGCCTTCCCCCTCCTTCCCCCTCCCCATCACGCTACCACCGGGTGAAGCCCGTGCGGCCGACAATGGCGGCTGGGCTTTATCATGTTGCTCCACCTATTCTGCGAGCGGTAGAGTGTGGTGGCGTCCGGCGGTGTTTCGGGCCGTGAGCATGTGGGCGACCGACGGCGGGCCTCGGTGAATGGCAGCGAGATGTGGAGTTCCAGGCTCGTCGGGTGACCGCTGACTGCGGATGGTTTCGCGGGGATGGCTTGGTGGTAAGTCTGGTTGTGCTAGGTCACGTGCTTTGGCCAAATCTGGCTTCACGTGCTTGGGGCGGATGCTTGGGCGCGCCCCTGGCTGATGGATGTGCGCGCCCCTGGTTGGTGGCGACAGGCTCGTCGATTGTTGCTGCGATGTGGCGATGCACATGGGTGGTGGTGGATGACATCCGTTGGTGCACCGATGAGGAAGGCCGACCTAGTCCGAGACAGTGAACCCTTCGCGTCAATGTTCTCCTGATGTTCATGTTGGAAAAACAAAAAAATTCTACGCACACGCAATGATCTATCCATGGAGATGCATAGCATCGAGGGGGAGAGTGTGTCTACGTACCCTCGTAGACTGTAAGCGGAAGCGTTTAACAACGCAGTTGATGTAGTCGAACTTCTTCGCGCTCCAACTGATCAAGTACCGAAGGCATGACACCTCCACATTCTGCACACGTTCAGCTCGGTGACGTTCCTCGCCTTCTTGATCCAGCAAGACATTGAGGTACTAGATGAGTTCCGTCAGCACGACGGCGTGGTGACGGTAATGGTGAAGTGATCTCCGCAGGGCTTCGCCTAATCACTACAAAAATATGACCGAGGGTATAAACGGTGGAGGGAAGCGCTAGGCAATTGTTTGGTCTGTGCTAGGCGCCCCCTTCCTCATATATATAGGATGGGTGACTCAAAGCGCTTAGATCCAAATCAGTGTACGTGTAGTTGTTATGTGTATGAATAAAGTTACAGGTGTTTCTAAAAAAACGTTTGTAGCGAGCGGGAGCAAATATTAAACATTGTAATTCAAATGTTTGACATTAATAAATTGTCACATATTCAAAAAGATATTTGTAACATTGAACAAAAAACTTATTGGTGCAATTTTAAAAATATGTTCATGACATATAAGAGACGTTTGTATACGGTCATACGTCTTTTTTGAGATTTTTTTAATAAGTTCATAACATACATCGGGTGTCTTTCATGCTAGCAAATGAATAAGTCAAGCTATATTTTCAGAATTTGAGATAACATACATCGGAGGTCGTACAAAAAGCCCAGCTCCAAGGATGAAGCGCTCGAGAGGGAAAACAACGTGAAGGCGCCGCCATCGTTCAATCACACAAGATCTAGGGTTTCCTCAGAGCCGGATCCATGCGAGAGGGGGCGTGGCAGCAATGCAACGATGCCTCTAAGAAGATAAACTATGCTCGTAACCATCGCCTTCATCGGTCACATGCCCAAGGTCGAGATAAGGTCTTCACGCAAGCTCCCATACAAACCCATACCGGTGTCGACAAGTCCGCCAAACACCACCACTACCCACGAGCCAGCCCACAAACGAAGAAGCTCACCTCCACAGCAGCCAAGCGCACCCGAAGGCTGTCGACGGGCACCCAAACACCATAATATGAAGATCCAAATATGTTATAGGTGAATTAATACGTGTTTTGTGAAGGGGTTGGTTTTTTTTTTTGTTGTTGAGAAATTTGAGGAAGGGTGAATCACGTGGCAACAACACATAAACATTTTCTATTCTAACCCCTAAAACAAACATTTTATGTTCTAAGGAAAAACATAAAGGTTTTCAATGAATATTCATTCCTACAGACGAGTCACGTTTTACATTTGTCCTCGCAAAAAAAAAGTTACTGCGCAGGGGCGGCGGTCTCGGATCTGGGCTACCGGCGCCCGGCGGCGGAGGTTGTCGATGAGCCACCGGCGGTGGAGCGGGAAGAGGTGGTCGAGTCGGGGCGGCAGCGGAATGGGTGGATGGTCGACTCGGGGCGGCGGCGGCGGGGGTGGGTGGTGCCCAGGCCGACCCTCATCCTCCCCTGTCTGTATGGCTCTACGTTGTGGCCAAATGACATTATTGATTACTTATGTTATTTCTTCTTGTTCTAGTTTCCTTTCGCACAAATTCTTCCTACTCGTGGTTTGCCTCTCACTGCTTTCTTTCTTTCTTTCAGATTCAGATTCAGATTCAGATTCAGCTTCAGATGGATGAATCTGCTACCAAAAATCATCAGCTGCAGCCTGCAGCAGGACAAGATTAATTAATTATATTTGCGACTTTTTAAAGGATTAATTGGTAACGAGCATCTGCGTTTTGATTTTCAAGAACTAGAATCAAGGTGCACTCGACATCTTGTTACTGTATTTACTTTGGTTGTATGGTTATTATCTACACATCAGTTCTGAACATATGATATCCTCTTGCAACTTCAGTCAGCCTTCAAGCAGTGATGCATTTCCATGTTAGTGTTGGTTAATACGCAGATAGGGTTGGCTTCAGCTCACAACTTGAACCGCAGACCCACTACTCTTAACCTACAACATTGGGTCCGACGGGGGATGGGTACTCGGAATTAGGTGCCTTCAAGCCACTAGTGATTAGGTCCTGCGACAACGGTGTTCCTTTGCCGTCCCCTTTCTAGAGGCATTGTTGTTGAAGCACCTTTCATGTTACCTGGGGTTGCCCTCATTGATGGTTGCTGTTGCTCCTGCTACAACTGTTATGCTTATCTTTTGTTATAACATTAAGGACCAGCTTTCATTTTTTTTTTTGGAGAAATCAATCGAGCTAATTTATGTGTGCGCTAGTCCTGGTCCGGTTTGGGTTTTCTCAAAGGCATCTTGAACGACAAGTTGCTCTTATATACTACTATATACGAAACAACGTACGAGTACTGCCTTTGTCATGTACTCGTATGCTAGCACGCGCATCGATCTTGGTTAAAGTGATCAATCGTAGTACTTATATGTTAAGAAATTCATCGATTAGGCAAGTGCATGGGTTAATCAATACAGTACTACTAGTTGTGCCCCAAGGTTTTAAATATGCCCCTAATCACGTTGATTCATGCACGGACGACGGCACAGCATGTGAAGGCTGGCAGTTCAACACAAAAATCAACAAGCTCTACTGTATAATATTGGTCAAAATGTAAGAACAAAAGAACAAAAAATTGATGAACTCTCCGCTTTTTATATGCATGCTGGCGGTATGCCCAATGAATGCTCCAGGATTCACGTGTGTGACAGCACATACGAGGACAAGAGATAAGATGAAAGAGTTTGTAAATTAAGATTCAAGATTCCAAGAACCATATATGCTTTTCCTTTGGTTTGGATCAGGATAACCTAATGTCTTGAGGACATCAGAGTCGAGCATGGTCATTTCTTGCAAAGATTTCAAATAGTAGCTGGATTTTCAAGATGCCATCCACCACCAGTCGCCTTGAATGTCCTAAACGTTCAGTTTAGGCCACAACCCTGTAAAAATGGTTAAATCGGTGCACACAAATCTTCTTTGGATCTTATTCTCCTCTGTTTCAGCTCTGAATAGTTTCGGTTACATTACAGTGCTTTCAAGTTGCAAATGCTGATGGAATGCAGAATTTGGATCTTATATTCTCCTCCGTTGTACCCAAAGCTTTGGATACTTGTGCAAGTTGGCAGATTTCACTACTAGTTTAAATCAACGGTACCCGAATTGTCTAGTAGTAAAAAAATCCCCCACCCCCATCGACACATAGTTTCATTGCCCCGTTGCCTCCCCACGTTACACTCCACATCCCGCCGCGCCGCCCAACGCTCTTCACCACTAGTAGCTGCGCTTTCTGCTGCTTCCTTCCACCATTGCTCCGGCGAGGCAGAGTGTCTGGAGAGAGATGGAGGTGGCTCTCGACTCGGCGGCGTCGCTCCTCGGCAAGGTGTGGACGACGCTGTCCGACACCCTGGTGGCCGCGTACGTGGACAGCCTCGAGCTCGGCCACAACTCGGAGCAGATCAAGGACAAGCTGCTGCAGACGCAAGGCCTGCTGCACAACGCCCAGGCCCAGGGGAGCCACGTCGGTGACAACCCTGCCCTGCAGCGCTTGCTGTAGAAGCTGAGAAGGGACGCCGACCAGGCAGAAGACCTGCTGGATGAGCTCCACTACTTCCAGATCCATGACAAGCTCCACGGCACCACCTACGCCACCACCCAAGAGGCCGGCCTGGATCTGAAGGGCGTTGTCCGCAATCAAGCTCTCCACGCCGGTACTGCTCTTCGCCACACCCTAGGAAGCTTGGTACAGTGCTTTTCTTGCTCGCCTACACCCAAGACCAAGAGTGATGATTCTGCTGTTGCCGGTGCACCACGCCTCGTCACCAACACCCTAGGCACCTTGCTCCACTGCTTTTCTTGCTCCTGTACACCCAAGAGCAAGAGGAATGGTGCTGATGCTGCTGCTGGTGGTGCTGGCGTTGGTGGTGGTGGTGGTGGTGGTGGTGCTGCTGCTGTTGCTGGCGCCAACAACTCCAACTCTGCTAGTGCTGATGATGGTGATACGCTGTATTTCGACAGAGTGTTCATGTCCAGAGAAATCAAGTCCGTGTTACTGGGCATGCAGTCCCACTGTGATTTGGTCTCCAATTTGCTCGACAGTATCCCAAGCAACAGCACGGCAGTCGTCGTCCCACATCGGCCTCAGACTGTTTCCATGATTATACAAGATACATTGTATGGCAGGGCAGACACTTTTGAGGAAACTGTCAATCGGATCACGGATACTGGTGCCACACACACTGTTTCTGTTCTTCCTATAGTTGGTCCAGGGGGTATTGGCAAGACAACTTTCACCACTCATCTGTACAATGATGCAAGGACTAAAAAGTACTTTGATGTCCAGGTCTGGGTTTGTGTATCCACTGATTTTGATGTGCTTAAGCTCACAAGGGAGATCCTTGCCTGCATACTTGCAACTGAAGAAGGAGGAAGCAGCGGTGTTGCAAATGAAACAACAAATTTAGATCATCTTCAGAGATCCATTGCGCGCCGTATCAAGTGCAAGAGGTTTCTGATTGTCTTGGATGATATATGGAAATTTGACAGTGTGGGTCAGTGGAAAACCATGTTAGCTCCCTTCACAAAGGGGGAAACCAAAGGAAGCATGCTACTTGTCACAACTCGATTCCCAAAGCTAGCAGACATGGTGAAAACAGTTGATCCACTAGAGCTGCGAGGTTTGGAGTCTAATGACTTCTTCACGTTCTTTGAAACATGTATATTTGGTGATCGCAAGCCTGAGCATTACGAATATGAGTTAGCTGGTATTGCACGAAAAATTGCAAGCAAGCTAAAGGGTTCCCCGCTCGCAGCCAAAACAGTTGGTAGGCTGTTGCAGAAGGACCTTTCTCAAGAACATTGGAATGGAGTTCTTGAAAAGCATCAGTGGCTGAAGCAGCAAAATGATGATGATGATATCATGCAATCTTTAAAGATTAGCTATGATTGCCTCCCTTTTTATCTGAAGAAATGCTTTTCCTATTGTGGCCTTTTCCCTGAAGATCATTGGTTTACTTCTTCAGAAATCAATCATTACTGGGTTGCAATAGGCATCATAGACTCTAATCACCAATCCGATAGGAACTACTTGGAAGAACTAGTGGACAATGGTTTTCTCATGAAGGAAAAGCATGATTGGAGTGATGGAAACTACTATGTAATGCATGATTTAATGCATGAGCTATCTAAGAGTGTTTCTGCACAAGAATGCCTCAACATAAGTGACTTAGATTTCAGAGCTGATGCCATCCCACAATCTGTCCGGCACTTATCTATCAACATAGAAGACAGATATGATGCAAATTTTGAGCAAGAAATGTGTAAACTATGGGAGAGGATAGATGTTGCTAATCTGCGGAGTTTGATGATTTTCAGAGGATATGAAGAAGAAAGAATCGCCAAGATTTTGGAAGATAGCTTCAAGGAAATAAATAGTCTGCGTGTCCTATTTGTAGTGGTGAAGTCTGCACAGTCTTTTCCATATAGGTTTTCAAAACTTATCCACCTCCAGTACCTCAAAATTACTTCATCTCTTGATGATGACAGGGAAATGAGTTTACCTAGTACACTATCAAGATTTTATCACTTGAAATTCTTGGACCTAGGTTGTTGGCGTGGTAGTTCGGATTTGCCTGAAGACTTTAGCCACCTTGAGAAATTACACGATTTCCATGGTACAAGGCAACTCCACTCAAATATTCGCAATGTCAGAAAGATGAAGCATCTGCAGGAGCTAAAAGAATTCCATGTCAGGAAAGGGAGCATGGGATTTGAACTGACAGAACTTGGGGCATTGACAGAGCTTGAAGGAGGACTGACTATATGTGGTCTTGAACACGTGACAAACAAGGAGGAAGCTACTGCAGCCAAACTGATGTTGAAAAGGAATCTGAAGGAGTTGGGATTACTCTGGGGCAGAGATCGACCAACTACAAATGCTGATATTCTTGATGCCCTTCAACCACACTCTAATCTTAGAGTACTTACAATTGCAAATCATGGTGGTACCGTTGGTCCTAGCTGGTTGTGTCTTGACATCTGGTTAACAAGTTTAGATACTCTCACTCTAGAAGGTGTATCTTGGAGCAACCTTCCACCTTTTGGGAAGCTATTAAATCTCAAGGTACTCTATTTGAAGAAAATTTCTGGAATGCATCAGTTTGGGCCTCTATGTGGTGGCGCTCCAAGCAAATGTTGTATGCGCTTGAAGACAGTTGGGTTTTATGAGATGCCAGAACTTGCTAAATGGGTTGTGGAACCTAATTGTCATTTCTTAAGTCTTGAAAGAATTGAATGCATGGATTGCCCCAATCTCCTTGCCATGCCCTTCTCGGAGGAATGTTGCACCAATTTGCGCAGTCTTCGAGTTTCTGGGTGCCCCAAGATGTCTCTGCCCTCCATGCCTCACACCTCCACACTGATAAATTTGGATGTTAAAAGAGGTTATTCAGACACGTTGTTGTTATCTTATGATGGAAAGAGATTGGTTGTTAGTGGGTATGGTGGTGCTTTGGCGTACCACAATCTGGATAAAGTAGAAGATATGGATCTGGGAAGATGTGACAGTTTGTTCCCTGAAGATGGCAGTACTGTCTGCCATTCAGTTAAGAGTCTCAAATTAGATGTATCTCATCTTACCAGGAAATCATCATCGTCAAAAGTGTTAAACTGTTTCCCAGCTCTTTCTGTGTTGGAGATAGTTGGAGATGAAGACCATGAGTATGAGGAATGTGTAATGCAGTTCCCATCATCCAGCTCACTGCAGAAACTTACCTTCCGGGACTGTAGGAGGATGGTTCTTGTGCCTGTGGTGAAGGAGAATGGAGGAGGGATTCAGGAGGACAACTCATTGCTCCAATCATTAACAATATCCGGATGTGGCCAATTGTTGTGTCGGTGGCCCATGGGAGAATCAGAGACCATTTGCCCTTTCCCTGCTTCCCTGAGGGAACTTGATGTTGACCATGAGCCAAGCATGGAGTCAATGGGTCTGCTCTCAAACCTCACGTCTCTCACCACTCTAAGCCTAAAAGACTGTTGTAATCTAACAGTGGATGGATTCAACCCTCTCATCGCAGTCAACCTCATGCAGCTGGAAGTGCATGGGTGCTGCAACACCTTAGCAGCAGCTATGCTCTCGGAGGTGCAGAGGGCCAAATTATTGCCTGCAGGTTACATCTCTAGATTGGAGAAACTCTTCATGGATGACATCTCTGGATTGCTTGTTGCTCCTATTTGCAACCTCCTCGCCCCGGCCCTCCACACACTTTATTTCACGTGTGATGAGAGGGTGGAAAGCCTCACGGAGGAGCAGGACAGAGCGCTGCAGCTCCTCACCTCCCTCCAGAATCTAACATTTCGCAAATGCGAGGGTCTGCAGTCCCTTCCTCAAGGGTTATATCGCCTTTCTTCTCTCAAGGAATTACATGTCATTGACTGTCCAAATATCCTGTCGATGCCCAAGGAGGGCCTCCCGGTTTTGCTGAGAGAACTAGTGATGGATCCTTGCAGCGCTGAGGTAGATGAGCAAATTGAGAAAATAAAAAGAACCAACCCAGATTTATCCGTCAAAATGTTCATGGAAATGTTTATCGAAGGTAACACTTGTCGCCTCCCTATTTTTGTTTTCTATTTCTATTTGTGAAGCGAGGTTTATTTGCCATATTTATGTCACCACCATTACTTCTCATAATATGCGTGCATTTTGTTCATCAAGCTCTGTTCCGATGAAGAAGAAGATTTGAGTCGTAGCTGCAAGAATTGAGGGTGGAATCATGGAATTATCAGGCTTGTGCTCCTTTTTCGCATGAATGGATGAACAGGACAGAACAGAATAGGCCAGTTTCAGTGTTGGCGAGGAGGAGGTATTTAATTGCCATGTTCTAACCATGTTATTAAAACAAAGATTTATTACTAGGGAATGAATGAATCAAGTGCCTTAATTTCCTCTTTCTTGAATCCTTTCCTTTGACAGGATGCTGCTGCTGCTGCTTTGCAAAAAAGCACCTTATATGTAGCAGAAAGGGTGGTGCATTTATTTTACAGAATGGTATGGATTCCTACTATTATCTTGAAGTGAAATTGAATTGAGTTTCACTCTACAAGAGAAGAGAGAATGCTTTCCAATTTGTTTGATTCTTGGATCTATTTAGCCTGATACTGAATTATTCCTGTAGTACCAGAGCAATGAGAATTATGCTTGGGCAGAATACTGAAAGTATTGTACCCGGCTACAATCTTGCATGGAGATTGCATGCATACAGGTTTATGTTTCATTGGCTGGCATTTATCCTTCACACAAAGGTAATGAAGGATCGGGTGTTTAAGTTACCTTAGAGTGCTTTGTTCATACTCTGTCTGACCCAAGTTCATCTATTGTACTTATTGGATCCCTGCAGTCCGAGTAGTGAATTTCACAGCTGATTCAGAGCAAACAAACAGTACTGAAGCAATTGTCTTGATATTCTGAAAGGTCAGTACGTCACACTTTGTTCTCATTTTTGGGTTTTCCCTAGTAATATAATGCTCAAAAGTGTCGCGCACTGAAAGATTGTAATATCTGAATTACTCGAATCTGTCTGTCGCCGCATACCTCAAACACCACCTGATATAGTGCCATGTTTGCAGAATATCGACATGATGGCTCGCAGTGGGACGATGTCCTTCCTTGAGGGCTTTGTGGATGCGGCGGTATGCAGCAGCGAACAGAAAGCCATATTTCAATTTACCATCTGCAACTGCTACTTGTGTGGTTTGATGGAAAACAAAACAAAAAGCCATATTTCAATTTATTATGTTCAAGCAGCAGCTACTTTTTGGTGTGGGCTAATCTATATTAGGTTTGCTGTACTAATTAACTAGGTTAATTTACCTGCTTTTATTCATGTATTTCATCATCCAGTAAAACAAGAAAATTACATTGTCACTGCTTCAGTTTAGATTTTTCTTCTTTTGAACACGGTACAAACGCAGATGCTCACATACACGATCTTGTGTTTGGTTCTTCCATGTCTATGTGTACGAATATGATTTCCTTTTTGGGTTTGTGCAGAACCGATCTTCTGTTAGGCAACTCCATTTTTCTTTTTTATATCGAGTCAATTTTGGGAGCATATAGGAGAGCAACGCTCATTTAAAATACAGAGTTAGTGGTGATGGAACGGCCACACCAGGGAAACAAGGTTAGCAACGCTCATTTAAAAAACAGATGGGAGATTCAATGGATGTCTGGGCTCATTCTCCCCCCCCCCCCCCCCCCCCCCCCTGATATTTTTTTATTTTCTTCCTTTTATGTATATTTCAAAATGGTCCAAATGTATATGCATCCTGAAAGACATGTTAAAATGCTACATAACCTGGTTAAAATGAAAAAATAAACCGATATCTGTTTTAAATATGTGCTCTCATATTTTAGAAAATGTTCATTAAATTTAGAAATATAGTATTAACATATTCTTCTCAAAATGTTCATATAATGTTTAAAAATGTTCAAGTATATATTAAAAAAGTTGATGTATTTTAAAAAAATCCAGGCATTATGAAATAATGTTCTCTTTATCATGTATTTACAAATATATTCACACAATATCAATTAATGTGCACTTGATTAAAATGTTTCTAGCTATTTAAAAATAGTACTCCCTCCGTTCGGAATTACGTGTCGCAGAAATGGATATATCTAGATGTATTTTAATTCTAGATACATCCATTTCCAAGACGAGTAATTCTGAACGGAGGGAGTAATCATCAAAATGAATGACGCGTGTAATCCTGGCCTGTGCATCGCTGGATGCATAGACCCAGCTGTTCATTTGTCCTGTCTACAAGTACTGATCAAAGACTTAATTAACGGCAGGGTTAAGCTACATAGGTCATCGTGCATCTGACTATCATTGTCACGAGTAAGGCTTTGTTTCTTTATGGGAGTTTTTTTAGAACGTTTTTAATGGGAGGTGACCTTTGTTCATTGCAGGGCTGAAAGATAATTGCTGTGCACTGTGCTGTGCTGTGATTGTCGTATAATTGCTGTGCTGTTCTGTGAAAAGACGGGAAGTCTTATATGATACACTTTGCACCAATTGTACAACAATCACAGCACAGCGCACAAGCGCACTGGCGGGCCCATTAAGCGACATTCACCTGCTTCGGTTCGTCTTGTTTTTTCTCTACATCAAACATTTTATTCAGCGACTATGGGAGCGGGCGTAGCTTCACTACATTACTGCATCTGGGCCCACCTGTCATACACCCAAAGGTAGGTGCAGTTAAGGGACCGGAGCTCAATATAGGAGAGCAACGCTCATTTAAAAAACAGAGTGAGGATGGCCCGGCCGCAGCAGGGAAGAATCTTCACAGATGGGAAGATTTAATGGATGATTGGGTTCATTTTTTTCGCTGATAAGGAGGTTAGGGTGCTATGTCTCTCCTGTAGTCTTTCTGTCGAAATGTTCTAAATGTATATGCATTTTAAAAAACATGTTAAAATTCTGCATAAGCTGGTTAAAATTTTAAAAAAAATCAATGTCAGTTTTAAATATGTGCTCTCATGTTTTGTAAAATGTTCATTAAATTTAGAAATATAATGGTAACCTATATTTCTCAACATGTTCATGCAATTTTGAAAAATGTTCAAGTATATCTTAAAAAGTTCCATGTATTTAAAAAATATTCACGCATTATGAAATAATGTTCACTTTATCATGTATTTCACAAAATATTCACGAATTATCAAATAATGTTCAACCAACTAAAATGTTCCTAGATATTTAAAAATATGGATAAATAGTGTTTACATTTTTTCTCTTTAAATATTCATGTAATTTTACAATATGTTCATGCATATTTTAAAAATGTTAATGAATTTTTAAAAAATATCCTCTTGCAACTTCAGTCATGCCTTTCCATGTCGATGTTCGTTGATGCACAGATTGGGCTCACTTTAGCTCACAACTAGCCAGCCCAACTTTTATACAATATTGAAATGACTAAACGCCGTTAACCAAGTCCGATGGGCAATGGGTACTCGAGTTAGGTGTCATCTCTCTTTCGGAACAAAGGATTGAATATATATGCCTCATGAAGAATACTTACATACATATAGTTCTAGGAATGCCTCGTGAGAACGAGCAAGGTCCTTCCATGGAGTGCTCTTTGTAACGAGAACAGCATGGGTTTTGAACACAGTAGCACATAACTTGGTTTGCTATACTTTATCTTCGGTGTTGGCTGGCAGTGCCACCCAATGAGGTTTGTATTCCTCAATACATTATTAGCTAAAAAAAAGAGGAGTGCTCTTTACTTTTTTTTTCTTTTCAATTTCTGATGTGTGTGCATATATGATCTACAATCTCTACTGCTGGCCCTAGTGATTAGGTCCTGCGACAACGGTGTTCCTTTGCCGTCCCCTTTCTAGAGGCATTGTTGTTGAATCACCTATCATGTTACCACCTGGGGTTGCCCTCATTGATGGTTGGTGTTGTTCCTGCTACAACTGTTATGCTTATCTTTTGTTATAACATTAAAGGACCAGCTTTCAATAATTTTATTTTTTGGAGAAATCAATCGAGCTAATTTATGTGTGCGCTAGTCCTGGTCTGGTTTTCTCAAAGGCGCCTCGAACAACAAGTTGCTCTTATACTACCATATACGAAACAACATACGAGTACTGCCTTTGTCATGTACTCTCCTATGCTACCACGCGCATTGATCTTGGTTAAAGTGATCAAAGTACTTGTATGTTAAGAAATTCATCGATTAGGTGAATGCATAGGTTTATCAATACAGTACTACTAGTTGTGTCTCAAGGTTTTAACTATGCCCCTAATCACATTGATCCATGCACAAACCACGGCACAGCATGTGAAGGCTGTTAGTTCAACACAAAAATTTGATGAACTCTCCACTTTTAAGATGCCGGCACATGCATCAACCACGGCAGCATGTGAAGGCTGTCAGGATTCACGTGTGTGACAGCACATGCATCAACGCTTAGACATACGAGGACAAGAGATAAGATGAAAGAGTTTGTAAATTAAGATTCAAGATTCCAAGAACCATATATGCTTTTCCTTTGGTTTGGATCAGGATAACCTAATGTCTTCTCTTTATTTGCGGGTGAGGACATCAGAGTCGAGCATGGTCATTTCTTGCAAAGATTTCAAATAGTAGCTGGATTTTCAAGATGCCATCCACACCAGTCGCCTTGAATGTTTGAATTACTTTAGTCTGACAGCTCACACTCCAACAAAATGTCCCACATCGTCACGCCCCGAGCACGTGAGGGAGGCAGAGGGGGTGGCAATCTTGATAAAAAAAACCCTGAAAGTTTACATCCATTGTGTTCTCATTGCCCTCTTAAAAGATAAAACCCAAATCCCTGACTAGATAGAAGTCCCCAAATTTGCGGCGAGCTTGGATCTTGGCCAGCGGGGCTGCCAAAATCCGGTTGGCGACAGTGACTTGGTCACATCGGCGGGGAATAGAGCGCAACCCGCATGCGGGTCGGGTCAATCTGGCGTGCACATGGTGGTTTGCGGCTGGAAGATGAGGATGAACGTCGTTGTTATTTGGTTCAGAAGAAAGAAAAGTCTATCAAGTGCTCCCACGGAGAAATATTTACTTTGGTGCTGTTTCAGCTGTGAGTAGTTTCAGTTGCATCACAGTGCTTTCAAGTTGCAAATGCTAATAATGGAATGCAGAATTTTCAGTTGCATCACAGTGCTTTATTTATAACAAACAGATAATTTTTTTGGATCTTATTCTCCTTCGTTGTTGTACCCAAAGCAAGCTTTGGAGACTTGTGCAAGTTGGCAGATTTCACTAGTATATACTTAGGAGTAGTTTAAATCAACGGTACCCGAATTGCCTAGTAGTACGTAGTAAAAAAAATCCCCCACCCCCATCGAAACCTAGTTTCATTGCCCCGTTGCCTCCCCACGTTACGCTCCTGCTACCAGACTCTCTTCGCCACTAGTAGCTGCGCTTTCTGCTGCTTCCTTCCACCACTGCTCCGGCGAGGCGGAGTGCAGATCCATGGAGGTGGCTCTCGGCTCGGCGGCGTCGCTCCTCGGCAAGGTGTGGACGACGCTGTCCGACACCCTGGTGGCCGCGTACGTGGACAGCCTCCAGCTCGGCCACAACTCGGAGCAGATCAAGGACAAGCTGCTGCAGACGCAAGGCCTGCTGCACAACGCCCAGGCCCAGGGGAGCCACAACCCTGGCCTGCAGGGGTTGCTGGAGAAGCTGAGCAGGGACGCCGACCAGGCAGACGACCTGCTGGATGAGCTCCACTACTTCCAGATCCATGACAAGCTCCACAACACCCACCACGCCACCACCACCCAAGAGGATCTGGACTGCCTTGTCCGCCTCCGCCATCAAGCTCTCCACGCCGGTAGTGCTCTTCGCCACACCCTTGACAGCTTGGTACAGTGCTTTTCTTGCACGCCTACACCCAAGACCAAGAGGGATGGTGGTGATGCTGCTGCTGCTGTTGCCGGTGCACCACGCCGGTGCACCTTGCTCCATTGCTTTTCTTGCTCCCCCTGTACACCCAAGAGCAAGAGGAATGGTGGTGATGCTTCTGCTGCTGCTGCTGCTGCCGGTGTTGGTGGTGATGCTGCTGCTGCTGCTGCTGCTGTTGCCGGAGTCACCAACTCCAACTCTGCTACTGCTGATGATGGTAGTGATACGCTGCATTTCGACAGAGTGTTCATGTCCAGAGAAATCAAGTCCGTGTTACAGAGCATGCAGTCCCACTGTGATTTTGTCTCCAATTTGCTCGGCACTATCCCAAGCAGCAGCATGGCAGTGGCAGTCGTCCAACAGCGGCCTCAGACTGCTTCCATGATTATACAAGATACATTGTATGGCAGGGCACACATTTTTGAGGAAACTGTCAGTCATATCACCGCTGCCACAAACATTGTTTCTGTTCTTCCTATAGTTGGTCCTGGGGGCATTGGCAAGACAACTTTCACCACTCACCTGTACAATGATGCAAGGACTCAAGACCACTTCCAAGTCAGGGTGTGGGTATGTGTATCCACTGATTTCGATGTGCTTAAGCTCACCAGGGAGATCCTTGCCTGCATACTTGCAGCTGAAGGAGCAGGAAGCAGCAGTGTTGCAAATGAAGCAACCAATTTAGACCAGCTTCAGCAATCCATAGCACATCGTCTCAAGTCCAAGAGGTTTCTGATTGTCTTGGATGATATATGGAAATGTGACGGTGAGGATCAGTGGAAGACCCTGCTAGCTCCGTTCACAAAGGGGGAAGCCAAAGGAAGCATGGTACTTGTCACTACTCGATTCCCAAAGGTAGCAGACAAGGTGAAAACAGTTGATCCACTAAAGCTGCAAGGTTTGGAGCCTAATGACTTCTTCACATTCTTTGAAGCATGTATATTTGGTGAAGACAACAAGCCTGCGCATTACCAATATGAGTTTGCTGGCATTGCACGAAAAATTGCAAACAAGCTAAAGGGTTCCCCGTTGGCCGCCAAAACAGTTGGTAGGCTATTGCAGAAGGACCTTTCTTGGCAACATTGGAATGGAGTTCTTGAAAGGCATCAGTGGCTACAGCAGCAAAATAATGATGATATTATGCAATCTTTAAAAATTAGTTATGATTGCCTCCCTTTTGATCTGAAGAAATGCTTTTCCTATTGTGGCCTTTTCCCTGAAGATCATGAGTTTACTTCTTCAGAAATTAATCATTTCTGGGTTGCAATAGGCTCTAGTCACCAAGCTGATGGGAATTACTTGGAAGAACTAGTGGACAATGGTTTTCTCATGGAGAGATTGGATTGGCGTGGTCGACACTGCTATGTAATGCATGATTTAATGCATGAGCTATCTAAGATTGTTTCTGCACAAGAATGCCTCAATATAAGTGACTTAGATTTCAGAGCTGATGCCATTCCACAATCTGTTCGGCACTTATCTATCAACATAGAAGATACATATGATGCAAATTTTGAGGAACAAATGTGTAAGCTAAGGGAGAGGATAGACATTGCTAATCTGCGGACTTTGATGATTTTTAGAGGATATGCAAAAAGAATCGACAAGATTTTGAAAGATAGCTTCAAGGCAATAAACAGTCTGCGTGTCCTATTTATAGTGGTGAAGTCTGCACAATCTTTTCCGGATAGGTTTCCAAAACTTATCCACCTCCAGTACCTCAAAATTAGATCAGCTTACAGAGACCGTGAAATGACCTTGCCTAGTACACTATCAAGATTTTATCACTTGAAATTCTTGGACCTAGATGGTTGGCGTGGTAGTTCTGATTTGCCCGAAGACTTTAGCCACCTTGAGAATTTACATGATTTCCATGGCAGAAGTGAACTCCACTCCAATATTCGCAATGTCGGAAAGATGAAGCATCTGCAGAGGCTAAAAGAATTCCATGTTAAGAAGGAAAGCATGGGATTTGAACTGACGGAACTTGGGCCATTGACAGAGCTTGAAGAAGAACTGATTATACGTGATATTGAACACGTGGCAAACAAGGAGGAAGCCGCTGCAGCCAAACTGGTATTGAAAAGGAATCTGAAGGAGTTGGAATTACTCTGGGGCAGAGATCAACCAATTAAAGATGCTGATATTCTTGATGCTCTTAAACCACACTCTAATCTTGGAGTACTTACAATTGCAAATCATGGTGGTACAGTTGGTCCTAGCTGGTTGTGTCTTGACATTTGGTTGACAGGTTTGGAGACTCTCACTCTAGTGGGCTTATCTTGGAACACGCTCCCACCTTTTGGGAAGCTAACAAATCTCAAGGTACTCACTTTGAGTAGAATTTCTGGAATGCTTCAGTTTGGGCCTCGATGTGGTGGCGCTCCAGGCAGATGTTTTATGCGCTTGAAGACAGTGGAGTTTTGTGGGATGCCAGAACTTGCTGAATGGGTTGTGGAACCTAATTGCTGTTCCTTTCCAAGTCTTGAAGAAATCACATGCACCGATTGTCCCAATCTCCATGCCATGCCCTTCTCGGAGGTATCTTGCACCAATTTGCGCAGACTTCGAGTGTCTAGGTGCCCCAAGATGTCTCTGCCCTCCATGCCTCACACCTCCACACTGACAGATTTGAAGGTTGCCGAAGATTATTTTGATACATTGTCTTATAGAGGAAAGAAATTGGATGTTAGTGGGTATGGCGGTGCTTTGGCCTACCACAATCTGGATAAAGTAGAAGATATTTTATTCAAAATGTACCGCACATATCATTGACAGACATTGAAAAGTTTAAATCCCTAACAGAAGTAACTGTCGGAAGATGCGACAGTTTGTTCCCTGAAGATCTGGATGGCAGTATTGCTTTCCGTTCAGTTAAGAGTCTCAACTTAGATGTAACTCATCTTACCAGCAAATCATCGTTGTCAAAAGTGTTAAACTGTTTCCCAGCTCTTTCTGCGTTGAAGATTCAATCACTTGGAGGCGATGACTATGAAGAATGTGTAATGCAGTTGCCGTCATCCAGCTCACTGCAGAAACTTAGCTTCTGGTTCTGTAACAGGCTGGTTCTTGTGCCTGTGGAGGAGAATGGAGGAGGAATTCAGGAGGACAAGTCATTGCTCCAGTCATTAACAATATTCAACTGTGGCAAACTGTTCTGTCGGTGGCCAATGGGCTTGGGAGAATCAGAGACCATTTGCCCTTTCCCTGCTTCCCTGAGGGAACTTGATGTTTGGGACGAGCCAAGCATGAAGTCAATGGCTGTGCTCTCAAACCTCACGTCTCTCACCACTCTAAGGCTAGAGGGGTGCATGAATTTAACAGTGGATGGATTCAATCCTCTCATCGCAGCCAACCTCATAGAACTGCAAGTGTGTGGGTGTAACACCTTAGCAGCAGATATGCTCTCAGAGGTGGCATCTCAGAGGGCCAAATTACTGCCTGCAGGTTACATCTCTAGACTGGAAAAACTCAGTGTGGATGACATCTGTGGATTGCTTGTTGCTCCTATTTGCAACCTCCTCGCCCCGGCCCTCCACACACTTGAATTGTCGTGTGACAAGAGGAGGATGGAAAGCTTCACGGAAGAGCAAGAGAAAGCGCTGCAGCTCCTCACCTCCCTCCGGAACCTAAAGTTTTACTCCTGCGTGGGTCTGCAGTCCCTTCCTCAAGGGTTACATTGCCTTTCTTCTCTCAAGGAGTTATATGTCGTTGGGTGTCTAAAAATCCAATCATTTCCCAAGGAGGGCCTCCCGGTTTCGCTGAGAAAACTACAGATGGATGGTCGCAGCGCTGAGATAAATGAGCAAATTGAGAAAATCAAAAGAACCAACCCAGATTTATCCGTCACGGATAAGTAAACACCCTAGGTAACACTTGTCGCCTCCCTATTTTATTTTTCTATTTCTGAAGCAAGGTTTATTCGCCATATATCTGCCTCATCTAAACTTGTCAAATCTTACAGAGTAGCAGGTTCCACTCCACTCCACCACTGTTGCAATCAATCTTTTATGCACACAAGTTGTGAAACATGCACATTAATCAGCAGGTCAGGTGCGAGATACAACCAACCGACTCTTCATTCTGCAACTCAAATCTCCAGAACCAAATTTCTGATCCTTAATTCTTCATTCTGCTACATGATCGATATTTCTCTGCCTTTATTTCCTCTTTCTTGAATCCTTTGCTTTGACAGTATGCTGCTGCTGCTTTGTAAAAAAAGCACCTGATATATCATATCTGTAGCAGAGAGGGCTGTCTTCTTGTCTTGGTGGTGCATTTATTTTCTTTACAGAATGGTATTACCGTGAAGTGAAATTGAATTGAGTTACACTCTACAAGAGAAGAGAGAATGCTTTTGATTCTTGAAAAAGCCTATTTAGCCTGATACTGAATTATTCCTGTAGGGCCAAAGCAATGAGGATTATTATTTGGTCAACCACCCAGCTACAATCTTGCTTGGAGATTGCATACATGAATGATTGGGTGTTTAAGTTACCTTAGAGGGCATTGTTCATATTATGACCCAAGTTCATGTACTCTTTTATTGGATTCTGCAGTCCCGGTAGTGAATTGAATTTCACAGCTGATTCAGAAGCAAACAAACAGAACGAACAGTACTGAAGCTATATGCTGAAAGGTCAGCAAGTACTTGACACTCTGTTCTCATTTTTGGGGTTTCCGTAGTAATGTAATGCTCAAAAGTGTTGTGCACTGAAACATACATTGTAATCTCTGATGAATTGCTCGAATCTGTCTGCCTGTCGCCAGAATATTGCCCTTGCTTTCTAAGGGTGTGTAAGGGCCACATTCCTCAAGCACCAGCTGATACAATTGTGTTGTGTGTTTGCAGAATAGAATATCGACCTAAGTGATGGCTCGCAGTGGGATGTGTTTCCTTCCTTTAAACAAGACAAGAGAGGTGGGCTTTAATTTGTGGATGCAGCGGTATGCAGCAGCAGCGAACAGAGCATTCCAAGAAGGGACATGCCAAGGTGCGAGGTGGTTATTAGGATTCAGCTTCAGCCTCGCTCGCACCACTTGACAAGAAATTTTTGTGTATTCGCCGGCCTCTGTAAATTAAATGAAATTGGCACGGCAGTAGAATTGTGTTTTTTTTTTCTTCTTCCCAGCAGTGTTCCGATCATGATTTTGTTCCGTGACCTGATCGACGCTGCCAATGTTGTTGGGTGTATCTGTCGTTAGCACAATGCTAGCCAGTATTCACTCTCGCTTGATGTCTAAGACTTGGCAGCTTCACATGTGAATCTGATATTGAAGGCAAAAGTTGTGTGGTTAATTCCTCACTGGCAACAATGTGTCTGCCTTCAGATTTGGGGCTTCTCCTAGCTTGCCATCAGCTGCAGCAGCAGTAGAGGATTTGTGTGCTTTAAAGGATCCCCGGGAATAAATCAATGTACATTTGAAATTTGTTGTTTACTACTGTATCTTTGTATGGTCATCTGTTTTGAATATGAGCATCCTTGTACAACTTCAGTCAGCCTTAAATCAGTGATGCGCGCCCTTCGATGTACATGTTCAGTGTTACACAGATTGGATTGGCTTTTGATTGATTATTACTGGCAATGAGCACATTCATTGGGATATAATAATATCCGGCCGGGATGGATAGCATCTGCTTTTGTTCTTCAATCATCAATCAAAATAAATAAATCAAGGTACACTTGAAATTTGCTATCTACTCCCTCCGTCCGAGAATACTTGTCATCAAAATGGACAAAAAAAGATGTTTCTAGAACTAAAATATGTCTAGATACATTCCCTTTTATTCATTTTAATGACAAGTATTTCCGGACGGAGGGAGTACTTTCTTTGTATGGTCATTATGACTCATCTGCACATTCAGTCAGCCTTTAATCATTGATGATGCCTTGCAATGTTGATTGTTACAGTTTCATCAGGCAGCTTCACATTTGTATTGAATCACAGGGAAGAGGTGGAACTATTTAGTCACTCACATTCTGCTGTTGTTAGTGCTTGCAGAGAGCTTATTTTCTCTTCTCCATGGGACAAGCTTGAGCCAGCTAACTGCTGACAGATAGTCAAGGGGAGAGCAGAAAGGAATGGGTGCTGCTTCTGCCTGCTGTATATTCCCCGTAAGTACGGTGATTAATTTCAACTGAATAACTTTTTGGGCAGTACGTTAGCATTTTGTCTATTGTATTACTGCCTTTACTTTGTATGCATACTTATTAATGTGGCCATTAATTTTCTTCCAGTTCGACCTGCCTGCTCATAAGTTGCTTCATGCGCGCAAGGAACGGAAGGCAACACATCTAAGTCTTCAAACCAATGGCCTTGTGGAGGTTAATTACTTGGTCATCTGTTCTTTTAGAGCAAAAGGGCCACAGCAGCCCCAGTTGATCCATTACTAAGAAATGAAACAAGAGCAGGTTTGGGGTTCTGAAACTTTGACAAGCAAAACCAAAAGAGGAAAAACTGCAAATGCAGGAAAAAAGAAGAAGAGGAGTGTATATATATATATATATATATATATATATATATATATATATATATATATATATGCAAAACATCTTATATTATGGGATGGAGGGAGTAGTAAATGTTTCATGAGATGTTTATTTCCATGTTTTGTTTGGTTGTTTGTTCCCATTCAGAATCCTGTACGTACATGCCACTGCTATGCTCTCCTCTGTTTTCTTCTTGTAATTGCGCAAACAAAGCGTCGAAATTATATCTTCAGTTTCAGTCTTTGTGAAAATTCAATCCAACCACCAGTAATGTACTCCTCGATCTGAGATGATTCATTTTCCGTATATACGGTGCACTTCTGTTTGTACATACTATCTGATATGCTAGTTTTTTTTATGGAATAATACTGGAATTGCTTGAGCCTTATGTCGTAGCCTAGCCTTGTGAAGGGTACTTACTTGTTCATCTGTTTTTTAGGGCAAAAGGGCCACAGCCCCAGTTTTACATCGTTCACTTGTGAATGAAACTTGACATGTTTTACATCGTTCGTTATTACAGCTCCTGTTTGTTTCTGAAACTTTGCCAAGCAAAGCCAAAACAGGAAGAACTGCTAATGTAGCTACAGACAGACAGAGTATATATCAATCCCTTACTGCAACTTTCATTTACAAATTAAGATGATGATGTTAGTTTTGTCTTGCGATTTTTATTGAGAAAGCCCTTTGCTGTTTCCTGGAGTATTTTCTTTGGATACATCACTTAATTGGTGGTGACACCTATCCTAGATTTTTTTTCTTTTTCGAAAAGGGGGAAGACCCCGGCATCTGCATTATCATGATGCACACAGCCAATCCTAGATCCAAGTTGTTGTTTTTGGTTAAATGTTGCATTGTGGATTGATAATAGCATGTCACGCCTCTGTTGTTTGAGATGCGATGCGAATTGGACTTTCCACCTCTCCGGCGTGTGCTAATCTATATTTACACAACTCCAGTTTTGCTATACTAATTAACTGTGCTGATTTTGCATTTTTTTTCTTCTAAACATACATTTCAAAATGTTCTAACTGTATATGCATTCTGGAAAAATTGTTAAAATATTACATAACCTGGTTGGAATAAAAAATGCAAAATTTTGTCGATGTGAGCTTTAAACAAGCATTCTCGTATTTTGCTAAATGTTCATTTAATCTGGAAAAATAGTGTTTACAGTTTTTTCTCTTTAAATGTTCATGTCATTTTACAAAATGTTCACGTATATTTAAAAAATATACGTGAATTGGGCTTTGTTTTTCCTGGGAGTTGTGCTTTGTTCATTGCAGATCAATAGTCGACCTGAACCAAAAGAAAAGACGGCAACTCCTATATGATGCATCGCGCGTGCGGGTCTATAAAGCGACACTCAGGTGCTTCTCGTTTTTTTTCCTGTGCGTACACTAGCAAATCGGTGACACTGTATCAACTCAGCGGTACTGTGGTGACTTGAAGCACTCTAGTTCGAGTTTTTTTTGCAGTCATTTAAATTTATTTTATATAAAAAACACGAACCTTTTTTCAATTTTGAATGAAAAAATAAAACGTGATTTTTAAACAAAATAGTGGACAGTTTTTAAAGCACAAACATATTTGAAACTCTCTATCATTTAAAAAAATCCTAATATTTTTAAAAAATCACATTTGGTTTAAAAAATAGGAAGATGTTCTTAATATCCAATTATTTTTTGTAACTCCTAAATTATTCAAAATTCTCAAACAAATGTTGAAATTACCAACAGGTTTCAACAAATGTTTGAGAATTTTTCCATGCTGAAATGGCTTGTGCTCCCTCCGTTCCCAAATATTAAGAATGAAACTTAACAGGTTTTACATCGTTTGTTATTACAGCCCCCCACAGGTTGTGTTGTTAAGCAAACAAAACGTCGAATTTATATCTTCAGTTTTGATCTTCTGTTAGAGTATTTGCTCTTCCATGTCTTTGTGAAAATTCAGTCCAACCACCACTAGTGTTAGTGTACTCTCTTTGATCTGAGATGATTAATTCCGTATATACGGTGCACTTCTGTTTGTACGTGCTATGTTGTATTCCGTTAGGTGGTAAGTACATAGTAGATCTTTTAGTCCGAGATAAATCTGTGTATGTGTACTCGAGGGGCTGGGGGAGAGCTGAAGGCCCTCCTCCTAGGAAGAGTTGGGCCGCCATTGCCAAGCTCGTGGAGCTGCACGAGATATATATAACCGAGGCCAGGTCGGCAGCTTTCTTGGTCCCACTCAACAATCTAGGTAATCAACACCTTCAGTTTAACGCACTGCTCTATCTACAGTTGAGCTTCTCCATCTTTCAGTACACAGTGAACGCCCTACTTTTACTCATCAACAACTGAAATCAGACTAGATAACAGTACTCCAAGAGATAACCCTGACATGTGTCATTTGTGAATCCATTCTGACACCTTTGCTCCTGCTCCTGCTACCCTTGGTCTTGGTCCAACCATTGCAAACTGAGGTAAAGTACCCTTTCGGATCCTGCTCCTTCACATGTTTCTCCTCTTTATGCTTTTCAGTGGTTACAAAAAGGGGCCCTTAATTAGTACCAATCCACACATGTTCATGTTCATCACACACACACACACACACAGCAATGCAGGTGTTCATGCTCTGTATTTTTAGTACATCACACACAGAACTTTGCACTTAGCACCATTTCTACAAAAGCTGCATGGCATGGCAGCCAAACAAGAAATGGCTGCCATGGCACAGTAATTCAGTTGGTGACAAATTTAGTTAGCAGTATAAATTCTGAAGTTTAACTGAAGATTCAGACTATAACAGTACGAACATAATTTATGTTGAGAATGTTAAAACAGACAACTGTTTTTATACTGCTAACACTCCTACAGGCTAAAAACAACATTTATAAGAAATTATTCAGTTAGGAATATTCAGTTTGTCTACTTGGAATACATTCTACTGACACTCAGTTTTTCACTACATTGCTTCTCTGAATTCAGTAAGGACTATTAACTCTATCTGTCGTCCTGTGTGGTTAACTGATTAATCAAGTACAGTTTGCGAGGTAATCAAGTACAGTAGCAGGAAAAGAGGAAGCGGGTGACGGGTAGAAAGCCTCCTGCACTGATTCTTGGTGTGGGAAGACGAAGCAGACCAGCACGGGGCTATCAGGCATGCCGGCGGTGGGTGAGGTGCCAAGGGGAGGGCAGGATGTACAAAATTGTTATTCTCTTATGGAGAGCTGGGAAACCAAGTTCTCGCTGGGATTCTCGATCGAGGAGCATAGATATATTTTGATGGCGGAGGAGCTCTCCTCTCCAGTAGCTGACTGACTAATGTTGTTCTGCTTCAACTTGTTACCGTTGTGATTCAGAAAGGAATTAAACGTGGTGGTTCTTCTGCTTTGCCGTCAGCTCTGACTGAGGCCACCACCCTGAATTTCCCCTCTTAAATGCTGCTGGCATTATGTTAATGGGAGATAAGGAAACAATGTCTGTCTCTAATGGAGATCCAAATGGCGAAGATGCTGCTAAAGCTGGTATGTTGGTGCCATGGCTCAACTTGCTTTCCAAATGCTCACAAGAACCCTTTGTTTTGTATTCTTTTATCAGAGCGAGGTTCTGCCGATGTCAATGAGCGGCATGCGACGTCTTTCAGTTCAGCCAATGGGAGAATTAGGGCCAGGCAGATGATGCCTGGTGATGAACTTATGATGTCTAGGGAAGGTTGGAGTTTTGTGGATGGTGACATGAAGGAGATAGAAGCTGGAGGTGGAGGATACAGAAGAGGGGCAAATGATGACTTCATGGTTTATGGACAGGACAACTCGATGGACAGGAGGAGCTCCTTGGACCCCCTTGCCGAGGCGCATTACAAGAGACCCACTCTTCTGGAGGAAAAGAAGAATGTGCACAGTATGGGCGATGAGTCCTTCATGATACCTGTTAGCTCCAACTCACAGGATAATCTTGGAGCAGCCGGCCGTACTGCCATTGACATAGATGCCGAGCTTGGCTCAAGTGTTCAGAAAACATCAGATGCTAAGGCTGGAGCTGAACTTTTCTATGAGCCAGATGAGTTGATTCCAGAGCGTGGATTTGAAGATGTTTCATTTGGATATGACCCATCAATGGACTATGACAGCCACATGCAGATTCAGCATGACGTCAGCGTTGAAGATGCAAATGCAGAGGATTTATCGGTTTGTGTTGAGGGTGAAGAAAAGATGCCGGGGAAAGATAAGAAGCTTAGAGGTTCACAGGAGGGCTTGGATAAAAGAAGGAAGAATGCCTCAGCAAGGAGACTGTCAGCGCCCAAAGGACCACTAACTGATGCACAGAAACGTGCGCAAAACCTACGGGCATACAAAGCGAGCCTTCAAAAGGAAAAGAAGGAGCTGGTATTGATGTTTTACTTTTATACATTTTATTTATATATTAAACAGTTTATTCTTTTCTTCTGCCCCACATGACTTAATTTACTCTTTTTTAACATGCTCACCGCATATTTTAAATGTCCAAATTGAATCTATACACAACAGAGTTATATAGTATTATCGATCTCCTTTTGGTGTGGCAAAATTAAATTAATACCCCCACCAATCTCACATGTAACAAATGCCATTTTGCATCATTGTTTCCTAACCCTGTTAACCGTATATTTTTTACTATGTGTCTCTAGAGTAGAGTAGAACACCACACAACCTACAAGCAAATAACAGGGCAAAAAATGTGGTGGAGAATGTCATTTGTTTTCATCAGCAGAATTGCAGTTTTCAGCAGGAAACATTTGCTCAAACCGCTGATGAATTTTTGTTGTTGTAAATAAATATTTTCAGGAAGCGGAGCAGATGAAACGGCTCGAAAGGCTTAAGCAAGAGAGGGAAAAGAGGATTGCTGCCAGAAGCGGCGCATCGAATCCCCAGAAAACAGCAGCCAAAGCAAGCACAGTGAGCAAGTCAGCCTCATCTTTAGCTGAGATGAAAAAGGAGAGAAGTGGCAGCGGCACAACCGAATCCTTGATCGAGCGATTGAAAAAGCTTGCTCAACCTAAAACCAATGCTTCAACTTTGAACCCCAAGACCGCGGACCACCCACGGAGAAGAAGCTTGCCGCAATAAGGTCCCTGTGCTTTGGGGAGTATTTATGTAGTTTTTTGACTGATGAGGGCAACAATTCAGTTTGTATTGATTAAATTTTTTGGTCTGTTGATTTCTAGTACATAATCTACACATTGTTGTATTACAACGGAGTTGTTTGTAAGCAGTTTGTTTGTATAATCTGTCCTTTACATTGTATTACAATCTACACACTGACTCTAGTATATACTTGTGGATTGGACATATTGATCTGAAAAGCTGTGTACTAGTTCTGGTGTATATATGATTGTATATATACGCCGAGGAATGACTTGCATGAATATCTGTGGATCAGCTGAATTGATTTATGGATAGTCTCTGTTTTTTCTCTTTAAATTCCCATAGCGTTGATACCTCCTTTTTTCGGGGAAAATGAGTTTTTATTCAACAAGAGAATCCAATCACTGCGGGTGAACTGGTTCTTACATAGCTTTAGCTCTTCAAAGACCAAATTTTGGTTTAATTGCTGCAAATTTGCAGCATCTCTTAGCGGCTGCCACAAAACCACATGGATGCACCCGCTAGGAAACTGGATCACGTCGCCGCGACCCTCCGCATCACGATGCCCTTGCCCGTCAAATCCGGCCCGCATTGGATCCACGCGTGAGGGGGCGGAAGAGACCTGCTGCCGCCGACATTGGCTGGGCTTCACCCGGTCACGCCCTCTAGCGGCGGCAGGGGAGGAAAGGAGCTGGGAGGCGGTTAGGATTCCTCCTGTCGCCTCGCTGGGGGGGGGGGGGGGTAGAGAGGGACTAATTTAAAAATAGGAGAGATTTTCACTTCCAGGCCTTTGCGCCAACAAAGGATGCATACCGCCATTTTAGTATGAGTACCAAGATAAACATATCCTCGATTTTCTTAAATGAGTATCAAGATATTTCTTGATGAGTGATCCCACCGCACACCAAGCTTGATCGTCAATAAATGAGGGAAAATCCTTGTGCATCACCTGTCAATTCTGGGAATTGAACTCGGGTCGTTAGGTTACACAACCACATACCCAACGATTGAGCCAAGGCTCTCTCTCCCAAAAAAAAGGGAGAGATTTTCACTTCTCAGCCACTGCACCAACTGAGGATGCATACATCCATTTTAGCATGAGTAACAAGATAAACATGATCCTCAGAATTTTTTAAATAAGTATTAAGATATTTTTTGATAAGTGGTTCCACCACACACCAAGCTTAGTCATCGATAAATGGGAAAAACCCCTATACATCACCTGTCAATTCTAAAAATTGAACTCGAGTCATTAGGCTGCACAACTGCATAGCCAACTACTGAACCAAGGCTCTACTCTTACATATATCAACCTCTGGGCCAGACCCACTGGAAGCACTCAATTTGGTCATCTCCAGCGATCTAGGCTCAGGCGAAGCAAAAGAGCGCACGTGGGTGGCTCCAGCAATGTAACCTCTGTGCTGCTGCCAGATATTACGTGGTGTACTTGAGGTTGCACGTGATTTGTTGGTTTAATTCATAATCTCCTCCACTTATTAGTCATATCTATTGTGCACAACAGTGCTTCAATACGAGATAAGGTCTAAAAAAGAAGCACATCGATGTTGTGGTTTCATTCAGGTGATCGATTCATTGTTTTGTTCATCAAATGTTTAATTTTGTGTTCATGTTTGGAGCTATATTTGTTGAGTAAATAGGCAATTTTTTGACTAATTTAATCCATAAATAAATCAGTACCATGGCATTGACATGATATACTAATTCTGATGTAGACAAACACGTACTATGCAAATAGTAGACACATCTACACATAATGCTAGTACCGCTAATAAAAAAATAAACAGGAGCGGGATAAACGTGTTATACCTTTTAGTAGGCCAGACAGAAGCCGCCGCCGCGGCAGCAGTAGCGTCCTCAACGGCCTTCTTGTCGGCCTCAAGCTTCTCCGTGGCGAGACGGTCGGCTTCGGTCTGAGAGATGGTGATGACGAAGACGACCACAGACGTAGAGGAAGTAGCGGATCGAATGCGAGCAGTCGCGTGGTCGCTTCCCAAAAACCTAATCGCCCCTCTCCCGTACAGGATCCGGAGAGGCGGGGTTTCAGAGACCTACTCTCCCGTCGACCGTGTACGTGGCAGACGGGATGGAGTCATCGGCGGCAGCTGCAGCAGAGGAACGACGGTGGGCGGTGCGCATGGAACAGATGTGATCTGTTCGTGGCGTCTAGGGTTAGTAGACACCTCACACTTATATAGACGCAACCGCATGGAAAGATGTGCAGGAGCGGGATAAATGTGTTATACCCTCTAGTAGGCCAGGCAGAAGCCGCCGCCGCGGCAGCAATAGCGTCCTCAGTGGCCTTCTTGTCGGCCTTGAGCTTCTCGGCGGTGAGACGGTCGGCTTCAGTCCGAGACATGGTGATGACGAAGACGACGCAAAAGTAGAGGAAGTAGCGGATCGGAGATGAGCAGTTGCGTGGTCGTTTCCCAAAAACCTAATCGCCCCTTTCCCCGTATAGGATCCGGAGAGGCGGGGTGTTGGATACCTGCTCTCCCGTCGACCGTGTACGTGGCAGACGGGATGGAGTCACCAGCGGCAGCAGCGCGTCATGGTGAGACGGGCGGCGGAGGAGGAGTGCGCGAGGGCCTCTTCTCTTCTCAAGCTCCAATAGCATGTGGAAAAGAATTCCTTATAAGGAGGTCCAACTTCTCTCAAACTTTCAGGGTGGGACTAAACTTCCCACTACACCTAGTGCCAATTAAACCCACCTGCACCCTTATAGATTTTCAGAAATTGTTATACGGGCCTAAAGCCCACCCCATATTTCAACAATATTCTATGAATTTTGCCAAAGTCATCACGCGCGGTCGACCATTTGAAATTTGCTTTGTCCAGTAGCTTCATCTTGCACTTTCACATGACTTCCATGTTGTACCTTTTTTGTTTCGACGCCAGGCAGAAGCCTTTTTTGTAGACAAGTAGATTTATATTTCGTTCCTCTCGGCCTGCTCTCATGAGTCCCGCTGCACTGGTGTCGCTGCCGGCGTCGTTACTTTCGGCCTCCTCTCCTGCGTCCCCCCTACATTGACGACACCGTTGGCGTTGTTCCTCCCGGCCTCTCTCCCGTATCCTACTACACTGGTGTCGTCGCCGATGTCGGTCCTCTCTACATCCTCTTCCGCGTCCTACTACACTGGCATCGTAGCCGTCGTAGTTCCTCTCGCCCCCTCTCCCACATTCTACTACATTGCCGCCCTCGTCGATCGGCATCGCGACCTCCTCTTCCGTTTCCTACTACACTGACGCCGCCATGGCGTGCGCACTGTATTTATCCTCACCGTCCTCTGCCTCGGCACCCTCCTTGTCCCTTCTCATGGATTTTCTCTGTGGCGACAGCGCTAGCAAGTGGTTCGCCATGCCGCCGATGAGATAGCTTGCCCGCGACTCCGTGCTCATTGCATCGGACGCGGTGCTGTGATCACCATCCACGAGGCACTCTAGTGTAACTCTGTGTGTCATGTGTATCTGCTAAGTCTTAACCATGTCCAATGTATACAATCAAACATGCGCAGTGCATCAGCCCTACCAATGCAGGCCACTAAACGCCAGACAGAAATTGCTTCCCCAATGAAGCCAAACTATGTGTAGCCTATCAAACTATATGCATAATTTTTACCCTGCATCTGCTCAGTCAGGCCCAACTAGGACAAGTATGCAAAGTAAAAAATGATGCAGGCAACCGAACAAGCCCTTGATGTATGGATGAATTAAAGCACAATATAAAACAAGGAGAGACATCACTCCAAGAGGGCAAGGAATAATAGAAGTTGCCACACACCACCAGCTTGGAGATCACGTCTTTCCCGATACACAATCTCTACTCCTAATGGAGCAGTTGGTGAATAGTCTCCACAGTTTATTTTGGCTGGGTTTTTTCGTCTCTCCTCCCACCACCCCCTCCCATCCTGGTCCATCGGTTTATTTTTCTCTCCACTCTTCATTACAACCAGGACGTTCCTAACGTATAACAAAACACGGATCTAACTTCTTTAAATTATTCATATCAATCGATTCCTTTTATTGGTTCAATCTGTCTTAGGAAACAAATAACAATTTTTTAAGAAACAAATAATAGATTTGAATCTAACTTTCCTAACTTATCTAATTCAATCAATTTCTCTCATTAGTGAAATTTGTTTTAGGAAACAAATAACAGACACGTCACAAACTTTCCCCCCAATAAATAGTTTCTTTACATTTGCAAACTTTCCTAATCAGACACGTCACAAACGGGCAAGTACTGATGTCATGTTACCAAACAATAAAACCCCATTTGCATAGAAATCAGTTCAAAATCCTAACTTTCCTAAATTTTTACCTTTCCTTGATAACATCCAATATTTCCTATGTTTCCCATCTATTGAAGGAAATCACCCCTCCATCGATATTAACATTTTTTGGAATGAGATCTCCGGGTTATGATTTTTTTTGCGATTCTTTCCAATTATGACCTCTCCTTCCGCCCGGCTCCTTCTCGCATAATCACCTCCACCACAGCCAGCTGACGCCACCCTAGACCTTTTGCCTCTCCACACCTTCTCCGCCACCTCCTCCTCGTACTCCATTGACAATCCCTCCGCCACGTTTCTCCACGGCGGTGTCGAGGGCATGACGCAACAGCGTACCAGTGGTAGAGCAGCGCATAGCAGCAGGAAGAAGCACGCAGCAGGTGAGGCGAGCGGCCGACGGTGGAGGGCAGAGATGCGGCCGGCGTGGCTGAGGGGGCGGCCGGCAGAAGATGGCCGCGACAGGAGGCGGCGCGTGGTGAGCGAAGGGATAGGCGGCACCAGACGGGGCGAGCGCAGCCAGCGTGAGTGTGACGCGCGGCCAGGGTGTGCATCGTGAGGGGCACAGTGGTGCGGTGGCTGTGGCGAGCGTGATGGCAATGGCGGGTGCGACAGACGCGATGTGGCACGTGCGTGGGCATGGAGAGCCAGAGAGGGAGTGTCCCCACGGGCGCGTAAGAAGAGCTGAAGGCTCGGGCATGGGCGCGCATAGGAGCGGGCATGTGCCACGGGGTCAATCCAAGGAGCTCAGTGGCTACCCCTGCAATGGCCATGGCGGACGGCGGTTCTCGGCCACGGCGAAATACCTAACGAGAGCAAACAAGAGGGGAAACTGGGGAAAGGCAAGAGGAGATCACGGCGGTGTCAATGGCACCCTAGGGGAAGACAGGGGAGCTCGGGGCAGCGCGGATCGAACGACAATGTTGCGGTGGCCGAAGGTTGAGGAAGACGGCAACGACGTCGATCTGGGGGTGCTGGTCTTGATCTCGTTGGCGCAGACAAAGTAGTGGAGGCATTCAGAGCTCCTCGACAAGCTCCTAGCCAGCAGGGAGGGCAGTGGCCGTGTGGACGGGGTCGGTCATGGTGGCCGTGGCATCTGACTTCGTCCAGATCACTGGGATCGAGCGAGCGAGGAGGAGAAGTGGATCTGGGAGGGGGCGTCGAGGAGGAGTGAGGCCATGGGGGCAGGGAACGCAGGGCGTCACCCTTATCCACGATGCCGGCGAGGTGGTCGGGCGGGAGCCTGGCTCTGTAGCGATGGGTTCGAGGAACAGGAGAAGACGACTGTGCGGGGACTGGACCACTGGGCCGGTTCGGTGGCAAGGCCCGGGGTAGGGGGAATCCCCTTTTTCATCGTCCTTTTGGTTTTTAATGTATTCTAATCCGTTTATCCTTTTTAACACCGTTTTCTATTTATTCTTATATCAACTAAATGGATTTTGTTAATTGTGAAACTATGCACACAATTCGAGCACAATATTTTTAGGTGGCACAAAAAGTTTGGGGCCAAAAGAAAATACATAAAATTAGGTTTATATTTAATTGGTTATTTTAACTACTGTTGGACCTCTTATTAATTTGACAAGATTTAATTTTTGGGTCAAATAATGTTGGGCTCAACATGTCCAAGATCAGTGGAATTTATAGAATATGGTGAACATTTTAGTTTTACTGTTTGACAAAATAATTTCTTTGACTTTATTTTAAATTTGAATTGGGCTTTGATTTTTATCAAGTGGCAGTTTGGCTTAGCAAGCCTGATGACGTGGTATCATTAGGGGGAGGTCACTGTAGCTAACGACTTGAGGTGTTACATAATCTTCCAATTTCTGAAATTTCATTGTTAAATGATTGGGGAATATATCACACTATCCATTAGTTCAGTCAAGCTCACCACAAGTCCACAAATTATTGCCAATTGAGTAAGTCTTATTGGCGGGGAAAATAGGCTATGTGTGTGTGTGTGTGTTAGAGAGAGAGGGAGAGAGAGTGAGGAAAAGGGAGGGGGAGAGAGAGTGTGTGTGAGGATTTGATGGTAAAAAAGGTCGCCAATATCGTAATATTGAACTCTTAAAGTTAATGTGGCCCCGTTGCAACGCACGGGCGTTCTTCTAGTACAACTTGGCATACGAGCCAAACCATAATATATTTCTCGATACACAATACATGGACCATAAAGATTCGATTATTACAACATATGCGAGGCATAGGCAGGCACATCTCGTGTGGCAACTTATGTACCTTATTTATCGAATAATATCTCATGGCCTAGGATAGTAGCAGAAAAACAAACTACAAAGGTTGAACATAATCTCATCTCAACTCCTCAGATAGTTGAGAAGTTCAAGAGGAGGCAATATGTATATATAAGGGCTTAATTATATATAAAATTAAGCTCCTGATACAACTTTGTTATTCCCAACTACGATATGGTTCATCCCAGATACAACATTGTTGCTCCCAGATACGACATTGTTACTCCCAGATACGACATGGTTGATCCCAGATACGCCATTGTTGAACCCAGATACGACACTGCTACTCCCAGTTACACCATGCCTGCTCCCAGATACAACATGCTTGCTCCCAGATACGACGTGGTTGTTCCCGAACACGGTGTTGTGATTCCCATACACCGCATGGTTGTTCCCAGATACGGTGTTTTCATCCCCAAATATGACAGTATTGTCGTTTCCGGATACAACATTGTTTCTCCCGGATCTCACAACATTGTTGGTCCCTGTTATGACATTTGGGAGCTCATTAAGTCGCCGTCCGAGTGTGCTTCTGTTATGCTTCACATACAATGGCATGTTAGTGAAAGTCATGCCCTCTGAATGCCCAGCGGTGGCGAGGCCCTTTAGTCGTGCCAAACTCTTAGGTACCTCGCCAACCAATGAATTATCTGAGAGATCCAAGTAGGAAAGGTGGTGCAGCTCACCGATACACAATGGAATGGTGCCGACCAATTGGTTGCGAGACAAATCAAGCACCTCCATTTTCTTGCATTGAGACAACCATTCCGGAACCCTGCCCTTGAGAGCACAATCACCAAGGGCCAGCACCTCGAGGCTCTTGAACCCACCAATAATACTATCGCCGGGTAGCTCTTCACCACCAAAATTCTTGGTGAGAATCAACGTGGTGAGGTTCTGGCACCCACGCAACATGGTGAGCACCCCTGAGATGTTGTGAAAGTTGTTGGAGCCGAGGTCGAGTTCCTCGAGCTGCGCAAGGCCTGCAAGGGAGGTTCCTGGGATGGGCCCCCCGAGGCCTCGCCCGGGGAGGTGCAGCGCCGTGACACGGCCGCTGGCGGCGTCACAGCCCACGCCTTCCCAGCTGCAGCATGTGGCGCCGGACCACGTGGCACGGAGGAGGACACCCCCAGCGTGGAGGCTCCCGGCAAAGTCCAGCAGCGCACGAAGGTCGTCGGGGTGGCATGAAGTCGCGCGCACCTCGGGCAGGAGAACCGCCAAAAGGAGGAAGAACATGAGGTAACATTTGGCCATGGGATTCATTCTGCTCGAGTGATTGGCAAGTGCTCACTCTTGGTGTACAAACTACTTGGGTGGTATATGGTGTCTTATAGTGTGTGGCGTTGCAAGTGGTAGTGAGTGGCCAGGCCACGTACTACAAGTAAGTGGCTGATCCACTGAAATTCGTGGGTGGCAATTTATCGGTGGTTTATATTTTACTTGTCGTGGCACATTCATGCTTGTCTCTTCGTATCCTAAGCTGGCAAACTACGTACTGACGCAAGGATTTGTCTTTGTATTTACACCATCTTCACATTTCTATTCACGTTGAAACAAATAAAATGCGACAGATGATGAATAGATCGAAAGTTTCTAAAAAAAACTAAGGCTAAGTTGTTGATGCTGGAACGCGTCACACGAACACGTCGATGTATACCCGCGGCGCCGAGGGAGATGCTCCGCAACTCACACCGCGGGAGGCCGACTTCCAGCGCGATACGCAAGACAGCAAGCCGACACTTTTGGGACCAGACGCCCCGCTCGCCCGGGAGGGACCCCGTCAGGGCTCGCGGCGACGATTGGCTGCTCGAGGTCGGTCTTACCTCCCCTAGAGCCTCGTGGATTCACAGCCTCCAATCTTGAAGAACGACGAAGAACGAGAAGAAAGATACAAGGGGAGAGATAAAAGTAGATGAACACGGAAAAGTAGTAGATTGATTGATCGATTGTGTGTTGTTCAATCGGCCATCACCCCGTAGGTATATAAGAGGCGGCTGGACTTCCCATGCAAGGAAAAGGCTTGGATTCACGTCCAAAACCCTAGTCAAATTCGGATTGGTTTTGTCCGAACTTTCCAAAACTGTTCGGTTTAAACTGGCTGCACCTTGCGGGTCTTTTTTGTGGTGGTAAACGATCTCGGATGGAAACGAGCCCAAGAGCAATCTTGACAGTTTCGACGATACGAACAACTTTTATATTGAACGTTTTTTGATCAGAGGTCATCTTGAGGGTCAAATCGGTCGCGCAAAAGAGGCTATCCCTCGCGCTACCCATCACACAGGGTGTCTGGTGGGGCGCGCCAGTTTTTGCCTCCTAACAGGGCTGTATTCCGATGGCTCTAACTTTTGCATACGAACTCGGATTGGAACTTTTTTTATATCAAAATCGATCGTTTCGATGAGACGAAGACAATCTGTGTAGATACTTTTTCCATTTGAGGTCGTCTTGGGGCTTAATCAGCCAAACTATACTCTGAATATAAGATCTTAGTACTTTGAGCATAGTTTCGGCCTTCGAGATGAAATCGGACTGTGATGATCCAAACTTTAAAGATGTTCATATCGACAATACGAAACTCTTTCATGAAGATCACTTCTCCATTTGAGGCCATCTTAAATAAGTTATTGACCGTGCCAAAATCTGGTGTCAACATAAGTCCACCGGGAATTGCCAGCCGACCGGTAGCTATCCAGCTGGTTCATTTCTCTGTTCGATTGTGGCTATCCAGCGTACGTGATGTCTTTTTTTCTCTGGTTTAACTGGACTGGTGATGAACCTAGCGGTGGCATCGAGGCTAAACGTCACTAATTACAAATTCATTATCAGAGGACACTAGACATCGCATATGCTATATTCAATGTGACACCGTTGTGACCTGTGGATCCGAGTTGTCAGATAACCCTTAACGTATTAGTTTAAATTAATAAAGTCAACAAATTAAACTAAACGTAGACTAAACATTAAAGGCGTGTTTGGCAGCCGTATCAGCCAGCCCTGGCTTAGCTCAGCCTGGCTCAATGAGGCTGATTGAGCAAATGCAGGCTGTTATGCAACATCTGCACATTGTTTGATTGCCCGCATCTAGTTCTTTCGCATTAGGGGATGGCTTAGCTATGGTGTTTGGTTGCCTGCATTGGCTCGGCTCATACAACTACACGGTGTTTGGTTGTATACGCGGGATATGATTAAGAGCTAACACTTACAGTTAACACACACTGTGCCTCGCAACTGCATTGGACGGTGACCGCGGCACCGCGTCTGACACGATGAGCACGGAGTCTCGGGCGATGGTTCTTGTCGGCGCCACGGCGAACTAGTTGCTAGCGTCGCCGCCGAAGAAGTCCATGCGGAGGAGCGCTGGGGCAGAGGATGGGGGAGGAGAAATGCAGTGCATGTGGGACCATGGCGATTGCGGTGGACGGTGGTCGTGGCGCCGCATCCGACACGACATGCACGGAGTCGTGTGCAAGAGACCCCGTCGGCGCTGCGGCGAACTAGTTGCTAGCCTCGTCGCCGCAGAGAAAGTCTCCACGAAGATACTGTATAGAGGAGGAGAAACGCAGTGCTCGTGCCATGGCAGCGTCAGTGCAATAGGACGCGAGGGAGGAGGCCCAGATGACAGATGCCGGCGACAACTCCAGTGTAGTAGGATGTGGGCAAGGAGGTCAAGAGGAACGGCGCCAGCGTCGAATGGGACGAACATGAGGGCTCTGAGACAGAGGACGAAGGAGAAGAAATACATGGTGCGCGTAATTACGGCGTCAGTGCAGTAGGATCGACAAAACGGAAAACTTACAACACGAATGCCGTAAGGAACTGCGAGATTAGGCTGCTGGGCAAAGAAAATTCCAAACGGTCGATCGTAGGCGACAAATCTAACAAAATTCGTCAAAAATAGCTTCAAATATAAACAGAAAATAGAGCATTTACGGTCGACGAAACTACGAACCGGTCACCTGAATGGAACCGTAACAACGATGTGCATCTTTTTCGTGTAGAGCTTATATCCAATCGAAGCACCGTTGTGTAGATTAGAGAGGAGAAGAAAGAAAGGAGATTAGGCATGAGGTTAGTAGAGGAGGAAGAAGAAGCACCTAGAAAGCTCGCATCCCCCGTCTCTTCTCGTGCAAGGGAGGGGCCACTCGTTGTGCATAGCTCGGGCCTGGCTCGCGAGAAACTACCGATTCGAACGTAGCTCGCGGGCCTGACTCAAGGATGCTTTAAAGTTCATGCCGTGCAGGCGACCGAACGGGCCGTTTTAATCCCGCGCGAGCCTGGTTGGCCCAAATGCGGGCAACCAAACGCGCCCTAACTAGCTAGGTCGCATCTATTACACAACATATTAGATTTTTTTTAAACCAACTTTGTCCAAGCGCTCTCACCTTCTTTCAAATAACTATTAAAGTGCGATAGATGATGAATAGATTAAAAGTTTTTAAAAAAACAATAGCATCTCCAACGCGGATCCCTAAAACCGACACTGCATTTGCCTGCGGACTGCGGACGTGTCCGCGGACAGTGATACGGCAGCCGGCCATCCAACTGTGTCCACATGCATTTCAAACCAAATTTGAACAAAGCGGATTATTTTCTTGCAAACACGACGGAATTCACTTCAAGTTCCGACATAATTTTATAAAACGGACAATATTTCTTCCGTTCAACTAAAACCTATAAAAACACCCTGCACTAGCTGTAGCGGACAGCGACCTTGTACGCGTGGCCGGGATGGATGGCAGCATTTCTATCGTTGTTCGTGTCGTTGTCGTCGTCATCGTCATCTGAGTGGTCCTTCCAACGGCGAAAAGGCGTGGTAGCCCTTCCGGCCGCCGACTAGCGCTCACGGAGGAGGCTCTGCCTCCTCCTATGATGTGTGCAAGGCCGCCGCGGTCAACGTCGACCGTGCCTAGGGAACCTTGCCCTTGCCGCTGCTGTTGGCGGCAGCAGCAGTCTCGCTGAGAGACCACTCCTTACCGGTCTTCGCGAGCTCCCCGTTGAGGCGGCGGAGCCCCGGCGCGGACGTTTCGCTGGCCCAGGCTTTATGAGACACCAAAGTTTTAAACCTGGGGTTTTGGGGTACCACTAGCCTCCTAACGCCTCCTAACAGTCAGCCGACTGAAATTTATGGGTGGCAACTCCTCTTTTTCATATTATATTTTACTTGTCGTGGACATGCATTAGTGCAAATGCTTGTCCTTTTTTAGGGATAATACTTGGTGACACATCTTAAGAGATCGTAAGCTAGCCCACTAATGCAAGGATTTTTCTGTCTTGCACCAACTAATTAATTCTACCAAGTCTCTTACTAATTAATTACAAACTGGTTAATTAGTTGGCCTTCTTTAGTGGGAATATAATTGTTAGTACTGTATCATGCAGTGCCAACTAGCAACTAGGCATGAGGCTGACATGACATATCATTAAATCAAGAGAGGGACACTTGTATAATAATATGGTGCCATACCATAACATGTAAATTGAGAAAACATAGTGTCAAATATATCTTGTCCACAACTTATTAGGATTCTACAAATACTAGTAAATTGTGCGTGCTTTGCACGTCATTTAAATATATATAAAGAACATGGGAAAATACATTTGAAATATGTATTTCCTTTCCTAGAATCGTATTGGACAAGATGGTTCTTACCTCTGTAGAATCCAGATTGTTCTGGTCCCTTTTTATTAGAGTATTAGATGAGCATGTGGATAGATGCTTTTAGAACACATGAGATGGTAGGCCTGGGGGTTCAATTAGAAGGCCACGTGGCAGAATCCTATGAGTTGAAAACTTTATCAAATGGATGATAATGCTCGGATTTGCCATCTCTTGACTGTTGAATGGGCATATCCAATGACTAATATTTGAAGCTATTGGCACACTATATAGTGGTGTGGTCAGAAATAATTTGCTACCATGGTGGTAGCTACACATGGCCCCAATTTTTATCTCTAATTATTTTGTTAAATTATTTTGGACCATGAAAAATTAACTCTATAACAAAAATATCGTGACTTTGGACCAGCCAGGCTAGCAAAAAGGCAGTTTTGCAAAAAAAAAAGGCAAGCAAAAAGACCGAGAGAAGTAAGAAAGGGCCCTTTCTACACAATGAAAAGACACTTGTTTCAAAAATGTAATAAAAATACAAAGAGAAGTGAGAAAAAAAAATCATTTCTAGACAACAAAAATGCACTTGTGCCAATGCCATAAGAAACCTGACACCTCATATATCAAAAAACGAACTTATGCCAAATTGTGTGTAGCTGCCACCATGTGTGCGTAGCTACCACCATGCATAAGAAATCACCTCTCTTATAGTGGTATAGATTAAATAAGATACTCACTTTATGAAATTATGCTTTGTGAAGGTTGTATCACTGACTAGGATGATACTAGTTTATAATACCACTCACTACACTGTGCATAATATTCAATATTATTCATTCTTGAATTTGTTTTTTCTTCATACCTAGTAGATAAATTTGTGATTTATCTTGTAACTCACCATGTCTATAGAAAGGCATCTCTTCGACATACTGTATTTTCTTGAGAATTGTTTAGAACTTCAAAAGATAGTTTCAACGTGGTTTTCACCCGTTTGCACCTAATATTCTCTCGGCGTGGCGGTGGTGTTATACTTAACAATTTGCATCTGATCAAACGAGGACATATACAGGATATCCCCCTTAACAGGGTATCCTCCTCTTTTGTTGCCTTATGCATGTAATGTTGTTTTCCAGCTTGAGGGCGTGATCCAGACTCATGGGCGGTCAAGAGAACTATTTGGAACAACACTTTCCAGTGTTGCAGCAGTGCGGTTTCCAGTGTTGCAGTAGCACCACCGCCAAATTGTTCCAAACAGTTTTGCGGCACCACCATTCATCTTGTCAAGGCCGGCCGATCCTAACGCTACACACATGCCCCTTACCGTGTTGGCAAAGACGGCCACACAGTTGTCGTTGGTGTAGTGCTCGATGAGACAGGCGTGGCTCCGACCTACTGTTTGTGGCTGCTGCTGCGGAGGCATCATTTGTCCACAATGGCTCCGAAGCTCATACAATGGATGGATTTGTTGGGAGTTTTATCTACTTATTGTTTACTACGTAAATACTTGTGAGAAGAAAAATGATGGACAGCGTGTAGTGTAGTGCATGGCATGAAACGATAGAGGTATGTATGGCAGGTCGGCATGGATTTGCAGCAAAGCATAACCCAGGGAAAAGGACATGTAAGAGCGAAGGGACACATCTTGTTTTCCTTTTACATACATACATACATACATACATACATACATACATACATACATACATACATACATGAGTTTAATTTGGATATGTCATTCAAGCTATTAAAATACTTGATACATCAGTTTTGCTCCGAATATATGAGTCTCTTTATTTATTTTTTGTCATGCATGCAAGTACATCTTGTGTCAACATGGACGGGCGAACGCTGCAGCACACACTTATGCTATGATGTGTACATCCATTAACCTCAGGTTACGACTTTGTTATGCCCAGTTACGAAATGGTTCTTCCCGGACACGGTATTATGGCTCCCAGATACAACATTTTTACTACCAGATACGATATTTTTGCTCCCACCTACGTCATTGTGAGTCCCGGATACAATATTGTGTTTCCCAATCACGACATGGTAGCTCCCAGATGCGGCATGGTTGCTCCCAGATACGACATGATTATCCCCAGTTACGACATGGTTATTCCCATACACGACCTGGTAGCTCCCAGATATGGCGTTGTCATTCCCAAATATTATAGTGTTGTCGTTCCCAGCCAGAACGTTGTTGCTACCAGATCTAACAACGTTGTTGGTCCCAGCTATGACATTTGGGGCATGCTTATGTTGTCAGCGATGTCTACTTCTTCCGCTACGTTTCAGATACAATGACATGTTAGTGAAATCATTGTCCGCTGAACATCTAGTAGTGTTGAGGCCCTTAGAACTCTTGGGTACCTCGCCAACCAATGTATTGTTGGAGAGATCCAAGTAGCAAAGGTGGTCAAGCCATGGGGGGACAGTGCCGACCAATTGGTTATGGGACAGGTCAAGCACCTTCATTTTCTTGCATTGAGACAACCATTTCGGAACCCTGCCCCTAAGACCAGAATCACCAAGGTCCAGAACCACGAGGCTCTTGAAGCCACCAATAAAACCATCGTCGGGTAGCTCCTCCCCGCCGAAATTCCTAGTGAGGATCAGCGTGGTGAGGTTCTGGCACCCACGCAACACGGTGATTGCCCCTGAGATGTTGTGCAAGCCGTTGTAGCCGAGGTCAAGCTCCTCCAGCCGTGCAAGGCCCGCGAGGGAGGCTCCTGGGATGGGCCCCACAAGGCCGCGCCCAGGAAGGCGCAGCGCCGTGATGCGGCCGGTGGCACCGTCACAGCCCACGCCATCCCACCCACAACACATGGCGCCGGACCATGCGGCGCGGAGGAGGACTCCACCCCTACTGAGGTTCCCGGCGAAGCCCTGCAGCGTGCGGAGGTCGTCAGGGTGGCACGAAGCCGCACGCGCCTCGGGCAAGAGAAGAGGCAAGAGGAGGAAGAGCAGAAGGCGGCCTTTAGGCATGGGATTCATTCGGGACGAGTGAGTGATTTCCTTTGGTGGTGTACGAACTGCTTGGGTGTTGCATGGTTATTTATAGTAATATGTACTGGTTTTTTTTTTTTGCGTGGATAACAAGATGTACGTTGTTGCAAGTAGTAGCAGAGTGAGGGGCCACCGTACGCCACGTACACCAAATTTTGATTTGATTTGGTTTTGGCGCTAGAGTGATCTTTCACTTTATTTCCCATCAAGGAAAAAAAAACTTATACTTTACCTGTCGACAAAGAGCACCTGGCTTGTAGTGATCATGCTCCTTGTATTGTTTCTTTCTTTTGCATTGTTGGGATAAAATAAAATAATGCTTGTCGACACTAGCTTGTCAAACAAACTTTGTGGAAGCGCCTTGTTTTTAATTCGCCTCCTTAATTGCAACACAAGCTTGCTACTCTATATCTCTATATGCCATTATGCTAGTTCTTTTTTTTAGAAAAGGAGGACGACCCCCAGCCTCTGCATCTGGACGATGCATACGGCCACTTTATTAATTATTGACACAAGACCGTGTAGAGTCATACAACAATAAATCTAAAGCCACCAAACTAAGCAACAACTGTCGCTATCCCTATTCAGTTGATGTAGGGGCGCTGAAAGTCTGGGCCTCATACCAAACAGACCACGCAGCCAAACCTAACCATCTAAAGACTTGAGGTCCCACCCAGGGCGCCTGCCGGGTATGGGTACCCACCAGTCCGACGTGCTTCTCAACCAGGACCCCTGCCGGGTATGAGGCCGCTGCAGCCACCTGCCACGAACCCATCTTCAGAGCTGTACTGGTGCATCAACCTTGCCCGGTCCAACTGCCGCCGACGCCACCATGACGCCAGGCAGCGTCACCCTCCTGCACGAGTCCATCTCCGCTCATCAAGCGCCGAGTCTCCACTACGCCACGCCGCCGAGATCCGCCGTCATCAATGGAGCAGATGAAACACCGCTCCTCCTCTTGTCCCCTCCAACCAGCACTCGCTCCAAAACGATGCCCCCGGGAGGGAGAACGGTACCGATAGCACCGTCATCGTCCGATCCGGTAGACCCAGATCTAGGGTTTCCCCCGGAACTTTCCGATCAGGTTGATGAGACCTGCAACGACGATGCCTCCAGAAGGAAACGACGTCTGAGACGCCGCCATCATCCACCAAGACCGCAGTCTGGCACAATTTTCACCAAAAGCCACGTCTTCCCGATCTCGTGGCTGGCTGGAACCGAGCGGAACCTCGCCACGAAGACGTATGTAGCCGTCGGTACTCCGGTGGAGATCCGGCATCTCCTCACCGGTCCCTCCACGCGCCGCCGGTCGACGAAAGGCCTCCCCGCGATGGATCCAAACGGGGCGTTGGATCCGCAGTAGCCGTCGTCACCATCACGAGCAGGACAGCCCACCTCGCCGGATGGGGCGCTGCCACCGCCGCCGTCCATGCAGGGCCGCCGCTCCGCCGGCGATGGTGCTCGGGCCCCCGCCGCACAGCCCGGAATCTCTGTCCTAGCCGCCGCCGTTGGATCGCATGAGAAGGGCCGTCCCCGCCGCCTCAGATGAGATCCCCCCCCCCCCCCCGCCCAGAACCATTGGCACCGGGCCCGCCACCACCGCGGCCCACGCCAGCGGCAGCGGCGACAGGAAGGGGTGGAGGGAGAGGTGCTGGCGGCGCTAGGGTTGGGGCCCCTGGCGTCGCCCGGGGGGAGGCGACGCGAGGGGTGCGAGGTGGTACTGTGTCTTATTCGACTGTTTTTTCATAGGTTGAGATTACATTTGAATATTCCCCCAAATTCCTTGACTGGATGCGATCTCATCTTAATTTTCTCTAACGAAGAGGAAATCTATCTCAATATATGTCGAAGTGATAGAAGCAAGAGGAGGAAGATTCAACATTCAAAAACAAGGGAATGGACCTCCTGTGGTTAATTTTGTCTAACAAAGAGGAAATCTATCTCTATATACTAAGTTGAATGTTATGTTGAGGATAGAATCAAGAGGAGGAAGATTTCAATATTCAAAAACAAGGGCAAAGTCATTTTTTTTGTTGCTGTTAGCCGTTTTATGTTTACTTTTTGCAGCATAATGCTTTTTATGCTTTTGCTGTTCCATTGACTCTTTTTCTTGATAGTGGAACCCTATCATATCCTTTTCTGGCATGCACTCTTAAATCATCATACCAAAGACCTGGAGTTGGTTTTTCTGCACTGCAAAAATACATTTTCATGTACTGGTAATAAATAATATGGTTAATTATTTAATGAACAAACCTAAAAAAAGAGGCATACATCACATATGCTTTGCATTTTGCTAGTAACATCGGTTTCCCGCCTCAGCAACATTAGTTACTACAAACATTAGTTTAAAAAAGCATTTTTTTTCGTTTGGCTAATGGATAGACATACAAACATACATTTGCCATTACCCTCTCATTTTTTACTTTGACAACAATAACATAAGTAACACACGCAAAGGTTTTCTTGCCTTCATAAAAAAAGATTGTCTTCTACTTTTGAGCAGAAAGAAAGTAGTATCTGCTTACACTTGGAAACCCAAGAAAAATACACATATTTCCGGTTGGTTGGCCCATATCTGAAACTTCGAGGTTTTGAAACAGCAAACATACAATAACTGCAAATGCTCGGCATCCAAATTTAGAATTTACATACGACAAGAAGGAAGCACAACAAGAAGCTGCCACAATCGTGTGACATGTCGTGTCTGTGTCATGCTAGGCTTTCGTTCCCTTAATCATCTACTAACACAAGAACATACTCCCTCCGTCCCATACATTAGTGTCAAAAAACGCCCTACATTATAGGACGGAGGGGGTATTATTCTTGCAGCAGCTTCTGACTGTACCCTTGACCACTTGTGTCAGTTGGAGGAACGGACTCTTCATATGTGGAGAACATGTCAGGACCATATTCTAGAGCCCACATCATCTGTAGATAACAAACATGATCCGTTGATCAGTGTTCACCAACCAAGTGCTTCATCTGCAAAGCAGAGGTCAACGACCAAGCTCTTTATTTGCAGACCTGAGTTAGGTGGCCTTTGTTTGAGCTTCGGCTACTATTTTTTTTAGAAAAGGAGGATGACCCCCGGCCTCTGCATCTGAGCGATGCATACGACCACTTTATTAATTATACTCACAAGACCTTACAAAGTCATACAACAGTAAGACTAAAGCCGCCGTCTATGCAACAAACTGTCACTACACCTATCCAATTGATGAAGGGGCGTAGATAGCCTGGGCCTAATACCAAACAGACATCGCAGCCAAGCCTAACATCTAAGACCAGACCCCAACCTAGCCACTTGCCGGGTCTGGGGCACACACTGGTCCGGCGTGCTCTCAGAGGCCGCCGCCGCCAACTGCCACAGCTCCAACTTCAGAACTGTACCGATGAATCAACCTTGCTCGGTTTAGCTATCGTCAACGCCACCACGGCGCCCAACGGCACCTCCTCCCTGCGCGCAAACAGCTGTGCACGTCACGGTCGCCACTGATACACCTCAGCGCCATGCTGCCAAGTACCACCAGCCGACACATCTTGAAGTCCTTGGAAGATCTGTCGTGCGTAGCACCTGCCGACCAGGCATGACAAAGCGTAGCACCTGTCGGTCAGGCATGACTTGATGTCTCCACCGAAGCTCCGTGCAAGACGAAGCCGCTCCACCTCCTGCCTCTGACTTCCAGCGCTGCTCCACAAATGATGCTCCCAAGAGAGAAACGACACCGCAGTGCCGCGTTCGTCCGATCTGGAACACCAGATCCTAGGGTTTCCCCCGGAGCAGCATGAGTGGGTCGACAGTAGTTACCCGACGATGCCTCCATCAAGATAACAACGAGAACGCCGCCATCGCCTGCCATAGGCTCGGTTTTCACCGGCAACCATGTCTCCCCTACTCGCAGCCGGGACTAGATGATGGATCTCGAGATCCGATCACCAAGCCTCTGGCTGGCCATCTTTGGAAGAAGATGACCACCATGTCCACCAGCATCACCACGTCGGGCATGCGTCGCCGCTGGCACCCCCATGGTGCCTAGAGGCCGACAAGCCCCCGACGAACACCACGCCTCGCCAGCCGCCATGGCCCAGACCCAAGCACCACCAGATCCAGATCGGATCAGGGTCAAGGGCCCCAAGCCGCAGCCGCCGCGAAGGCAACACCACTAGACGGTGCCCTGCCCTCCACCCCGCTGTAGGACCGAGTCATTGCTGGAGCTCCACCGCGCCGCCAAGCCGCCGCCGGAAGAACTCGTGCCACCGCCAGGGGAGAGAGAGAGACGCGCCAGGGAGATGCCCCGTTGCTGCCGGCACTGCCTGGGCTTTGCCCGGCTGTGTCCCTCGGCGATGGCAAGGTGGGAGGGAGGGTGGAGAAGGGCCGGCGGCAGAGGAACCTAGGGTTCCCCCGAGTCGCCTCGGAGAGGGACCCGGGTGATGGGGCTCACTTATATCCTACAAATATCCAGCTACTCAAATCTACTCAATTCTGGGATTCTACTCAAATCTGAATCGCAAACAAATAGCCAGCTATCCACCACAACTTCTACGAATTGATTCTAAAAATCACATTGCGAGACGTCACGAAGTGGAAGCTGCGAATTCGCTGATTCTCGAGTGCCACTTACCCCATCACTCATCAACATCTGTCATATTCAGTTTTGCCCTCACATCCCCTCGTCGCTCATCCCTCGACGAATATCGGGGGGAGGGGGGTTGAGGAGGGCAACCCTAGCCCCCAGCCGCCTCAATCCCATCTCTCCTTCCCCTCCGTCGTCGTCGGGGGGCAGCGTCGGGCAGAGCCCGTGCATTTGACGGCGGCGGCGGAGGGCTGCTCCTCCTTCCGAGGTTGTAAGGCGGCGAGGGCGCTAGATCCGTGGAGGTGCGACCTCTTCCTAGATACATGGCGGCGCGGTATGTGACGTCTTTGTCATTCGTTTGTCTTCTCCACAGGTATCCGGCTATCAAGGCATCGGTAGAAGGATAAGGGCGGGTGGTACAGACGACTTCAACGATGAGTTTATGCACTCTAGTGAAAATAGAAGATCTCTGATCGGGCTATGTCGACGCGCACCTGCATCGTGTCCTTGCTGAAGGTGGTGGATGGAAGCTCGGCTTTAGGGATGAGAATCCGGAGTTCAACCCTGTCATGGACTCACCGTCCGCAAAGGTTCTTTGTCGTCCGCTTTGGGGAAGCAGACGATAAAGAACCTGTTTACCGTAGCTTTCTTTGCCGAGAAGGTTTGCCGTCGGTGGCAAACAGCAAAGAGGTTTGCCGACGGCAAAGAAGCTGATTCCTGTAGTGATTTGTTATTGATAGTTTATCATGTTTTGGTCTGAAGCAAGAATATAGTAGATAATATGGATCATTTAGTCTATTACATGACTTGGTGGCATAAAAAGGGTGAAAATGGCATCAATATACATCAACAACAAAGCATGATCCCCAAGTAGATAATTATTTGAATAGAAGTTAGCTCCATCTACTCATGAGGATAACACGACAATTAGGGAGAGAGATGCCTCTCTACACTTGTAAGAAAAGTTATATGATATTGAACCCTTATAGGATAACACAGATTGCTTACAACAGTAGAACAGAAATATGCTTGCAACAATACAACAAGGAAGTTACAAATTAGTTCGCACCATGTGCCATCCGTTAATGCATAATCCAACTTAACGCTAGCTGATAAGAATTGAAATAATGCATAATCCCTCATAAAGTTACCAGGTAGTCGAGTGCATGCATGCTCTTCCTCGCCATGTCGAACGGAGTGACGCCCAGCTTGGGGATGGCCGTGTCACCTAAGCTGATGTTGAACTTGACGTTCGAGAAGTAGACAACCACCTGGAGGTTGCTGTTCTCCGCGAGGACACCGAGGGAGAGTCGGATGTCCTGCAGTCCACCTAGTTGTCGGTCTTATGTAAGCTCCTCCAGGCCCGTTGACTGGAAGGAGAGGAAGGGTGATGTCCGGTGTAGCCCGAGTTTAATCACCAGCAAGGTGATCGCACCCGCCAAGACTAGAGCCACCGTTATGGTGAGGAGCACCACGATGATCCGCTGGCACATGGTTGATCTCCCTTCCAGCCGGTGCCAAGAGAAGTACCACAAAAGGTAGTTGAACATTGAACTTTGGAGGAGCTCGATGTTGTGGAGAGGCCCAACGGCACAACTCACTCTGCGTGATGAACGAGCTAGAAACTAAATATAGGTTTATGTGTGTATGTGGGGTGGGGGGCATGTGCCCTCCTGGCCCATATGTAGCAGATATGAAAATTATCACAAAGGAGGGCACTGCGCTCATGGAATGGAGTAGATATGGCTTCTAACATTAAGCCGTGATTATAGAAACCAAGCGAAGATAGGTCAAAACTCAGCCAATTAAGACTCTCGATGAGAAATCGACAAAAAATGATGTCAAAACCTACATTAATTACTTTTGAGTGCATGAGCAGAACATCGTTAGAAGCTAGTTCAGATTAGTTCTTCATCAGGCAAAGCAAGTTGTGTCATTGGGCCAGTAGAATCCATAGCTTGTTGTCCACCACAATGCGCCCCTTCTAGTACATCCTCGCCTGGCCAAGTGTTGAAGGCCATGATCACATGATGCTAGTCTTGTGGGTGTCCTCCATGTCTCCACGATCGATCTGCGCAATGTTTGTGGAGCACGCCGTGTAGTTGAGAACATGCGAGCTCTTCCTCAGCACGTCGAAGGGAGCGACAGCCAGGCTCATGATGGTTGTGTCATCGAAAGTGGCGTTGAAGAGGACCTCGGAGAAGGAGGTGTTCTGTTCGAGGGTTGTTGTTCTCTGTGACGATGGCAAGGGAGAGATGGACGTCCTGTAGCTCGCCTAACTGCCGGTCGTAGGAAGAAGTTTGTATTCTCATCGCCAAGATTATCCCATCTAATGTTTGTTCTCTTTCTCCAATAAATCATTCTTTTTCCTCTTAAGAGCTTTGTGATGTGTTTCTCGAGTGCTTTCCTGAATTTTCTCTCACGCGGTGAAAGAATCCTACGATCATCCTGCCCACCAATGAGGGCAAGAAGGTAGTTGCATTTGTCAATAACGTTATTCGGTTAAGACTATTGTTGTTGCCCCATATCTTTGAAGCCTCTCCCGGGAGATTTTAAGTTGAGGTGGGTTTTAAGAAAAACCATTGAAAAATGAGTGCTGCAATGCAAACGACACTTACTGGCCAATTTTGGTACGATACAATCAATCTAATTATCCATGCACAGACTAAACTGCAGCACAACCACTGGTTGCCTACTGTCGTGTCCAAATCGGCCAGCAAGTGTCGTTTGCATAGTAATAGGACCTCAATAAGTCCTGAACGTTCGATTTTTAAGCATATTAATCCGAACTCTTTTTATGGCAACTTTAGTTAAGGCGATGTTGACAAACATGGCAATTTTCTGACAAAAAATCAGACTGAAACAAAGTTGCCATGTGTTAACAACTAAAGTTGCCACCTCGCGGCAACTAAAGTTGCTATCAAAAAACGTTTCGGATGATATGCTTAAATTCCGAACGTTCGGGATTTATCTATTCTGTAGTAATAATAATGTCTTCCTGGGACGAACAAGGGATGCACCCATATTCTAATCATTTTCCCACTATCCCATCTCGATATCTTTACTCCCATCTCATGTTCTGCCGGTCTCCTTTTTCTTTTTCTTTTTTTCTCTGTTTTTAATTAAACATTAGTACTTATTATTGTATTAGTGCAGTTTTAGACTATGTTTAGTACTGTTTAGTACCTAGTTTCACTGCTACTTACATTCTAGTCTAGTTCTAGATTAAATCTAGTTTAGGACTTGTGTAATTATTAGTGAGTTTATATTATGTAATGGATTGATAATATAAATAAGATAAAAATATATTTTTCGTCCCTCAACTCTTGGTGAAGTCTAGATTTGGTCCATCAACTTCGAAACCGGACAACCTGCACCCCCAACTACCGAAACCGGACATTGTTCGTCCCTGGTCTCGGTTTGGACTGGTTTTGGTTCTAACTCACCCCGGTTTTGACCGGTGCTGACTCAAATTCGCGTAATGTTTTCATATCCGTAAACTTTTTGAAATTTACATACTCTTTTCAAAATAGTTTTTTCAAGATCTTGTAATTTATTTAAAAATAAACATACTTTTTTCAAATCTATGAACCATTTTAAAATTTGCGTACTTTTTTCAAATCCATGATTTTCTTTTTCAAATTTGTGTACTTTTTTCAAGTCACGTATTTTTTCCAAGTTCATGTAATGTTATCAAATCCAAGTACATTTTTTCAAATCCATGAACTGTTTTTGAAATTTGCGTACTTGTTTCAAATCCGCATACATTTTAAAGTCTGCGTATATTTTTTTCAAATCCGTGTTCCTTTTTCAATCCATGAACTTTGTTTGAAACTCACGTAATTGTTTCAAATTGACATAATTTATTCAAATGCACATATTTTTTTCTAATTTGTGTGAAAAAAAATCCAAATCCGCGTACTTTTTTTAAGTTTTCATAAAATTTTCAAATTCATGAACTCTTTCCAAAAAAGTACGTGAATATGAAAAAGTACGTCAATTTTTAAAAATTATATGAATTTGAAAAAACACATTAACTTAAAATAAGTACGTGAATTTGAAAAGGTACACTGAGTTGAAAAAAGTACACAAATTTTTAAAAAGTTCACGTATTTGAAAAAGTACCTGAATTTGAAAATGTTAAGTGGACATGAAAAAGTACGTGAATTTGAGTCGGCACGGTCAAAGCCGGGGTTTGACAGCACCAAAACCGGTCAAAACCGTGACCAGGGATGAATCTTGTCCGGTTTCAATTGTTAAGGATGTAAATTGTCCGGTTTTGGTGTTAAAGGATCAAATCTAGACTCCGCCAAGAATTGAGAAACGAAAAATATACTTTTCTCTATAGATAAAGTACCGGGATTTCATCTGGGAAGAACGACATGTTCCATGTGTTTAACACATAATAAGTTATCTTGAAAATGTTTTTGCGATGGAGATCATCTTATCTCGCATATCAAACTTGCAAATATTTGAATATTTCTCTCTCATTATATTTGGAATCATAAGGTAATGAGTTGGGACCTACCGCCCATTTGCAGACTATCCCCTCTTACTGTGAGGTCTACGTTTCGTCAAAAGACAAACGATTACCTTCAACGTGTATTCCTTATATTTAAATTGTGGCATACACAAGGTAATAGCAATGCGGCCTATTACTGCGAGATCTAAGTGATCTTCAATGTGTTATGTTCACATAATTGAGGTTGAGAATTTTTCAAGCTTTCACTTGAGTATCAAATTTTTGCATTTTTATTACAGAACCATGATGGTTTTTTAATTTACCGCCCGTGAATGAATTATCTTTGTTCCCCATGTAGGCAAAAGTGACTACCAAAGAGTTTGAGGAGCTTGCCCTCAATGGCCACAACTACCCTACATGGGCTATGGACATCAAGATCAGTCTTGCGTCCCGTGGGATTGCGCGTGCAATCCAGCCCCCTGAGGCTCCTCTCCCGGCTGGAGTAATGCCACTAACGGAACAACAGAACTATGCTGCTTTATTCATCATAAGACACCATATTCATCCAGATCTCCAGTCTGAGTATTTACAGGAGGAATCTCCTAGTACTCTGTTTCTGGCCCTCAAAACAAGGTATGAACAGCAGAAGGCAGTAGTTCTACCAGAAGCACTGCATGATTGGACTCATCTTCGCCTTCAGGATTTCAAGTCCATTTGTGAGTACAATCATGTTGTTCATAAGATATGTTTCAAACTGCGCTTTTGTGAGAAGGAACCTACCGAGATGGAGAAGATAGAGAAAACTTTGTCTACTATGCTCCCTTCAGATAGGATCCTCCAACAGCAATATACCGTGCTCGTAACTACACTGTCTATTCCGAGCTTATTCACATGTTATTTCATGCTGAAAAGCATGATGAGCTACTCGTTAAGAATGGCTCTCAGCGCCCAGTTGGGGCACAACCTTTACCTGAAATTCATCTGAATGTCACAAATAGACAAAAGTTTAATGGTACCTTTCAGGGTAAAAAATCCAATTTCGAGCATAAGCGAAAAGCGTAATGGGAACAGGAGATCCTGAAACCCAGGCAAGGGAAAAGGCACTTCAAAGCCCAGGTTTGATAAATCTAAGCTTTTGCAACAAGTGTGGATGCTACACGCATTCTACTGAAAAGTGCACAATGCCCAAACATCTGGTTATGATGTACCAGCAATCTCAGGGACGCAAAGCACCTCAAGGGAAAAGGTTTGAAGCCAACTTCAACATTCATCCGCATAGCGTAAAAGGAACTGGTGGTCGCACGATGTTCCTCCTGGACCGAGCAACGACATGATCCCATATCCTCCTGAGGATCCTGTTGAAACGGAGAACATGTTGATTGAGTGGCTCGGCGCGAGGTGGGGCGGATTCAGCACTCTATGGCCGGAGGGGCTCGGCGCGGAGGCGGCGAGGTGGGGCAGATTCGACACTCTACGGTCGGAGGGGCTCGGCGCGGAGGCGGAAGACATGGTGCGGCGACGGGAGCGAAATCATGTGAATTGGAGAGTGAGCCGCATGGGGGAAATTTTTGGCTAGATCGTATTTTCCAAACAGTTGCCGAGTTCGGAACTCGACCTAGAATAGCAATGTCGAGCTTTTCTGAATATCTTTGGGCTCCTTCCATATAAAATTCATTCTTTGTTTGTTTATTCTTTTTTTTGACTATTTTTTGCTTTCTTTGTTCCTTCTATAATATGACCTCAAGCAAAATAACAAGGGCTTTCGACTCCACTCGCGCGATTTCACACGTCCGCCTGTCCAATGGATCCCTTAGCCCATAGGTTTATTTTTCTCGATCACTTATCTTGAATGTTCGGCATTATGCTCTAGAAATGCAGTAAATGCACCGAATATGCCACACGCCTTCAAAAAATGCCAGGACATTCATGTGTCATGGAATGGACTCTGGTCAACACCAAATAAGTTTTGATGCCAACGGAGGAACGAACCCGCACACACTTTAGAAAACGTGACACTTTTCCCTCTCGAATGCTAGATCGTTCCTGGCATAAGATACCATTTCCACACAACCTCCATGCAGGCTTCCATGAAATGCCCTCGGATTTTTACCACACCCTAAAAGAGTCTTATGAAGACACCGTGTCAGGTCCCATGAATTTTCAGCCTCCAGAGAATTTCCATGGATATAAACGACAACAAACGACCTCTCCGTGGCCATCGTACCTAGACGCTTAGCTTTGGATCCCCTGCCCTGAGATCTGTCTGGTTTAGCTCCATCAAAGGGGGGGGGGGGGGGGGGGTCCTCAAAGTCATAGCGCCAGTGTCTCTGGCCAACCTTAGTTGTAGCCCCAATGCCGCAGCCCTGTCCTCATCGCCGGACCGTCCGGGAGAAGCTTGCATCTTTCCCGACACGACACGATGCTCGACGAGCGCTCTCCAGTTTCATGTCTCCTTTCCCTTTCAGTGTGATTTATTTCGGGCAAATCAGGATTACCCGAACCTGAACCCGAATTTTCGGGTAGCAAAAATTATGGGCAAATTTGGGATGTCATTTTTCGAAACCCGAATTACGCTTCCCAAATTTTCAGGTAAACCCGGGCGTCATGACCCAATTAAAGGATGTAGCTGTAGCATTTGGTTGGGGGTGTATTTGTAAAAAAGAGGCGCATTATTGAGGCAGCAGAGCATCCCATGTGGCTGCCGATCTACAGTAGAATTTACTGTTGTGGCAGAGCATCCCATCCCATGTGCTCATCACTCATCAGTGGAGCTCCAAGCTGTTGCGGAAGGAAGGAAGGAAGAAAGGCCGCACTTTTCGTTCCGTCACCTCTTGAATCCATTGCTCTCCTCCAGTCTCCAGAATCCAGATCCCCTCCCCAGCGACGACTGAGATCCAAATCCAATCCAAGTGAGTGCGGCGACCCAGATCCAAGCTGTCCGCCCGCCACATTCAATCCTCGCAGGTCGCAGCTGAATCCACCGCTAGCAGCCGCCGCTCTTTTCTGCTGCTTCCTCTCCACCACTACTCAGGCGCGGCGAGGCGAGGCTAGGCGGGGCGGCCGGCGGAGTGTCTGCAGAGAGAGAGAGAGAGAGATGGAGGTGGCCCTCGGCTCGGCGGCGTCGCTCCTCGGCAAGGTGTTGACGCCGCTGTCCGACAGCCTGGTGGCGGCGTACGTGGACAGCCTTCAGCTCGGCCACAATTCAGAGCAGATCAGGAACAAGCTGCTGCACACGCAAGGCCTGCTGCACAACGCCCAGCTCCAGGGAAGCCATAACCCTGGCCTGCAGGGGTTGCTGGAGAAGCTGAGCAGGGACGCTGACCAGGCCGAGGACTTGCTGGACGAGCTCCACTACTTCCAGGTTCATGACAGGCTCCACGGCACCACCTACGCCACCACCCAAGAGGCCGGCCCGGATCTGAAAGGCCTTGTCCGCCATCAAGCTCTCCACGCCCGCAGAGCTCTTCGCCACGCCCTAGGCAGCTTGGTACAATGCTTTTCTTGCTCGCCTACACCCAGGCCCAAGAGGGATGGTAGCGGTGATGATGCTGCTGCTGCTGTTGCCGGCGTCACCAACTCCAACTCTGCTACTGCTACTGCTGATGATGGTAGTGATACGCTGCATTTCGACAGAGTGTCCATCTCCAGAGAAATCAAGTCCGTGTTACAGGCCATGCAGTCCCACTGTGACTCCATCTCCAATTTGCTTACGACTATCCCAAGCAACAGCACGGCAGTCGTCGTCCCACATCGGCCTCAGACTGTTTCCATGATTATACAAGACACATTGTATGGCAGGGGAGACACATTTGAGGAAACTGTCAGTCGTATTACCGGTGCCACACACACTCAGACTGTTTCTGTTCTTCCTATAGTTGGTCCGGGGGGTATTGGAAAGACAACTTTCACCCAGCATCTTTATAATGATGACAGGACTAAAAAGCACTTTGATGTCCAGGTCTGGGTATGTGTATCCACTGGTTTCGATGTGCTAAAGCTCACCAGGGAGATCCTTGCCTGCATACCTGCAACCGAAGAAGAAGGAAGTAGCAGTGTTGCAAATGGTACAACCAATTTAGACCAGCTTCAGCAATCCATAGCGCATCGTCTCAAATCCAAGAGGTTTCTGATTGTCTTGGATGACATATGGAAATGTGACAGCCAGGATCAGTGGAAAACCCTGTTAGTTCCCTTCACAAAGGGGGAAACCAAAGGAAGCATGGTACTCGTCACAACTCGATTCCCAAACCTAGCAGAAATGATGGAAACAGTTGATTTTGGTTCACTAAAACTGGCAGGTTTGGAGTCTGATGACTTCATCACATTCTTTGAAGCATGCATATTCGGTGAAAACAACAAGCCTGAGCATTATGAAGATGAGTTAGCTGGTATTGCACGAAAAATTGCAAATAAGCTAAAGGGTTCCCCGCTGGCAGCCAAAACTGTTGGTAAGTTATTGAAGAAGGACCTTTCTCCGGAACACTGGAATGGAGTTCTTGAAAAGCATCAGTGGCTAAAGGAGCAAAAGAATGATGATATCATGCCATCTTTAAAAATTAGCTACGATTGCCTCCCTTTTGATCTCAAGAAATGCTTTTCCTATTGTGGCCTTTTCCCTGAAGATCATAGGTTTACTTCTTCAGAAATCAATCATTTCTGGGTTGCAATAGGCATCATAGACTCTAACCACCAAGCCAATAGGAATTACTTGGAAGAACTAGTGGACAATGGTTTTCTCATGAAGGAATTAGATGAGTGCCTTGGTGGATACTGCTATGTAATGCATGATTTAATGCATGAGCTATCTAAGAGTGTTTCTACACAAGAATGCCTCAATATAAGTGGCTTAGATTTCAGAGCTGATGCCATCCTACGATCTGTTCGACACTTATCTATCAACATAGAAGACAGATATGATGCAAATTTTGAGGAAGAAATGTATAAACTAAGGGAGAGGATAGACATTGCTAATCTGCGGACTTTGATGATTTTTAGAGAATATGAAGAAGAAAGAATCGCCAAGCTTTTGAAAGATAGCTTCAAGGAAATAAATCGTCTGCGTGTCTTATTTATAGCAGTGAACACTCCAGAATCTTTTCCTCATAAGTTTTCAAACCTTATCCACCTCCAATACCTCAAAATTAGTTCATCTCTCAATGGTGACAGGGAAATGAGTTTGCCTAGTACACTATCAAGATTTTATCACTTAAAATTCTTGGACCTAGATAGTTGGTTTGGTCGTTCTGATTTGCCCGAAGACTTTAGCCACCTTGAGAATTTACATGATTTCCGTGCTCAAAGTGAACTTCACTCCAATATTCGCAATGTCGGAAAGATGAAGCATCTACAGAGGCTAAAAGAGTTCCATGTTAAGAAGGAGAGCATGGGATTTGAACTGACAGAAATTGGGGCATTGACAGAGCTTGAAGGAGGACTGATTATACGTGGTCTTGAACACGTGGCAACCAAGGAGGAAGCTACTGCAGCCAAAATGTTGTTGAAAAGGAATCTGAAGGAATTGGAATTACTCTGGGACAGAGATGGACCAACTACAGATGCTGATATCCTTGATGCTCTTCAACCACACTCTAATCTTAGAGTACTTACAATTGCAAATCATGGTGGTACCGTTGGTCCTCGTTGGCTGTGTCTTGACATGCGGTTAGCAACTTTAGAGACTCTCACTCTAGAAGGCGTATCTTGGAGCACCCTCCCACCTTTTGGGAAACTACCAAATCTCAAGGCACTCAATTTGAAGAAAATTTCTGGAATGCATCAGTTTGGGCCTCTATGTGGTGGCGCTCCAGGCAAATGTTTTTTGCGCTTGAAGACAGTTGGGTTTTATGAGATGCCAGAACTTGCTGAATGGGTTGTGGAACCTAATTGCCATTCCTTTCCAAGTCTTGAAAAAATCGAATGCATCGGTTGTCCCAATCTCAGTGTGTTGCCCTTCTCCGAGGTATGTTGTATCAATTTGCGCAGACTTGAAGTTTGTAGGTGCCCCAAGATGTCCCTGCCCTCCATGCCTCACACCTCCACACTGACATATTTGGATGTCAAAAGAGATGATTTAGAAACGTTATTATTGTCTTATGATGGAAAGGAATTGGTTGTTGGAGGGTATGGCGGTGCTTTGGCCTACCACAATCTGGATAAAGTAGAAGATATGCCTATTGAAAATGCATCGCGCATATCGATCCGTTCGTGGTCATTACTCACTCCGATGGAGGCCAGGGAGCATTTGGTTACTGGGTCTACCCGATGGGAGATGGTTGCTCGGGTTATCTTCAACCGGTTTGGATGGCGGTCATGTAATAGGATAGGCAATTAGTTTTCCTATCTTCTTTAGCCAGCCGGTTGTGGCATTTTAATTTCTGGCTAGTCTGTGTTTCTAGCCTTTCGCGGTCGATATGGGCTGCATTTCCTTCGTTTGAATTTGAGACTATGGAACTTTGTATGCACGAGTTGCTGTTTTCATTAATAAGAGGGCCGTATGCATCATTCTTGATGCAGAGGCCGGGGTACTCCCCCTTTTCGAAAAAAAAATTCAGTTTGTTCCCTGAAGAGCTGGATGGCAGTATTGTCTTGCGTTCAGTTAAGAGTTTGAGATTAGATGTATCTCATTTTACCAGCAAATCATCATTGTCAAAAGTGTTAAACTGTTTCCCAGCGCTTTCTGTGTTGAACATACATGGAGTTCCAAACCATGAGTATGAGGAATGTGTAGTGGAGTTGCCATCATCCATCTCACTGCAGGAACTTACCTTCTCATGGTGTAAGGGCCTGGTTCTTGTGCCTGTGGAGAATGAGAATGGAGGAGGAATTCAGGAGGACAAGTCATTGCTCCTAAAGTTAACAATAGAGGACTGTGGCCAATTGTTCTGTCAGTGGCCCATGGGAATGGGAGAAGAAGAGACCATTTGCCCTTTCCCTGCTTCCATGAGGGAACTTTATGTTTGGAAGGAGCCAAGCATGAAGTCAATGGCTCTGCTCTCAAACCTCACGTCTCTCACCACTCTATGGCTACGCTGCTGCAGTAATTTAACAGTGGACGGATTCAATCCTCTTGTCGCAGTCAACCTCATAGAGCTGCAAGTGCATAGGTGCAACACCTCTAGATTAGCATCAGATATGCTCTCAGAGGTGGCCTCTCAGAGGGCCAAATTATCATTGCCTGCAGGTTACATCTCTAGATTGGAGGTACTCTTCACCAATGACATGTCTGGATTGCTTGTTGCTCCTATCTGCAACCTGCTCGCCCCAGCCCTCCACACACTTGAATTCAAGTCTGATGATGAGAGCATGGAAAGCTTCACGGAGGAGCAAGAGAAAGCGCTGCAGCTCCTCACCTCCCTCAAGGTGCTAAGTTTTTTCTTTTGCGAGGGTCTGCAGTCCCTTCCTCAAGGGCTACATCGCCTTTCTTCTCTCAAGGAGTTAAGTGTCTGCTACTGTCCAAAGATACGATCGATGCCCAAGGAGGGCCTCCCGGTTTCGCTAAGAAAACTAGAGATGCGGATGGATGTTCGCAGCGCTGAGATAGAGGAGCAAATTGAGAAAATCAAAAGAACCAACCCAGACTTATCTGTCTCGGGTTACTAGCTAAACCCAAGGTAACACTTGTCGCCTCCCTAACTTTATCGTTTTCCTATTTCTGATGAAGCGAGGTTTATTTGCCATATTTCTGTTGTGCCTCATCTTAACCACTGTTGTCAAATCTTACAGACTAGCAGGTTCCACTCCACTCCATCACTGTTGTAATCAATCTTTTGTGCACATTAATCAGCCTGCCTGGTTAGTACACAGAAAGCTCACTTGTACTCCTTCATTTATTTATATGATTTCATTCACAGCCCATTCACAATTCCTCATGTCTATCCTTGTGTAAAAAATTAGGGAGATATTAATTAAGAGCTTCTTATGCAGCTTACCTTTTTCTAACAGTTATTCTTAATTTCTTCGACAGGCTTGGTAGCCTCTCATCTACAGCTAGCGCATAAGAATGGTATGGATGGATGTAACCTTCCTACTCTTATCGTGAAGAATGCTTTCCAATTTGTTTGATTCTTTCTTGAAAAATCCCTGTTTAGCCTGATACTGAATTATTCCTGTAAGGCCGAAGCAATGAGGATTATTATTTGGTCAACCACCAAGTTTAGTTTATGCTGGCTGGGGCAGAGTACTGAAAGTATTGTACCCAGCTACGTACGTACAGTCTTGCAGGGAGATTGCATGCATACAGGTTTAGGTTTCACTGGCTGGCATTGATCCTTGACTCTATCTAAGGTAATGATGAATGATTGGGTGTTTAAGTTACCTTATTAAGAGTGATTTGTTCTTAACCAAGTTTATTTACTTTATTTTATTGGATTCTGCAGTCCCAGTAGTGAATTTCACAGCTGATTCAGAATAAACAAACAAACAAATAGAAGTGAAGCTATATGCTGAAAGGTCAGTAAGTACTTGACACTTTGTTCTCATTTTTGGGTTTTCCTTACTACCTAATATAATGCTCAAAAGTGTTGTACACTGAAACATTGTAATCTCTCTCTGAATTGCTTTCTAAGGGCCACATTCCTCTTAAAGCACCAGCTGATACAACAATTGTGTTGCGTGTTTGCAGAATAGGATATGGACCTAAGTGATGGCTCGCAGTGGGATGTCCTTCCTTCCTTGAAAGAAGAAAAGTGGGCTTTAATTTGTGGATGCAGCAGCAGCGAACAGAGCAGAGCAGAGCATTCCAAGATCCAAATGGTGCCAAGGTGCGAGGTGGTTATTGGGATTCAGCATCAGCCTCGCACGACTTGACAATTTTCTGTGTATTCGCCTCTGTAAATTGAATTGGTAGAATTGAGTTTTTTTCCCCTAGTGTTCCGATCATGATTTTGTTGCGTGAACTGATTGATGACGCGAATGTTGTTCGGTGACTGTCATTAGGCCAGTACATTCACGCTTGCTTAATGTCTAAGATTTGGCAGCTTCACATCTCAATCTGACATTGAAGGCAAAAGTTGCGTGGTTAATTAATTCCTCAGTGGCAGCAATGTGAGTGAGTGCCATCAGCTGCAGAAGCAGTAGAAGATTGGTGTGCTTTAAAGGATCTCTCTGGGAATAAATCAATGTACATTTGAAATTTTTTGTTTACTACTCTACGTATCTTTGTATGGTAATCTGTCTACACATCCTTTTTGAATATGAGCATCCTTGTGCAGCTTCAGTGAGCCTTTAATCAGTGATGCATGCATTTCGATGTAGATGTTCAAGATTGGCATATTTGTTGGGGATATGATATCCGGGATGGATAGCATCTGCTTTTGTTTTTCAAAATAAATAAATAAATAAAGGTACAGTTGAAATTTGTTATCTAGTACATTCTTTGTATGGTCATTTGGACTCATCCACAATCATCTGTTTCAGTCAGTCAGCCTTTAATCATTAATTGATGATGCCTTTCAATGTTGATTGTTACAGTTTTATCAGACCACAAGGGAACTATTTCGTCACTCACATTCTGCTGTTAGTCCTTGCAGAGAGCTTGACTGTGGAGCGGGCGGGATTGGGGGTGTGATTGCGGGCGCCGTGGGGAAGCAGATCGCCGCTGGGAGCAGTCTCTTCTTACTTTACTAAGAATGAAACTTAACAGGTTTTACATCGTTTGTTATTATAGCCCCCCAGTTTTTGTTGTGAGCAGCCACTTATTTATGAGGTTTTCTCTACTAATTAACTGGGTTAATTTACTTGCTCTTCTTCCTGTACTAAACTAAGCCAACAAAACAACAAAAGTACTTGTACAAAATCAATCCAACCCAATTGGTGTAGGATTTCCTTTTCGCATCTCCTAAACCTTAGGCGACTGCATTCTTTTTTCTTTTCTTTCAGTTAGAGTAGATTTTATTCTGAGAGTAGTTGAGTTCATTTTGTGCGGCTGCCGGGAGATTCAGAGAGATCTCTGAAAGGGAGGTTTCGGTGGTGCTATGTCTCACCACTTCTTTTTCTTGACACAAACCATGTCTTGTCTTTTGTTTTAATCTATTTTTAGTCTAGCTATGTCTCGCCCTGTAGCAACTACAAGGGCGAGATCGCCCACGCGCGGCCCTACATGGGCAAGCCCGACAACGCAACATGGTTTTTCTATTTTTTTTCTTTTCCCTTATATATATATATATATATATATATATATATATATATATATATATATATATATATATATTTCAAAATGGTCTAAATTTATATGCATTTTTATAAAAAAGGCATAAATTGTTACATACCTAGTTAAAGTAAAATGCAATTTTTAATGTAACTTTTAAAATAAGTGTTCTCGTAGCTTTTAACATGTCCATTAAATCAAGAAAATATAGTGTTTATGTTTTCTCTCTCTAAATGTTCATGTATATTTTAAAAAGGATGATATTCATGCATTGTCAAATAATGTCCACTTTATCATGTATTGAAAAAGATATTCACACATTATCAAATAATTTTTACTTAATAATTTTTTCTAGCTATTTAAAAAAATTAATCATCATTTATTTAAAATAAATGATGCGTCAACCCACGGAATGTGCATCGTTTGATGCATAGACTCAGCTAGTTCATTTATCCTATCTACAAGTACCAACCAAAGTCACTGGGCTTAATTCAGAGCAGGGTTGAGCATATAGGTCACTGTGCATCTGACTACTCCCTCCGTCCCGGTGTATAAGTCATTCGCGTAGTTCTAGGTCGACAATTTAACTATCTAAATATGTATTATATGTGACAAAAATATATATTTAGAAACTACATCCGTGTAGAAATCTAGTGATATACTTTTCATGACATATAGCACATATTTAATTCCTCAAATTGATGACCTAGAACTACGCGAATGACTTATACACCGAGACGGAGGTAGTACCATTTATCACGGGTTAGGCTTTTGTTTTTTTGCATGCCTTTGTGCATTGCAGGGCCCAAAGAAAAGACGGGAACTCTGATATGACACACACTGTAGCACGTGTTTTCCCAGTAATTTAGTTTTCTTTTGCCAAAAGCACGTACGTTTTTGAAATTGTGAAAAACAAAACGTGAATATTTTAAAAATGTCCAACCTTTTTTCAAAACAAAATTTGTTTTTAAAATTTCTGATCACTTTTTGAAAAAATACGAATATTTTTCAAGATTTCCATACAATTTTTAAAGAATGGGAACTATTTTTCATATCACGGACATGTTCTGAAAATACGAATATTTTGTAATTTGGACAAGTTTTTTAAAATTTATGAAGTTATTTTTTGCAATTACCCTACATTTTTATAAAGAAAAGGAACAAAAAACAAGTTCAAAAAACTGGACCGGATGGACATGGTACCTATGCAGGAACTCCAAACACTTGCGCCTGCTGAATAAAAGTTTGTAAAAATTTGTATAAGAGTGTATAAATATGAAAAAATAAATAAATACAAAATAATAGTAATAGTAGCATGGGGTAACAGCCAGCTCTGCAGCTATTTAGCAGTAGCGTGGGTCCTACCCCACACTACTGCTAACACAAGTAGTAGTAGCGCTGGGTCAGGCCCCCGCTACTACTAAAAGTTAGCTGCAGCGTGATAGCTATAGCGCCAGAGGCCGTTACCCCCACTCTATTTCTCTGGCCCGGTGATGGCATCAGTGCTGCCCGGTGCAGTGAAGCCTTGGAGGAAGAACGAGGATGGCAACGGTGCTGCTCCGGTTGGACGGTGACGGTGTCATGGACTAGGGGGTACTAACCTAGTCCGCCCGTGCTCCTCGGATTGGGCCGATGGGACTTCATGCATTCTCAAGAGGGACTTCGGAGGCAGTGCATAGACTACCTTCACCGAAGACTTGTCGTATACTCCAAGATATCTCCCGTCGCCTTATGCCTAGATACCGACCTTGTAACCCTAGATACCCTACTGGGCGTATATATAAGCCGTGGGGTTTAGTCCGTAGAGGGGACATCAACACAGCATTATTCACCTAACCTTAGAGTTAGACCACATCTTATGATCCCGAGGTAGATCAACTCGGTACTTGATACATCATCTCCATTAATATAAACAAGAGCAGGGAATATGGTTTTACCTCCATTAACAGGACCCGAACCTGAGTAAAACATCATCTCTCCGTTCATGTTACCATCTGTCTGAGATCCACAGCTCGGGACCCCCTACCCCGAGATCTGCCGGTTTTGACCCCGACACTGGTGCTTTCATTGAGAATTTCGATGTGAGATCGATGGAATAAATACAGATTGATTATGAAACAGAACATAAATACGCTCGCAACAATACGTCAAGGAAGCTACAAATTAGTTCGCACCATGTGCCATGCGTTAATGCATAATCCAACTTAAAGCTAACTGAGAAGAACCGAAATAAGCATACATAGCTCTTCGAATCTCTGACAAAGATAACCAAGTGAGTTTTTTTAGCATTACCAACTACCGAGCTTCTTTGCAGGTTTGTAGCGGTGTCTTCAGTATTAGCTGAGATAGTTATCATATACTGGATACATGCTACACAAGAGTGATCATAGGTATCTGCGAGCGAGACATGCCACAAAATCTCGAAAACGGGTTCTGAAGACTACTTGCAATATTAACTGAATCCAACTTTTGATATTTTTTCTTTGCTGACGATAACTGCCTATAGGGCATCCAGAGATGTGCCTCGCCTGTATCCAGAGATTCTAGTAGTCCAACGACGCAAATTGCTTGGCCTGACGAAGAACTAGTCCGAAGTACCTCCTAATAATGTTCCGCTGATGCATTATAAAATGGAGCTACAAATGAATATAGGTTTTATGTGAGGAGGTGGGGGGGGGGGGGGGGGGGGGCATGTGCCCCCTTGTCCATATTCAGCAAATATGAAAGTTATCACAAAAAGGGGGCATTGCCCTCATAAATGGGGTTACATATTGGCACGATGCTGTGAAGCACAAGGCACATACTTTCTTTTTGTGTGGTGCTGTGAAGGACAAGGCACATACTGTAATTCCTATAAATAGTGTTTTGTTAATGTGAAAATACACAAGAGTGCTTGTCCGCGCCCATGAGAGGCTATTTATTCCATTCAATTGATTCCAAGACAAGTTCAGATTTATCAATCCATCAAGAGACGCTATTTCCTCTAGAATTTTACCGTTTAAATAGTTGCATGAGAAGTCAATGCTCGATATCTCCAAAACACCATTGCCTTTGTATTTAAGTTCTTGCCTCTTGATAACTACCGGCCTATCAATTGATGAAAATCGAAAAAAATCAATGCTGGCGTCAGGTTCATGTACGTATGGCTTTGTCATAGCTGCTAGATTTCATAGATGATGAGGTATGGAACCTGATATTTCATTAGCTGCCAGATTCAGATGATAAAGATTTTCGAGACTTGTGATATTATTCGGAATATGCCCATAGAACATGTTGTTGCTCAGCCGTAGAAACCGTAGTTCCTCCAAGTTCCTAATCCACATAGGCAATGTTCCTAAGAATTTGTTCCTTGCCAGATCTAAAAAAGATAGCTCTCTGCAACTTTCTAGAAATGATGGAAACTTGCCAGAGAAGCTATTGTTACTTAACAACAGAATTTGCATGTTTCTTGTTCTAAAACATTGAGGAAGTTCTCCTTCAAGAAGATTGCTGGACAAATCGAAGAAGGATAAGTTCAATTCACGTACAGACAATGGAATTTAACCTGTGATGTAATTGGAAGATGGAGCTATCCAAGACAAGTGTGGACCCCCAAAATTTGATGGAGGGGCCATGATAAAGAGTTTATTGATATGTCCAATCTGACCAGATTTCTGGGCAACTATGGTATTCCACCAGATATATGGTTTGTACCATAATATAGAGATCCCAGTGACATGTTACCCATATTTTCTGACAAGGTACCACTTATTTGGTTATTGGAGATATCCAAGCCTATGACCTTTGAAAAGGCACTAGAGAACCAATCTGGAAACCTATCGGTTATTCCTGTGCTTGAGATACCAAGGTAAGTAAGATCCACTTGCCACTTAAGCCATGTAGGAAATAGAGGCCCCATCTGGCAAGATGCAAGATGCGCTTCTTGCAGTCTAAATGGAGGAACCCAATCTGAACCCACCATAATCTCCAATTGATTATCAGATAAGTATTGTTCTGTCGGATCATTCAAGGTTAAGATCTCTAAGCTTTTTAAACCATGAAAGTGTTCTTCTGTAATCAAACCATCCAAGTAATTGTTACTTAGATCCAACATAGTCAAATTTGTGAGAATGTCGATTTTAGATGGAACATGTCCACTTAGGTGGTTGCCAGAGAGGTCTAGATCACTCAAATCAGTGAGAATGCCGATTTCAGATGGCACATGCAAAGTCAGGTTGTTGCGAGGTAGGTACAGAAACCTCAAATTTGTAAACCGCCCTATAAATTGTGATATAGACCCAGTAATGTTGTTCCAACTGAGATCAAGAAGGACTAAGCTTGTGCGGTTTCCCATCCAATCCGCTAGAGTTCCTGTCAATTGGTTTCCTACTAGGCTCAACTCCTGTAATTTGTTTTGAAGAACATTGCGGCAGCCTCTCCGCTTTAATTCCGTGTGAGAAACAACTGCGAAGGTATAGGAACCTCAAGTCGCATAGGTTCTTCAAGTCTGCCGAGTCCATGCTCATCCTGTTGCTAACTTGTGATAAAGATAATTCTTACAAGGATGCCATACCCCCCAATGCATCAGGAAGCTGACCACATAGTCCATCGTTATCTTCAAGGTAGAGATGCTTGAGTCTTGTTAGGTTCCAAAACCAACAAGATGCAACCGGGTGGTCAAAGTTGTTGTTAGTGAGGTCGAGCTTCTCAGGAGTTGTACCATGGTTTACTTGTGGGAGCGGCTGGTTTGCGCTACTTAGCGCACAACCCTCGAGATGAAGGGACCTCAAAGAAGGAAGGGTGTTGACCATATGAGGCCAATCAGTTAGCGTGCTCAGGTCTACGAAATCCAGGTTGAGATATACCTTAGAAACCGTAGATGTGTTAAGTCCTTGGAGGACACTGTAGCCATTGGTTGATAGGTCAAGCTAGTGCAGCTTTGAGAGGTTGCCAAGGTGGGGAGGCACTTCCCTGGGAGAAAAGTCTAGTACATGGGATAGGTTAAGATATCTCAGGTTTGCCAAAGAACCCAGAAAAACAGGAATACCGCTAGTAAGGCTGTTGTAGCTGAGATCAAGATGTTCTAGATGTGACAGGAGAGCAAGAGAAGGACTTATCTCACCGGCCCGTCCCTGGCCTCAAAGGTTCAGCGCGACAACATGTGCATGGGCATGGCCAGTCCGGTTGCTGCACTGAACACCTCTCCACTGGCAGCAGTCGTCGTCGTCTTTGCGCCATGAGGCGACGAGGCCAACTATGTCGCTGTGGCTGGTGCGGCCTCGCTTGAATGCCAGCAGCGCGTCCCGCTCCCGCGATGTGCAGGCGGCTGACACATGATGTTAGAATAAATCCGAGGTACGCAGTCGATCCATTGAGGAACAAGCAATCACAGACAATGACGACACCAAGATTTGTGGTGGCCAACATGACACACAGGTCCTGGGCATCGGTCGTTTCCGCTCACGTTGAGTCAGCAACCCCATCTGATGTACTGCTCCGGTCCACTCTAGCAGCCCAGGCGGAGCTCCTGGTGCGCATTGGGAGCTTTCTGGAGCGAGCAGAGTCTGCTCTGGGAAAGCTCTTTTTTGTGCCGGCTGTGTTGCAATCTGCTCCTATGCCACGTCCTCCTAGTGAGGTCGATGTTGGTGGCTCAGTGGAGAACAAAATTGCGGAGCTTTATGGTTGTTTCTCCCCTAGAGTTGTGGACAACTCGTCATCGTCGTCTGGCTTGCCCACTGTGTTGTCTACCGCTGAGGGCGGGACCATTGTCGTGGTTGTGCCTCCGGTGCTGCAGGTGATGCCTGAGCTTCAAGTGCTATGTCCGAGTTCTGATTCGCCTCTATCAATGGAGCAAATGATGGAGGACATGCAGGCAACCACGAGAGTGAGGATTCAACCGTGACATGTGAGCTGACATGTGGTTTTGGCACCCGTTCCACCCCCGCCGACGGATAATTCCAATGCTCTCTTTGCAAAAGAGCTTTGTGACTTGCTCGCTAGCGTGGAGGCTATTAGCCCTGGAACTGGAAGGGTGATTGCTTGCCTCCTGACGGGATCGACATTCAAGGGCAAATGTAAGAAGGCGAGTGATTGCCCTCGAACCGGTTTAGTGAAGGAGAAGTCACTAAGGTGCAAAGGTAAGAAGAGTGGCGCCATAGGTAAGGCACCCGCAGCTGCTTAATGGATGATTCTCGGTCCCTCGGCTCATCCTCATGGTTGGCTCGTACTCACGGGTTGGGTCGACATTGTGGTTTTGGTGTGGTCCATTATCTTATCTTTGGTTGGGATGTTCTTGTCAGGTACAATTGTGGTGTACAAGCGTCATGATCTACGTTTGTAGTGTGTTGGGAGGGTTTGGCCGGTTGCACGTGTGCTTGTGGGGTCTCATGATTGGTGAATAGTCCAATTAAGATCAGATTGTATCGGTTTTAGCCCAGTTTTTCATAAACTAACTGAGCAATTCTCTGCTTTTTAATTAATCGATGAGGCAATTTTGCCTTCGTTTCGAAAAAATGACACGCCCAGGTAGACAGCGCCCACGCCCTGAGCATCAGGGCGTTGCTGCAGCTCAATTATACTAGAGTAGTCCACACTTGATTCATACTAGCACTTGGGTAACTTGTCACGTGCAGCCGTGTGCGGTGGGTAACTGATTTCAAATCATAAGCTAAAACCATGGTTCCTGTCAATAATTTAGTTCGGTTTGGGTGGAGATCGGAAGTAGTTTAGTTTGGGTTGGGTGCCAATCCATAATTAGGTGGGTCAGATTGGTTTTGGTTGCTTAAATCAGATGTCGTGAGGAGGCGCAGTTATGGCCACTCATATGAGGTAATAGCACCCCAAATCCACAAACTTGCACCGAATGTGATGTTTTAGTTCAAAACTTGCAAAATGTGACTGAGGACTCCCACAACTTGACACCCTATGTGATGTTTTGGTCCACATTCAATCACAGCGTGACAAGTGGCACTCCTGGGCGGACCGGTCAGCACCTGGCAGTTTTGCACAAGGTAGACAACGCCCGCGCCCTGAGCATCAGGGCATAGCTGCAGCTCAAGTATACTAGAGTAGTCCACACTTCATTCATTCATACAGCTAGCGTGTGACGTACGGCATGTGTACCCGCGTGTTGACTGGATGGATGAGCCGGCATATGTAGGGCATACGGCATGTGCACGTACTCCTACATGATTGATTGCTTGACTGATTTCGTCGAGGCTGGCCTGTTCTTCTTTCATCTACTCCTAGCCAGGTCTTCCAGCACAGTACGTACCTATAAATATGCAGTATGCATCATGTCATACGTATGTCTCTGCTAATACTTACCACTCTCTCTGTTCCCTTTTATAAGACGTTTAGACAATTCAAACAGAGCACAAAAACAGTTCAATGTCACCTGTCCAAAACGTCTTATAAAATACTCCCTCCGTTCGTTTATATAAGGTGTATTATTTTCGACACGGCGACCAAGGCACATAATTATAGACATGTTAGGACGAAATTACCCCTGGCCAATTTATTGGTTAGTGACAAGTAAATCAGTAACTCCAGGAAAGTAAGAGATACATGCAATTGACATAGAGATAGTTTCCTTTTTTTGCTACAAGGAAAGATATAGAAAATCCGGAGAGAGATACTTTCCTTATTTCTAGAGGGCTAACAAGGGAGTTATGAGGAATTAGAAGAAATGCACCTTACATTATGCAATTTTATCAAAAAACAAATACACCTTATATAAAGGAACGGAGGGAGTAATGATATGTATATATGAGCCGATAGTCTCATCTAGTCATAATGTGTAAGTGCAAATATTTATGTACCTGTGCATTTTTTTATAACATATCAAGCCATGCTACAGGATAATCAGTCATGGAGCAACAAGAGCATTACATGTCTGTCTTGCCCACGTGCTAAAAACTAGGAAATTCTGACAATATTCAAAATTGAACCGTTGTTATACACAACAACAAGTGGATCATATTAATCTAATGTAGGCAGATAGTAGTGTGTGCACTCCGCACGGCAGTATATATATAGCTCCAAGTTATTAGTCAGTCCGTCCACGCTCCGAAGTCGTCGTTTTGGCTCAGCCACTCACTGATGTACGTAGTGATCGCCGGCGACAGTAATAATACAGCTAGCGGAGCCAAGACCGGTGTGTGGTGGCCAACATGCCCGCGCCCTGAGGGACGAGACGACCGACCATTCTGTCTGTAGCTCAAGTGTAGTCCACTCTTCTCTCAAGAAAAAAAGTGTAGTCCACTCTGCCGCCGCGTGTTGGGCGAGCCGAGCTGGCCACGAATCTGAAGGAGCTCACAAAATGTGTTTACTTTCCTTTCTTTTCTTTTTCTTCAAATCAAAATAAATAAATAAACAATCACCAAAAGAAAAGAAAAAAATCTTGCATCACATCACTTTAACCTTTCAGCAGGGGTGTATCTGTAAAAGATTTGCATTACCGGTTTGGGTTTTGGTCCCAATAATTTTTATCCTCTTCGTCAAACAACTCAAACCATACCAAGCAATCCCCACAACGCTAGAGCTGCAGCTTCCACCGGGGTCAATTATTGCCCCGGCGACGCGAAGTACGGCGGCCGGCGGAGTGCAGACGGGCATACGGTGGCGTGGACTGAGATCGGAGCTGAGGCGAGGCGGCCGGCGGAGTGGAGATGGCGGCGGCTCTCGGCGCGGCGGCCACGCTCCTCGGCAAGGTGTTCACGATGCTGTCCGCTGCCCCGGTGGCGGCGTACGTGGACAGCCTCCAGCTCGGCCACAACTCCCAGCAGATCAGGGCCAAGCTCGCGCACACGCGAGGCCTGCTGCACAACGCCCAGGAACAGGTGAGCCACAATCCTGGACTGCAGGACCTGCTGCCGGCATTGAGCAGGAACGCCGACCAGGCGGAGGACCTGCTGGATGAGCTTCACTACTTCCAGATCCATGATAGGCTCCACGGCACCACCTACGCCACCACCCAGGCCAATTTTCTCCGTCATGGTCGCAATGCTCTCCGCCACACTGCCACTAGCAGCTGGGCCGCATGCTTTTCCTGTTCCTCTGCACAAGATGATGATGATGAGTTACGTTTCCACCCAGTGATATTCTGCAGGAAAATCAAGTCGGTGTTACAGGACATGCAGGCGCACTGTGATTCCGTCTCCGATTTGCTTGGCAATATCCCAAGCAATAGCATGGCAGTCGCCCTACACCGGCCGCAGATTGGATCCACAATTATACAAGACACATTGTATGGCAGGACAAACATTTTTGAGGAAACTGTCAACCGTATCATCAGTTGCAAACACCATGTTTCTGTTCTTCCTATAGTTGGTCCAGGGGGTATTGGAAAGACAACTTTCGTCCAACATCTGTATAATGATGCAAGGACTAAAAAGCACTTTCATGTCCAGGTCTGGGTATGTGTATCCACTGATTTCGATGTGCTGAAGCTCACCAGAGAGATCCTTGGCTGCATACCTGCAACTGAAGGAGGAAGCAGCAGTGTTGCAAATGAAACAACCAATTTAAATCAGCTTCAGATATCCATAGCAGAACGTTTCAAGTCCAAGAGGTTTCTAATTGTCTTGGATGATATATGGAAATGTGACAGTGTGGATCAGTGGAAAACCTTGTTAGCTCCGTTCACAAAGGGGGAAACCAAAGGAAGCATGCTACTTGTCACAACTCGATTCCCAAAGCTAGCACAAATGATGGAAACAATTGATCCACTAGAGCTGCGAGGTTTGGAGCCCAATGACTTCTTCACATTCTTTGAAGCATGTATATTTGGTGAACACAACAAGCCTGAGGAATACAAAGATGAGTTAGCTGGTATTGCACAAAAAATTGCAAACAAGCTAAAGGGTTCCCCGCTGGCAGCCAAAACAGTTGGTAGACTATTGCAGAAGGACCTTTCTCGGGAACATTGGAATGGAGTTCTTGAAAAGCATGAGTGGCTAAAGCAGCAAAATAATGATGATATCATGCAATCTTTAAAGATTAGCTACGATTGCCTCCCTTTTGACCTGAAGAAATGCTTTTCCTATTTTGGCCTTTTCCCCGAAGATCATAAGTTTACTTCTTCAGAAATCAATCATTTCTCGGTTGCAATAGGCTTCATAGACTCTAATCACAAAGCTGATATGAATTACTTGGAAGAACTAGTGGACAATGGTTTTCTCATGAAGGAATTCAATTATTGGGGTGATCGATTCTATGTAATGCATGATTTAATGCATGAGCTATCTAAGAGTGTTTCTGCACAAGAATGCCTCAATATAAGTGGCTTAGATTTTAGAGTTGATGCCATCCCGCAATCTGTTCGACACTTATCTATCAACATAGAAGACAGATATGATGCAAATTTTGAGGAAGAAATGTGTAAACTAAGGGAGAGGATAGACATTGCTAATCTGCGGACTTTGATGATTTTTAGAGGATATAAAGAAGAAAGAATCGTCAAGATTTTGAAAGATAGCTTCAAGGAAATAAATAGTCTGCGTGTCCTATTTATAGCTGTGAACAATCCAGAATCTTTTCCACATAGATTTTCAAAACTTATCCACCTCCAGTACCTCAAAATTGGTTCATCAAGATTTTTCAGTGACTGGGAAATGAGGTTACCTAGTACACTATCAAGATTTTATCACTTGAAATTCTTGGACCTAGATGGTTGGCGTGGTTGTTCTGATTTGCCTGAAGACTTTAGACACCTTGAGAATTTACATGGTTTCCATGCTAGAAGTGAACTCCACTCCAATATTCGCAATGTGGGAAAGATGAAGCATCTGCAGGAGCTAAAAGAATTCCATGTCAGGAATGGGAGCATGGGATTTGAACTGTCAGAACTTGGGGCATTGACAGAGCTTGAAGGAGGACTGATTATATGTGGTCTTGAACACGTGGCAAACACGGAGGAAGCTACTGCAGCCAAACTAAAGTTGAAAAAGAATCTGAAGGAGTTGGGATTACTCTGGGGCAGAGATGGACCGACTACAGATGTTGATATCCTTGGTGCTCTTCAACCACACTCGAATCTTAGAGCACTTAAAATTGCAAATCATGGTGGTACCGTTGGTCCTAGTTGGTTGTGTCTTGACATCTGGTTAACAAGTTTAGAGACTCTTACTCTAATTGGCTTATCTTGGAGCACCCTCCCACCTTTTGCGAAGCTACCAAATCTCAAGGGACTCAAATTGATGAACATTTCTGGAATGCATCAGTTTGGGCTTCGATGTGGTGGTGCTCCAGGTAAATGTTCTATGCGCTTGAAGACAATTGAGTTTTGTGAGATGCCAGAACTTGCTGAATGGGCCGCGGAACCTAATTGCCATTCCTTTCCAAGTATTGAAGAAATCATATGCATCCATTGTCCCAATCTCTGTGTGATGCCCTTCTCGGAGGCATCTTGCACTAATTTGCGCAGACTTCGAGTTTCTGGGTGCCCCAAGATGTCTCTGCCCTCCATGCCTCACACCTCCACACTGACAAGTTTGGATGTTGGAAGAGGTGATTCAGAAACGTTGTCTTATGATGGAAAGAAATTGGTTGTTAGTGGGTATGGCGGTGCTTTGGCCTCCCACAATCTGGATAAAGTAGAAGATATGACTGTCGGAAGATGCGACGGTTTGTTCCTTGAAGAGCTGGATGGCAGTTTTGTTTTGCGTTCAGTTAAGAGTCTCAAATTAGATGTATCTCATCTTACCAGGAAATCATCATCGTCAAAAGTGTTAAACTGTTTCCCGGCTCTTTCTGTGTTGGAGATAAATGGAGATGGAGACCATGACTATGAGGAATGTGTAAAGCAGTTCCCATCATCCAGCTCACTGCAGAAACTTACCTTCTGGGACTGTAAGAGGCTGGTTCTTGTGCCTGTGGAGAAGGAGAATGGAGGAGGAATTAAGGAAGACAACTCATTGTTCCTGAGATTAGTAATATTCAACTGTGGTCGATTGTTCTGTCGGTGGCCAATGGGAGAATCAGAGACCATTTGCCCTTTCCCTGCTTCCCTGAGGGAACTTGTTGTTTGGGAAGAGTCAAGCATGAAGTCAATGGCTCTGCTCTCAAACCTCACGTCTCTCACCAGTCTAAGCCTACGGGGCTGCAGTAATTTAACAGTGGACGGATTCAATCCTCTCATCGTAGTCAACCTCATAAAACTGCGAGTGCGTAGGTGCAACACCTTAGCAGCAGATCTGCTCTCAGAGGTAGCAAGGGCCAAATTATTGGCTGCAGGTTCCTTCCGATTGGAGGTTCTCAGGGTGGATGACATCTCTAGATTGCTTGTTTCTCCTATTTGCAACCTCCTCGCCCCGGCCCTCCGCACACTTGAATTCAGGTCTGATGGTAGGACAGAAAGCTTCACGGAAGAGCAAGATAAAGTGCTGCAGCTCCTCACCTCCCTCCAGAAACTACATTTTTTCATTTGCGAGGGCCTGCAGTCCCTTCCTCAAGGGTTACATCGCCTTTCTTCTCTCAAGGAGTTACTTGTCGTTGGGTGTAGTAAAATCCGATCGATGCCCAAGGAGGGCCTCCCGGTTTCGCTGAGAAAACTACAGATGAATTGTCGCAGCACTGAGATAGACGAGCAAATTGAGAAAATCGAAAGAGCCAACCCAGATTTATACGTCGAAGAATAACTACACCCAAGGTAACACTTGTCGCCTCCCTATTTTTATTGTTTTTCTATTTCTGATGAACCCAGGTTTATTTGCCATATTTCTCTAACATGTACTCCCTCCGTTCTGAATTACTTGTCTTGGATTTGTCTAGATACGGATGTATCTAGACTCATTTTAGTGCTAGATACATCTGTATCTAGACAAATCTAAGACAAGTAATTCGGAACGGAGGGAGTAAAGATTGCTCTATGTATCTGCATCTGCATGCAAGACCATGATTACATGATCGATATTTCTCTGCAAGTCAAATCTGCATTCACAGTGGAAAGCAACCACATTGCTGCTTGTTTAACTTTCTCCCGCTTGCTTTCTCTAGTTTATAATATGTGCATAATTTATGACTACATTCACAGTCACATGCTCGCTTATTTTATCCACTTCTTTTTGTACCCCTTTTCTGCTAGTAGACTTTTCATAATATATATGCGTGCATTTTCTTCGTCAGGCTTATGTTCCCTATGTGAAATAAAAGGGCGTGCGAGACATCACTCACTCACTTGGTACCGATCAACGAGAAGACTTCAGTCGTAGCTGCAAGAACTGAGGCTGGAATCATGGAATTATCAGGCTTGTGCTCTCTTTTGGCATGAAGCAGCAGGAATTTAACTGTTGGCGAAGAGGAGGTATTTAACTGCTGTTATTGAAAAAGATTTTGTTTTCTAACCATGAATGAATGAATCAATTGCCTTTATTTCCTCTTTCTTTAATCCTTTCCTTTGACAGGATGCTGCTGCTGCTTTGTAAAAAAAGCACCTGATATAATATCATATATGTAGCAGAGAGTGCTGTCTTGTCTTGGTGCTGCATTTATTTTCTTTACAGAATGGTACTATCTTGAAGTGAAATTGAATTGAGTTACACTCTACAAGAGAGAACACTTTCCAATTTGTTTGATTCTTGAATCTATTTAGCCTGATACTGAATTATTCCTGTAGGAGCGGAGCGGAGCAATGAGAATTATGCATACATGTTTAGGTTTCATTGGCTGGCATTGATCCTTGACACAAATGTAATGAATGATTGGGTGTTTAAGTTCTTTGTTCATATTCTGACCCAAGTTCATTTATTTTATTGGATCCTGCAGTACCACTAGTGAATTTCATGGCTGATTCAGAGCAAACAAACAAACAACACAACAGAAGTGTTGATATGCTGAAAGGTCAGTACGTACTTGACACTTTGTTATCATTTTTCGGTTTACCCTACTAATATAATGCTCAAAAGTGTTGTTTACTGAAACATTGTAATCTCTGATGAATTGCTCGAATCTGTCTGTCACCAGAATGTTGTTGCTTTGTAAGGGTAAGGGCCACATTCCTCAAGCGTGTTTGCAGAATATCGACGTGAGTGATGGCTCGCAGTGGGATGTCCTTGGTTCCTTTAAAGAAGTGGGCTTTGTGGGTGCAGCGGTATGCAGCGGCAGCAGCAGCAGCGAACAGAGCAGAGCATTCCAAGATCCGAAGGGTGCCAAGGTGCGAGGTGGCTATTGGGATTCAGCATCAGCCTCGCACGACTTGAGAATTTTTTGTGTATTCGCCTCTGTAAATTAAATTGGTAGAATTGAGTTTTTTTCCCAGTGTTCCGATCATGATTTTGTTCCGTGACCACGGACCAACTCATCGATGATGCCAATGTTGTTGGGTGTAACTGTCGTTAGCACAATGCTAGCCAGTACATTCACGCTTAATATCTCAGATTTGGCAGCTTCGCATCTGATATTGAAGGCAAAAGTTGTGCGGTTAATTCCTCAGTGGCAGCAAGCAATGTGAGTGACTGCCTTCAGCTTTGGGGCCTTGCTGCTTCTCCTAGCTTGCCATCAGCTGCAGCAGCAGTAGTAGATTGGTGTGCTTTAAAGGTCCTTGGAATAAATCAATGTACATTTGAAATTTGTTGTTTACTATCTTTGCATGGTAATCTACACATTCGATGTAGATGTTCAATGTTACACAGATTGGACTGGCTTTTGATTATTACTGGGAACGAGCATATTTGTTGGGGATATAATATCTGGCCGGGATGGATAGAATCTGCTTTTGTTTTCCAATCAAAATAAATAAATCAAGGTAAGGTACACTTGAAATTTGTCATCTACTTTCTTTGTATGGTCATTTTGACTCATCTGCACATCATCTGCACATTCAGTCAGCCTTTAATCATTGCTGATGCCTTTCAATGTTGATTGTTACGGTTTCATCAGACCACAAGGGAACTATTTCGTCTGTCACTTTCTGCTGTTAGTGCTTCTTGTGTTGTTGGTTCCTGCTTATTTTCTCCATGGGACAAACTTGAACCATTTTTCGATCTGTGGATTCAGCCAACCATATTTTAATCTCTATCCATTTCTAAATAGGGCACATCTTGGACCTGCCCTGCCTGTGCAAAATACCACCACGTAAGGGCGGCATCGCTGATCCTGCTCGTCAGTTGAGTTGCTTCATGACGCTTCCGGTGACTCTCTTGGACAGTCATTGGAGACTGAGCTTTCCATTCCTTGGGCGCCCAAGGAACGGAAAGCTCAGTCTCCAATGGCTGTCTAATTTCACCATGCTGAAATGGGAGAAGCTAGCCCAGCTTGTAGAGGGCACTCTTCTTACTTCTTTCTTCTGGTGTTTTTAGAGCAAACGGGGCCACAGCCCCAGCTCCATTGCTAAGATAAGAATGAAACTTAACAGGTTTTACATCGTTTCTGTTGTTAAGCTTTGCCAAGCAAAAGGCCAGAAGACAAAAAACTGCATGCAAATGCAGCATCAGAAAAATAGCTCTGTTTGTTCGTTTGTTCTGATTCAGAATCCCGTACGAGGCTGTGCTCTGTATTTGAACAAACAAAAGGTCGAATTTATATCTTCAGTTTCAATCTTCCGTTAGACTATTCGCTCTTCCATGTCTTTGTGAAAATTCAATCCAACCACCACTAGTGTACTCTTCCGTCTGAGATGATTCATCTCTTTTCCGTATATACATACGGTGCACTTCTGTTTGCACTATCTGATTGCTAGTTTTTTTTTATGCAATAGTACTGTTTTGCTTTAGCCTTATGTCGTATTCCGTTAGATGGCACTACATAGTAGCTCTTTTAGTCTGAGATAAATCTGTGTATGTGTTCTTATATGATTATTGCTTGTTTTTCTAGATTATATTGGTGTTCCTGCTTCCAATATGTGTTCTTTGTTGTTACTGGAGAAAAGGAAGAAGGATGAGATTTCCTCCAGCCTACCCATGCACATTCAAACTGATGATAAAGGGTTTTTCCCCATTTTATATTATAAAGCAACCATCCGATACATCCAGCTCGCTGGGGCCGCAACAAAAACAAGCACAAAAGGAAAAACAAAAGAAAGAAAAGAGAAACAAATGCCGACACCGGCAGATCGACGAAGAGAGAAGACCGGCAACCGTTGCACCCATCGGAGAAGTACCACCGCGTACCCAGCATTCCGAAGCGCCACGCACCAAGCAACACCTTCAAGAAGGAATGTGACGAGGCCGCCGCTGTTGACCGAACAAGTCCTAGGGTTTCCCTGGTACATGGAGAGCAGTGGGGAAGGGATATACCGGACGCCCTTCAGGAAGGTCCGGCGGCACCCGCAAGCGTCACCACATATTGGACGGGACGATGAGTTAGACGGTGGCAGCTACAGGGGTAGCAGCAATGGCGGCGGAAGAAGAGTCGCGGTGGCGGCAGCTAGGTTAGGAGCGCAGCAGTTGTGCTCGAAGTAGGCGAGGAAGAACCCGACAGGGTGACGAAGACTGGGGCGGACGATGGCGGCGCATAGGGAGGCGGCGCGACGCGTACCACATAGAAGTCGACACGCGGAAACGGCAGGTGGACTGCGTGACACGGGGCTACGGCTCGAAGGGGCAACGCAGCGGCATCGTGCGGGTCGGGGAGACGATGGGAAGACCTCAGGGCAGCGACGTTGACCGCGAGCTGCAGCGCCATGGCCTGAAGGGGCCACTACTAGGAAAGCCCCTAGTAGTAGCGCGTGTTTAAAGCCTATCAGTAGCGCGGGGTACCGCACTACTAGTAAGGCGCTACAGCTAAAGATTAGCAGTAGCGTGGGTTGGACCGCGCTACTGTTATATCGACTTAGTAGCAGCGCTTTCTAAAACGAGCGCTATTGGTAATTAGTAGTAGCTCTTCTCCTAGCACGCGCTGCTACTATTATTTCGTATTTCTTTTTTATTTCATGTTGTATTCATACTCCTTTATACAAGTTTTCATACCGCAACAATTTAAAGAATGATTTTACATCATTTTACATCATAATGAGTTATTACTTCAGCGGGAGAAAGAACCGTGGACTAGTTTCAAGTGGATGGACATCCACTTGAAACTAATCCATGGTTCTTTCAGCCAATGATATAATAAATATCATCATCATCATCATCATATCATTAACAACTTATCATCATAATACATCATTGTCATATAACACCTCCTCATGATCATCATTTTCATGAATGAGACATCACAAGTTGGTCACTAGACATAATCACAACTACTCATAAACATATTGTACCTCGTAGGACCTACTACATTCTCTTAGAACATACTATATTATCTTGGGTAAAATAGCATAAAACAAGATAGCCCCTGACTCTCCATTATGAAGAATGGAGATTATCCTGTCTCCAATTCTTGCCTTTCGCACAATGTTGCTTCCAAGAACCTCCTTACGAATGTCCATACATTTCTTCCAATCTTTGGTTATCATGTGTTCACCATTTTTAGAAATCCGGTATGCACAGGTGAGATTCGTAGGATGACCTGGCTGTATGTTCAGAACATCAAGACGAACATTATAATACATCAAATGAGGCACACAATCCATCGGGACTTTCTATTGAAAAACATAATAATAACTTCGTAGTTAGCAATGTAGTTCAGTTTTAGAAGTATGCAAAAGATGCATGAATGTCGTAATAGTAAAAAATCTTACCAGGAAATCTCCATGGAAGTTATCGTTGTTCTACATGTGCACTAGTGGCACGTATTCACCATAATTTGGAGGATTTCGATAAAAGGCATTGTAATTCTCAATGTCAGTACAATATGCGACCAGATGATTTTTCTCTTGATAAGTTAACTCAGAGCCATCGGTGTAGTTGGTTCTATCTACCATCTTCCGCACACTCTTTGAAGAATGAAAATAAGTTATCAATGGAAATAAGCTGTCAACTATTTTGAAATAAACAATATAAATTACTTAATAACTATGTTTGAAGAACTCACATAGCGGTAGAATTGGAAGCGTATCAACAAGAACCCAAATGTCCAAATTGTCTTGGTCGATGTCAGGATCACCAAGATCCATGGTGATAAACATACCCTCTTGAAAATCATACATCTTGCAAAGTGGTTCTCAACCCGGGCAACCAAAATTGGACACACTCTCAGAATTGTATAGATTTACCTCAAAATCCATACCATGATGGGTCCTTAGGTTAATTTTCTTTGTTTCATTCCTCTCATGATCTTCAAAACCCATCCTCTCCAAGACATAGCGTCTTGCATGGCATGGGATAAGCTAGTTGAATTGTAGAAGACAAAAATTACATGTTGAAGTAGTAGAAGTCAAGCTTAATTACGAAAAAACACTTAGCGTTGTAGTGTACCGTTTCACAATCGAAGGCCTCCTCGAGCTTAATGCTGAAGCGCCGACCTTCGTCCAGGTGAGGCCTGTCGCAGAAACCCCGGCTGTCGCCGCACCAGGAGCACTCCCCGGGACCTTCTTCGTCCGAGGACATTTCCTATGTTCATAATTCAAAGATTAAACTTGTACAATTAAATATATGTACTACAAAAACTAAATTAGATCATCAACGTGTTTGCTGTTCTTCTTGAAGTTCTCCTTCTTCTTCCCTTTGCCCTTTTTCTGGTGGTCTTATTGACCATCAACACTTGATGCTCCTTCTTGATTTCTACCTCCGCAGCCTTTAGCATTGTGAAGAGCTCGGGAATAGTCTTGTCCATCCCTTGCATATTATAGTTCATCCCGAAGCTCTTGTAGCTTGGTGGCAGTGATTGAAGAATTCTGTCAATGACACTAGCATCATGAAGATTAACTCCCAGTTGAATCAAGTGATTATTATACCCAAACATTTTGAGTATGTGTTCACTGACAGAACTATTCTCCTCCATCTTACAGCTATAGAACTTATTGGAGACTTCATATCTCTTAATCCGGGCATTTGCTTGAAATATTAACTTCAACTCCTGGAACATCTCATATGCTCCATGACGTTCAAAACGTCGTTGAAGACCCGGTTCCAAGCCGTAAAGCATGGCACACTGAACTATCGAGTAGTCATCAGCTTTGCTCTGCCAGACATTCTTAACGTCGTCAGTTGCATCTGCAGCAGGCCTGGCACCCAGCGGTGCTTCCAGGACGTAATTCTTCTGTGTAGCAATGAGGATAATCCTCAGGTTACGGACCCAGTCCGTGTAATTGCTACCATCATCTTTCAACTTAGCTTTCTCAAGGAACGCATTAAAATTCAACGGAACAACATCACGAGCCATCTATCTACAACAAATATAGACAAGCAAAATACTATCAGGTACTAAGTTCATGATAAATTTAAGTTCAATTAATCATATTACTTAAGAACTCCCACTTAGACAGACATCACTCTAGTCATCTAAGTGATCACGTGATCCAAATCAACTAAACCATGTCCGATCATCACGTGAGATGGAGTAGTTTCAATGGTGAACATCACTATGTTGATCATATCTACTATATGATTCACGTTCGACCTTTTGGTCTCCGTGTTCCGAGGCCATATCTGTATATGCTAGGCTCGTCAAGTTTAACCTGAGTATTCCGCGTGTGCAACTGTTTTGCACCCGTTGTATTTGAACGTAGAGCCTATCACACCCGATCATCATGTGGTGTCTCAGCACGAAGAACTTTCGCAACGGTGCATACTCAGGGAGAACACTTCTTGATAATTTAGTGAGAGATCATCTTAAAATGCTACCGTCAATCAAAGCAAGATAAGATGCATAAAGGATAAACATCACATGCAATCAATATAAGTGATATGATATGGCCATCATCATCTTGTGCTTGTGATCTCCATCTCCGAAGCACCGTCGTGATCACCATCGTCACCGGCACGACAACTTGATCTCCATCGTAGCATCATTGTCGTGTACGCCATTTATTTCGTCTACGACTATCGCTACCGCTTAGTGATAAAGTAAAGCAATTACAGGGCGTTTGCATTTCATACAATAAAGCGACAACCATATGGCTCTGCCAGTTGTCGATAACTTCGGTTAAAAATGATGATCATCTCATACAATAAAATATAGCATCACGTCTTGACCATAACACATCACAACATGCCCTGCAAAAACAAGTTAGACGTCCTCTACTTTGTTGTTGCAAATTTTACGTGGCTGCTACGGGCTGAGCAAGAACCGTTCTTACCTACGCATCAAAACACAACGATAGTTCGTCAAGTTAGTGTTGTTTTAACCTTCGCAAGGACCGGGCGTAGCCACACTCGGTTCAACTAAAGTGAGAGAGACAGACACCCGCCAGTCACCTTTAAGCACGAGTGCTCGTAACGATGAAACCAGTCTCGCGTAAGCGTACGCGTAATGTCGGTCCGGGCCGCTTCATCTCACAATACCGCTGAACCAAAGTATGACATGCTGGTAAGCAGTATGACTTGTATCGCCCACAACTCACTTGTGTTCTACTCGTGCATATAACATCTACGCATAAAACCAGGCTCGGATGCCACTGTTGGGAAATGTAGTACTTTCAAAAAAATTCCTACGCACACGCAAGGATCATGGTGATGCATAGCAACGAGAGGGGAGAGTGTTGTCCACGTACCCTCGTAGACCGAAAGCAGAAGCGTTAGAACAATGCGGTTGATGTAGTCGTACGTCTTCACGATCCGACCGATCCAAGTACCAAACGTACGGCACCTCCGAGTTCAACACACGTTCAGCTCAATGACGATCCCCGGACTCCGATCCAGCAGGGTGTCAGGGATGAGTTCCGTCAGCACGACGGCGTGGTGACGATGATGATGTTCTACCGACGCAGGGCTTCGCCTGAGCACCGCAACGATATGACCGAGGTGGAATATATATGGTGGAGGGGGGCACCGCACACGGCTAAGGAACGATCACGAAGATCAACTTGTGTGTCTAGAGGTGCCCCCCTGCCCCCGTATATAAAGGAGCAAGGGGGAGGCCGGCCGGCCCTAGGGGCGCGCCAAGGAGGGGGGATTCCTCCTCCTAGGAGTAGGACTCCCCTTTCCTAGTCCAACTAGGAAGAGGGAAGGGGGAAGGAAAGAGAGGGAGAGGGAGAGGGAAAGAGGGGCCGCGCCCCCCTCCCCTAGTCCAATTTGGACTCCTCATGGGAGGGGGCGCGCCACCTCCTGGGCTGCTGCCCTATCTCTCCCCTCAGGCCCATTAAGGCCTAATACTTCCCCGTGGGGTTCCGGTAAACCCTCCGGCACTCCGGTTTTCTCCGAAATCACCCGGAACACTTCCGGTGTCCGAATATAGTCGTCCAATATATCAATCTTTATGTCTCGACCATTTCGAGACTCCTTGTCATGTCCATGATCACATCCGGGACTCCGAACAACCTTCGATACATCAAAACTGATAAACTCATAATAAAACTGTCATCGTAACGTTAAGCGTGCGGACCCTACGGGTTCGAGAACTATGTAGACATGACCTAGAACTGTTCCCGGTCAATAACCAATAGCGGAACTTGGATGCTCATATTGGCTCCTACATATTCTACGAAGATCTTTTTCGGTCAAACCGCCTAACAACATACGTTGTTCCCTTTGTCATCGGTATGTTACTTGCCCGAGATTCGATCGTCGGTATCCAATACCTAGTTCAATCTCGTTACCGGCAAGTCTCTTTACTCGTTACGTAATGCATCATTCCGTAACCAACTCATTGGCCACATTGCTTGCAAGGCTTATAGTGATGTGCATTACCGAGAGGGCCCAGAGATACCTCTCCGACAATCGGAGTGACAAAACCTAATCTCGAAATACGCCAACTCAACATGTACCATTGGAGACACCTGTAGAGCTCCTTTATAATCACCCAATTATGTTGTGACGCTTGGTAGCACACAAAGTGTTCCTCCGGTAAACGGGAGTTGCATAATCTCATAGTTGTAGGAACTTTGTATAAGTCATGAAGAAAGCAATAGCAACATACTAAACGATCAAATGCTAAGCTAACGGAATGGGTCAGGTCAACCACATCATTCTCCTAATGATGTGATCCCGTTAATCAAATGACAACACATGTCTATGGTTAGGAAACATAAGCATCTTTGATTAATGAGCTAGTCAAGTAGAGGCATACTAGTGACATTAAGTTTGTCTATGTATTCACACATGGATCATGTTTCCGGTTAATACAATTCTAGCATTAATAATAAACATTTATCATGATATGAGGAAATAAATAATAACTTTATTATTGCATCTAGGGCATATTTCCTTCAATGCGTTGGATGATAGGGCATGCTGTTGCCTTATCTAGTTGCGCCCTAGTGTTATTTGACGACATTTTAGTCTACAATGCCTCTTGAAGATCACACAATCCACTTGCAATTAGTGCTTGAGTTGTTAAGAAGGGATCAATGGGAAGTCAAACGCTCAAAGTGCTCTTTCGCTCAAGCCAGTTATCCTATTTGGGCCATACTATCAGCCAGCATGGGGTTGCCACTGAAACCCAAAAAATTAAGAACATTGCCAACTGGTCTTCTCAGCAATCAGTCAAAGAAGTCCGCGGCTTCTTAGGTTTGACTGGCTATTACAGACGCTTCGCTCGCTATTTTGGCATCATTGCAAAGCCACCAAGCTCTCGATCGCTGGGATTCTCAAGGAGCTTACATATATTGATGGCGGCAGAGCTCTCGAGTAGGGACTGACTAATGTTGTTGTACTCTAGTACTGTTGTGATTCAGAAAGGAATTAAACGCCATGGTTCGTCTTCCCGAGGCCACTCAGATTGATTATTTCAACTGAACCATTTATTTGGTTATGCTTCATTCTTCCATGTATGTTATTATTTATTGTGTTACTGCTTTTAGTTTTTGTACTTGTAAACGTGGCTATTTCCTTCAGGTTACACACAATGTACATCCTGGGCTTGCGTGTGCAAAATACTACCCACATGAGGATGTGTTGCCTCAGCATCACCGATCCCTGGTCAATTGCTTCATGATGCTGCAAGTGACTCTCTGGACGGACATGATCAATAATATTACGCTTGGCACTCTCCGTGCGTCCCTTGTTATCTTTCGCTACATATATAAGTATATAATTTATCCATGATGAATTGGGAGCATTCATTTCTAATGTTTTGTAGAGTCATTTGTAAGGTTCTCGATGTTCCATGGAGATCTTTGTTACCCTGATAAGAGGGTATATGTTGCTCTGTAATGGTCGTTACTGGACGATGCTTCGGGATGTTGATGAATGATACCATGGCTCGCGCCCACGGAACGGAATGGAAGGCAATACATCTCACTCTCCAACTGTTGTCTTAAGCTACAAATATTATTTTCCTATGCAGAATTGGCAGCTAGCATTTATAAGCTAGGTTTTGTAAAGTCATTCATAAGCTGGTTCTCAATGTTTCCTGAGATGTTTATTGCCATGGACATGCAGTTATGTTCTAGTTTCAATTCTTTCCGGTTCCAATTCACAGACATTGTTCTTGATTCGTTGGAACTGATTTGATGATAGATCTTTCATCAAGCAGGTACAACACCCTTGGTGACTAATCACATGTTAACCCGTTCAGTGCTGAGCCCAAAAGAAGCTGATATCGCCGGACTGCTCTGGCCGGTTGGCATTGAGCCCGCTAGGTAGAGTAAAGACTGAGAAAAAGGAAAAGTGGAGTGAAGATATGTTAGGGAGCTCATATTGGACGCATTTTGCATCATACAAATATGTGCGCTGCTAACTAGCGGAGCAAACGAGCTTTGGTGGTAGTTGGTACCCCGGTATCTTAAGAATGATCAACAACGTTAGCTTCTGAAAGTTTTTTGAAATTTCAAATGTGATTGTTTTTAGAAAAAAAAAGGGGGGGAAATTGAAACTTGTTTTTTTTTTGCATATTTTGAACAATCTCTAGAAACTTGAACATGTCAAGAAAATCTAAAAATATATGAAAAATGGGAACAATTTTTTTTGAAATCCAGGAAAAAATGAAAACACTACTATTTTTGAAAACATGGAAATTATTTCAATTTGCGAAAAAGTTGAGAACAGTGATATTTTTTTTACCTTCTGATTTTTTTAAAAAGCACAAACATTTCTTAATTCCCAATCATTTTTAAAATTTGTTAAAAAAATAAAACAGGAATAATCTTTGAAGCTTTGAACAATTTACGAAAAACACATACAATTTTTGAAATCTAATATCTTTTTTTAAAAAACATGAAAAAGAAAAAAAAAAGAGAAAATAACAAACAGAAAGAAGACAAAAATGGAGAGAAAAGCAAAAGGAAGAAACAGTAAAAGAAAAAAGAATCGGAAACAGAAAAGAAAACCTCATATAATGTTCCCAGCACCGGGACCGCTGAAATGCCTTAATAGGCTGGCCCAGATCAGCGCCCAACTCCTAAATACATCAACAACTGTGATTACACCATACCCCTTAATGATAAAGACAAGATGGTCTTTTTTAAATGTACGCCGTTCACGCCGATATGCGGGACCTGCTAGACAATTACACCTCCCGGATGCTTGTGGTGTTGTACAGTGTGAAATATATAAGGAGACACAATAACGAAATATATATGAAAAAAGTAAAAAATATGAATTTTTTTAAATGCAAAATAGGCTTTGAAATTATGAATTTTGTTAATACACAAATATTTTCTGAAATATGAATAAAATTAAGAAATATGTACATTTCTTATAATTTTCAAACATCTTTTGAAACAGGAATAATTTCCGAACATCTTTTAAAATTTGTTTTTTAATTGTGGTTTTTCTTTGTTTCGATTTTTTTTGTTCTGTTTATTTTTCTTTTAAAAAATTGCCTATATTTATTTTCATTTTATATTCTTCTTTAATTTGTGAGCTTTTTCTTAAATCCTTGCACTTTTCAAATTTGTGAACATATTCTAAAATTCTTTCACCTTTTTCCAAATCCACGAACTCTTTTCAACTTTTACGAACGTTTTTCAAAGACTGTGATTTTCTGGGTTTTTTCAAATTCGTGAACATTTTAGAAATTCATGAAACATTTTCTGTTTTTTTCACCGCCTAGTTGGGCCAAGGATGGAGCGCATTTTTCTTTGATAGCTTTTGGTTTTTATTGATTTATTCAATAATTTATTTTTCTCCTTTTGAAATTTATTATTCATTTTGAAAACTGTTTAAAGATTTGAAATAGTTTTGGTATAGCAATTTTTATGATATATTTTTTAACATTTCAAAACTATTCTAGAATTCCAAAAAAAAATCCTTTTTTTGGTAACAAATTTAAGAAATGTTTGCATTTCATGGAAAGATGATAATTTTTTTAAAAAGTACGAGATTATTTTTTGTACAACATCAATTGTTGGGAATCTGTTAACAATTTTGGAAAAAGTGTTCAAGTTTATAATGCATACACAATCTGAAATTCTAAAACTGTTGACAAATTTGAAGAAATGGTTAGGGTGTAAAAAAATGTTCATGTTGACTGATAATGATGGAAATATTCATTATAAAAGTGATCAAATTAGGACCAAATAGATGCTCATGGATGCACATGTCTAGCATAGTTTAGCATACTTCTCTCAACTGGTCTTTTTCCGACTATGGATAAATGACCCAAACTTCTTGCAGCATCCTGACACGGACATACGAGGCATCTGTGCCAGGTTTGAACAACTTCCGATACCGTTTGCATGATGCGATAGGTTCGGTCATTTATCGACCCTTTTTCAGCAAGAAAATTTCAGAAGGTGCGAAACTTGTCAATAACCCAAACAACTTTGAGTGATGCCTTGAATTGGACCTGTTATTCTCAAACACATTTTGGAGCATCAATTTTGTTATTTTTTGCCACATTTTACATGAATGTCATCTGGTGATGAAATTTTGGAAGTTATAATTTTTTATATTAAAGTTTCACACAAAAAAATCAGAATTTTTTGAATTTGTTTTCAGTTTTTTTACTCTTCACCCGAGCTCATGTGAGCTCGGGTTGAGAACATCACTTCTGTGTAAAGACTATCTATCAGCAGCATCATTGCGGAGCCCCGGTCTAGTATGTGTTCATCTGGTTTTGTAAAGTCCTTTATATGGTAGGTACTCAATGTTTCATTTAGAATCATGTACGTGCTGATGTCATTAGATGTTTCTGTCAGCTATATATGGACTGATTTTTATCGATCCCTTACTGCAAGTTTCATATATAAATTAAGATGATGATCTTAGATACATCCTTTTCCTGGTTCCTGGAGTATTTTCCTTGCTGTATTTCAGCGGACAGAAGAAGAAAATAACCAGAGTATTTTCGTCGGATACATTAACGGCAGCAATCCTTGTCTTTTTCGGTTAAATCTTCTTTCATTGTGGATTGATAATGGCATGTCATGCGTCTTTGGTTTGAGATGAAATGCAAATTGGGCTTTCCATCTCTTCTTTTCTTTCTTAACTCATGTTGAAGCAGCACCGACAACTTTTGTTGTGAGCTGTTTGGTCGGCGTGCTATTCTATGCTTGATTTCCCGTTGTACTAATAAAGACCAACAGTAGTTTTTCTTTCTGCCGAAAAGGTGGTTGGGTGGTGCCAAGCCCGATAACGTAACATAACTTTTCTATTTTTTTATTTTTATTTTACTTCTGCATTTTGAAGAGCATGTTAACATGTTACATAACCTGGTTAAAATAAAAACTACAAAATTTTATGGATGTAAGTTTTAAGTTAGTGTTCTCGTATTTTAGAAAATGTTCATTAAATTTAGAAAAGTAGTGTTTACGTTTTTTCTTTAAATGTTATTGTAATTTTATAAAAATGTTCACGTATATATTAAAAAGATTCATGTATTTTAGAATTATCCATGCATTATCAAATAACATTCACTTTATCATTAAAAGTATTTAAAAATAAATTTACACATTATAAGATGATGTTCTCTAAATTAAAATGTTCTACTCCCTTCGATCCAAATTAATTGATGCCTTTGTACTTTAGCCACATCAGTTCATTTGGATCAGAGGGAGTAGCTATTTATTTAAAAATATATTTATCACTGTGCATGTGCCTACCATTGTAGAAAAAATGGGCTCTGTTTTTCTTTTTCCGATGAGAGTTGGGCTTTGTTCATTGCAGGGAATTAGTCTACCCGGGACCAAAGAAAAGACAGGGACTCATATGTGACACATTTTGCGTCAAATATACCACAATCGCAGCTATAAACAGTAGTAGTAGTAGTAGTAGCAGCAGCAGCAGCAGAAGAAGAAGAAGAAGAAGAAGAAGAAGAAGAAGAGGAATGAGCCCCCTCACGTGCTTCTCACATTTTTTCGTCTTCCTCTTCCTGTTCAAATATACCATACATGGTCAAGTATACCACAATCGCAGCGAACAGGCGGGTAAGTGCATTCACGTGCTTCAGTTATTATTATTTTTTCATGTACGTACAGTACCGACTCAGTCGACACTGTACCAGCCCAGCGGCAGTGTGGTCTCTTGAAGCTCTGTAGCATACCTTTTTTGAATCACCTAAAAACATACATTTTTGCAAAAGGCACGAACCTTTTTTGAAATTGTGAAAAATTAAATCCTTAGTATTTTTTAAAGTCGGAAAAAATTGGAAACACGAACATTTTTCCTATTTGTTTCGAATATTTTCAGAAATTTCCGAACATTTTTTGATAGTTTTCTAAATCACTAACATGTTATGAAAATCCAAATGTATTATAAAATCCGAACGTTTTTCAATTTTTTTCTTTCTAAAAGATATCCAAAAACATTATATGCAAATAAAAGGAAAACCCCCAAAAAATATGAATAAAAAGGAAAAGGAAAAGGAAAAATTCAAACCAGACTAGATGAAACTCTCTAGAAGGTTCACAAAACCAGTAAAAATCAAACATGTTTCTAAAATCGGATTCACGCAGCTACCTAATGGGACAACCCATCTGTCGCTCACTCAGTCGATCGTTTGTGCCAAGCCTCAACTGTTAGAGCAAAATGCGTCAAATTGGGATTACCAGGAAACCAGCTAGAATAATGAATGATATGTTTTTTCTTGTTTTCTCATCTTTAGCCGTTTGGGACGGAGGGAATATAATTTTAGAAATTTCCGAACATTTTTATGGTAAGAAACAACTATCTTTAGCCATGTATGCTATCACATGTATATTGGCTTTATCAATTAAGTTAATGAATTTATATATATTACTTTTCATGCTCACGCATGGTCCAAAAAAGCGTGTGACCACTGTCAGTTCAATAAGCTTTACTGTATAATATTGGTCAAAATGTTGATTGGCCGATGTGACATATAAATTCAATAAAGTTTCTCCTTTTTATGCTGCATGCCTCAAGATCATTTGCGGATTTTACGTGAATAGCACATGCATCAACGCTTGGACGGCACAAACGGACAAGAGATGTACTATGCTGGAGTAGTTTTCATGCATCTAGGTTAGTTAACTTGCGTGAACTAGAAGAGCATGCGAGAGCATTTTCAGCCACGTACCTCTAATTCGAGCCCTCAAATGCCCACGGACGCGTCCGGTCAATGAGTGGGCTTGTCCGTTTTGAGCCCCTATTTATTCGTCCGCACAGTCATACTTCTTATTTTCTTGCTCATATGTCCGGTCACATGCATGTAATTGGTGGAGATGAAGAGAGATAAAGAAAAAAATGAATAAAGAAAGATAAAAGGTGGTCTGGGGTGGGGACGCGTCCTATGTGGCGGACAGCCCGGGCGCGTCCGCGAGCCCTCACATCCTCCCCATATTTAAGATGGATATGAGGGTTCGCGGACAGCCCAGACGTATAGAGATGATATTAGAGGGTCGGTTGAGTCAACTTTTTGCTACTTTTTGCTTCTCTCTCCTGTCCGGTCAGAAGTCCCCGCGCCCGCCCGGTCAATTTGAAAAGTCTGGTTGTAGATGCTCTGAAGGCTCTCATAATTAATTGGCTGGATTGACTGCAATGACATAAATGTCTCTACTTTTGATGTGAATGGCGATACATACATGCATTAACGCCTCATACCATAAGAGGAGAATAGACATTTAAGATTCCAAGTTGAAGCATGGCCATTTCCTCAAAGATTCCAAGTTGCTAGTAGATGTTATCAAGCTAGAGAAAATTGACAAATCTGATCCTTTTCTTAAACTGTATCACAAAATGAACCCGATTAGAAAAGATCAGAAAATAGCCCATTTGCATGACGCCCGGGGCTAGGGCGCAATGTTAAATAGCATGGCTCCTAGGGCTAGGGCGCCATGCTAGATAACACGACGCCCTGGCGCTAGCATGGCGGCCTGGACCATGGCGCCGTGCTATCTAGCATGCTGTGCCAGGCTGGGGCGCCACGCTATCTAGCATATGACACTCCATCCCATCTCCTAATTCAAATGTGTCACTTTGTGATTCTTTTAATCGGGTTCATTCTATGCTAAAGTTTCATAAAATGATCAGATTTGTTTGTTTTCACCTACAAGTAGCTTGATTACAATAAAGATTAAGTATGTCAAGGCATTGATTAAATGCCCTATATTAAACAAGCATTAGAACAAAGCTTGGGTGTTCTATGCAAAACCACATAAAGTGGAAGGAAAGGAGTTAGACCACCAGCATTGTACCATTTATGCAAGAAGATGATGCTGGAATAGAAACAACATCCTAAAACTTAGTAGTAACATGTGCATGATGATTAAGTGATTTACGAAAAAAATCCCCTTAGTCGCCCCTGCCCAGGGCGACTTGAGAGGGTTCCTCTCTCAACCCAAGGCATCGCCGCCTTCCCCCTCCCCCCCCCCCCCATCACGCTACCACCGGGTGAAGCCCATGCGGCCAACAATGGCGGATGGGCTTTATCATGTTGCTCCACCTATTCTGCGAGCGGTAGAGTGTGGTGGCGTCCGACGGTGTTTCGGGCCGTGAGCGTGTGGGCGATCGGCGGCGGGCCTCGGTGAATGGTAGCGAGATGTGGAGTTCCAGGCTAGTCGGGTGATCGCTAACTGCGGATGGTTTCGTGGGGATGGCGTGGTGGTAAGTCTGGTTGTGCTAGGTCACGTGCTTCGGCCAAATCTGGCTTGGCGTGCTTGGGGCGGATGCTTGGGCGCGCCCCTGGTTGATGGATGTGTGTGCTAGTGTTGGTGGCGACGGGCTCGTCGATTGTTCCTGCGATGTGGCGATGCACATGGGTGGTGGTGGATGACATCTATTGGCGCACCGATGAGGAAGGCCGGCCTAGTTCGAGACAGTGAACCCTTCGCGTCAATGCTCTCCTGATGTTCATGTTGGGAAAACAAAAAAAATCTACGCACACACAATGATCTACCCATGGAGCTGCATAGCAACGAGGGAGGTACCAAAGTAATCCAGGAGTGGATCACTGGACAGCGGTCAAGAACATCCTGAAGTACCTGAAAAGGACTAAGGATATGTTTCTCGTATATGGAGGTGACAAAGAGCTCATCGTAAACGGTTACGTTGATGCAAGCTTTGACACTGATCCGGACGATTTTAAATCGCAAACCGGATACGTGTTTACACTAAACGGTGGAGCTGTCAGTTGGTGCAGTTCTAAACAAAGCGTCGTAGCGGGATCTACATGTGAAGCGGAGTACATAGCAGCTTCGGAAGCAGCTAATGAAGGAGTCTGGATGAAGGAGTTCATATCCGATCTAGGTGTCATACCTAGTGCATCGGGTCCAATGAAAATCTTTTGTGACAATACTGGAGCAATTGCTTTAGCGAAGGAATCCAGATTTCACAAGAGAACCAAACATATCAAGAGACGCTTCAATTCCATTCAGGACTTGGTCCAGGTGGGAGACATAGAGATTTGCAAGATACATATGGATCTGAATGTAGCAGACCCGTTGACTAAGCCTCTTCCACGAGCAAAACATGATCAGCACCAAGACTCTATGGGTGTTAGAATCATTACTGTGTAATCTAGATTATCGACTCTAGTGCAAGTGGGAGACTGAAGGAAATATGCCCTAGAGGCAATAATAAAGTTATTATTTATTTCCTTATTACATGATAAATGTTTATTATTCATGCTAGAATTGTATTAACCGGAAACATAATACATGTGTGAATATATAGACAAACAGAGTGTCACTAGTATGCCTCTACCAGACTAGCTTGTTAATCAAAGATGGTTAAGTTTCCTAACCATAGACAAAGGAGTTGTCATTTGATTAACAAGGTCACATCATTAGTTGAATGATCTGATTGACATGACCCATTCCATTAGCTTAGCACCCGATCGTTTAGTATGTTGCTATTGCTTTTATCCATGACTTATACATGTTCCTATAACTATGAGATTATGCAACTCCCGTTTGCCGGAGGAACACTTTGGGTACTACCAAACGTCACAACGTAACTGGGTGATTATAAAGGAGTACTACAGGTGTCTCCAAAGGCAGATGTTGGGTTGGCGTATTTCGAGATTAGGATTTGTCACTCCGATTGTCGGAGAGGTATCTCTGGGCCCTCTCGGTAATGCACATCACTTAAGCCTTGCAAGCATTACAACTAATGAGTTAGTTGCGAGATGATGTATTACGGAACGAGTAAAGAGACTTGCCGGTAACGAGATTGAACTAGGTATTGGATACCGACGATCAAATCTCGGGCAAGTAACATACCGATGACAAAGGGAACAAACGTATGTTGTTATGCGGTCTGACCGATAAAGATCTTCGTAGAATATGTAGGAGCCAATATGGGCATCCAGGTCCCGCTATTGGTTATTGATCGGAGACGTGTCTCGGTCATGTCTACATTGTTCTCGAACCGTAGGGTCCGCACGCTTAAGGTTTCGATGACGGTTATATTATGAGTTTGTGTATTTTGATGTACCGAAGGAGTTCGGAGTCCCGGATGTGATCACGGACACGACGAGGAGTCTCGGAATGGTCGAGACATAAAGATTGATATATTGGACAGCTATGTTCGGACATCGGAATGGTTCCGAGTGGTTTCGGATAATACCGGAGTGCCGGAGGGGTTACCGGAACCCCCCGGGGAAGTAATGGGCCTTAATGGGCCACGAGGGGAGAGAGAGGGCTGCGCCAGGAGGTGGCGCGCGCCCCCCCCATGAGGAGTCCGAATTGGACAAGGAGGGGGGGGGGGGGGCGGCCCCCCTTTCCCTCTCCCTCTCCCTCTCCTTCCTTCCCCCTCCTAGTTGGACTAGGAAAGGGGAGTCCTACTCCCACTAGGGGGAGGACTCCCCCTCCCTTGGCGCGCCCCTCTAGGGCCGGCCGGCCCTCCCCCTTGCTCCTTTATATACGGGGGCAGGGGGGCACCCTAAAACACACAAGTTGATCCTTGAGATCGTTCCTTAGCCGTGTGCGGTGCCCCCCTCCACCATATTCCACCTTGGTCATATCGTAGCGGTGCTTAGGCGAAGCCCTGCGTCGGTAGAACATCAAGATCGTCACCACGCCGTCGTGCTGACGGAACTCTCTCCCCGGAGCTTTGCTGGATCGGAGCCCGAGGAGCGTCACCGAGCTGTACGTGTGTCAAGAACTCGGAGGCGCCGGAGTAACGGCGCCGGGATCAGTTGGATCGCGAGGATAACGTACGACTACTTCCTCTACGTTGTGATCGCTTCCGCTTCGGTCTACAAGGGTATGTAGACAACACTCTCCCCTCTCATTGCTATGCATCACCATGATCTTGCGTGTGCGTAGGAAATTTTTTGAAATTACTACGTTCCCCAACAGTGGCATCCGAGCCAGGTTTTTATGGTTTGATGTTTTGCACGAGTAGAACACAAGTGAGTTGTGGACGATACAAGTCATACTGCCTACCAGCATGTCATACTTTGGTTCAGCGGTATTGTTGGATGAAGCGGCCCGGACCGATATTACGCGTACGCTTACGCGAGACTGGTTCTACCGCCGTGCTTTGCACAAAGGTGGCTAGCGGGTGTCAGTTTCTCCAACTTTAGTTGAACCAAGTGTGGCTACGCTCGGTCCTTGAGAAGGTTAAAACGGAGTCTATTTGACGAAGTATCGTTGTGGTTTTGATGCGTAGGTGAGATTGGTTCTTGCTTCAGCCCGTAGCAGCCACGTAAAATTTGCAACAACAAAGTAGAGGACGTCTAACTTGTTTTTGCAGGGCATGTTGTGAAGTGATATGGCCAAGACATGATGCTATATTTTATTGTATGAGATGATCATGTTTTGTAACCTAAGTTATCGGCAACTGGCAGGAGCCATATGGTTGTCGCTTTATTGTATGAAATGCAAACGCCCTGTAATTGCTTTACTTTATCACTAAGCGGTAGCGATAGTCGTAGAAGCAATAGATGGCGTAAACGACAACGATGCTACGATGGAGATCAAGGTGTCGCGCCGGTGACGATGGTGATCACGATGGTGCTTCGAAGATGGAGATCACAAGCACAAGATGATGATGGCCATATCATATCACTTATATTGATTGCATGTGATGTTTATCCTTTATGCATCTTATCTTGCTTTGATTGACGGTAGCATTTTAAGATGATCTCTCACTAAAATTATCAAGTAGTGTTCTCCCTGAATATGCACCGTTGCCAAAGTTCGTCGTGCCGAGACACCACGTGATGATCGGGTGTGATAAACTCTACGTCCATCTACAACGGGTGCAAGCCAGTTTTGCACACGCAGAATACTTAGGTTATACTTGACGAGCCTAGCATATGCAGATATGGCCTCGGAACACGGAGACCGAAAGGTCGAGCGTGAATCATATAGTAGATATGATCAACATAGTGATGTTCACCATTGATAACTACTCCATCTCACGTGATGATCGGTTATGGTTTAGTTGATTTGGATCACGTGATCACTTAGATGACTAGAGAGATGTCTGTCTAAGTGGGAGTTCTTAAGTAATATGATTAATTGAACTTAAATTTATCATGAACTTAGTACCTGATGGTATCTTGCTTATCTATGTTTGTTTGTAGATAGATGGCTCGTGCTGTTGTTCCGTTGAATTTTAATGTGTTCCTTGAGAAAGCAAAGTTGAAAGATGATGGTAGCAATTACACGGACTGGGTCCGTAACCTGAGGATTATCCTCATTGCTGCACAGAAGAGTTGCGTCCTGGAAGCACCGTTGGGTGCCAGGCCTGCTGCTGATGCAACTGACGACGTTAAGAACGTCTGGCAGAGCAAAGCTGATGACTACTCTATAGTTCAGTGTGCCATGCTTTACGGCTTAGAACCAGGTCTTCAACGACGTTTTGAACGTCATGGAGCATATGAGATGTTCCAGGAGTTGAAGTTAATATTCCAACAGAATGCCCGGATTGAGAGATATGAAGTCTCCAATAAGTTCTATAGCTGCAAGATGGAAGAGAATGGGTCTGTCAGTGAGCACATACTCAGAATGTCTGGGTATTACAATCACTTGAGTCAACTGGGAGTTAATCTTACGGATGATTGTGTCATTGACAGAATTCTTCAATCACTGCCACCAAGCTACAAAGGCTTCGTGATGAACTATAATATGCAAGGGTTAGTAAAGACTATGCCCGAGCTCTTCGCAATGCTAAAGGCTGCGGAGGTAGAAATCAAGAAGGAGCATCAAGTGTTGATGGTCAATAAGACCACTAGTTTCAAGAAGAAAGGCAAAGGGAAGAAGAAGGGGAACTTCAAGAAGAACAGCAAGCAAGTTGCTGCTCAGGAGAAGAAACCCAAGTCTGGACCTAAACCTGAAACGGAGTGCTTCTACTGCAAGCAGACTGGTCACTGGAAGCGGAACTGCCCCAAGTATTTGGCGGATAAGAAGGATGGCAAGGTGAACAAAGGTATATGTGATATACATGTTATTGATGTGTACCTTACTAGAGCTCGCAGTAGCACCTGGGTATTTGATACTGGTTCTGTTGCTAATATTTGCAACTCGAAACAGGGACTACGTATTAAGCGAACACTGGCAAAGGACGAGGTGACGATGCGCGTGGGAAATGGTTCCAAAGTCGATGTGATCGCGGTCGGCACGCTACCTCTACATCTATCTTCCGGATTAGTTTTAGACCTAAATAATTGTTATTTGGTGCCAGCGTTGAGCATGAACATTATATCTGGATCTTGTTTGATGCGAGACGGTTATTCATTTAAATCAGAGAATAATGGTTGTTCTATTTATATGAGTAATATCTTTTATGGTCATGCACCCTTGAAGAGTGGTCTATTTTTAATGAATCTCGATAGTAGTGATACACATATTCATAATGTTGAAGCCAAAAGATGCAGAGTTGATAATGATAGTGCAACTTATTTGTGGCACTGCCGTTTAGGTCATATCGGTATAAAGCGCATGAAGAAACTCCATACTGATGGACTTTTGGAGTCACTTGATTATGAATCACTTGGCACTTGCGAACCGTGCCTCATGGGCAAGATGACTAAAACCCCGTTCTCCGATGAATGTTGAGGCTCGTGGCGGATATCGTTATTTTCTCACCTTCACAGATGATTTAAGCAGATATGGGTATATCTACTTAATGAAACACAAGTCTGAAACATTTGAAAAGTTCAAAGAATTTCAGAGTGAAGTTGAAAATCGTCGTAATAAGAAAATAAAGTTTCTACGATCTGATCGTGGAGGAGAATATTTGAGTTACGAGTTTGGTCTACATTTGAAACAATGCGGAATAGTTTCGCAACTCACGCCACCCGGAACACCACAGCGTAATGGTGTGTCCGAACGTCGTAATCGCACTTTACTAGATATGGTGCGATCTATGATGTCTCTTACAGATTTACCGCTATCGTTTTGGGGTTATGCTCTTGAGACGGCCGCATTCACGCTGAATAGAACACCGTCAAAATCCGTTGAGACGGCACCTTATGAACTATGGTTTAGCAAGAAACCAAAGTTGTCGTTTCTTAAAGTTTGGGGATGCGATGCTTATGTGAAAAAGCTTCAACCTGATAAGCTCGAACCCAAATCGGAGAAATGTGTCTTCATAGGATACCCAAAGGAGACAGTTGGGTACACCTTCTATCACAGATCCGAAGGCAAGACATTTGTTGCTAAAAATGGATCCTTTCTAGAGAAGGAGTTTCTCTCGAAAGAAGTGAGTGGGAGGAAAGTAGAACTTGATGAGGTAACTGTACCTTCTCCCTTATTGGAAAGTAGTTTATCACAGAAACCGGTTTCTGCGACATCTACACCAAATAGTGAGGAAGTTGATGATGTTGATCATGAAACTTCAGATCAAGTTACTACAGAACCTCGTAGATCAACCAGAGTAAGATCCGCACCAGAGTGGTACGGTAATCCTGTTCTGGAAGTCATGCTACTAGATCATGATGAACCTACGAACTATGAAGAAGCGATGGTGAGCCCAGATTCCACAAAATGGCTTGAGGCCATGAAATCTGAGATGGGATCCATGTATGAAAACAAAGTGTGGACTTTGGTTGACTTGCCCGAGGGTCGGCAAGCAATAGAAAACAAGTGGATCTTCAAGAAGAAGACTGACGCTGACGGTAATGTTACTGTCTACAAAGCTCGACTTGTCGCAAAGGGTTTTCGACAAGTTCAAGGGATTGACTACGATGAGACCTTCTCACCCGTAGCGATGCTTAAGTCTGTCCGAATCATGTTAGCAATTGCCGCATTTTATGATTATGAAATTTGGCAAATGGATGTAAAAAATGCATTCCTGAATGGATTTCTGGAAGAAGAGTTGTATATGATGCAACCAGAAGGTTTTATCGATCCAAAGGGAGCTAACAAAGTGTGCAAGCTCCAGCGATCCATTTATGGACTGGTGCAAGCATCTCGGAGTTGGAATAAACGCTTTGATAGTGTGATCAAAGCATTTGGGTTTATACAGACTTTTGGAGAAGCCTGTATTTACAAGAAAGTGAGTGGGAGCTCTGTAGCATTTCTGATATTATATGTAGATGACATATTACTAATCGGAAATGATATAGAATTTCTGGATAGCATAAAGGGGTACTTGAATAAGAGTTTTTCAATGAAGGACCTCGGTGAAGCTGCTTACATATTGGGCATCAAAATCTATAGAGATAGATCAAGACGCTTAATTGGACTTTCACAAAGCACATACCTTGACAAAGTTTTGAAGAAGTCCAAAATGGATCAAGCAAAGAAAGGGTTCTTGCCTGTGTTACAAGGTGTGAAGTTGAGTAAGACTCAATGCCCGACCACCGCAGAAGATAGAGAGAAAATGAAAGATGTTCCCTATGCTTCAGCCATAGGCTCTATCATGTATGCAATGCTGTGTACCAGACCTGATGTGTGCCTTGCTATTAGCTTAGCAGGGAGGTACCAAAGTAATCCAGGAGTGGATCACTGGACAGCGGTCAAGAACATCCTGAAGTACCTGAAAAGGACTAAGGATATGTTTCTCGTATATGGAGGTGACAAAGAGCTCATCGTAAACGGTTACGTTGATGCAAGCTTTGACACTGATCCGGACGATTCTAAATCGCAAACCGGATACGTGTTTACACTAAACGGTGGAGCTGTCAGTTGGTGCAGTTCTAAACAAAGCGTCGTAGCGGGATCTACATGTGAAGCGGAGTACATAGCAGCTTCGGAAGCAGCTAATGAAGGAGTCTGGATGAAGGAGTTCATATCCGATCTAGGTGTCATACCTAGTGCATCGGGTCCAATGAAAATCTTTTGTGACAATACTGGAGCAATTGCTTTAGCAAAGGAATCCAGATTTCACAAGAGAACAAACACATCAAGAGACGCTTCAATTCCATTCAGGACTTAGTCCAGGTGGGAGACATAGAGATTTGCAAGATACATACGGATCTGAATGTAGCAGACCCGTTGACTAAGCCTCTTCCACGAGCAAAACATGATCAGCACCAAGACTCTATGGGTGTTAGAATCATTACTGTGTAATCTAGATTATTGACTCTAGTGCAAGTGGAAGACTGAAGGAAATATGCCCTAGAGGCAATAATAAAGTTATTATTTATTTCCTTATTACATGATAAATGTTTATTATTCATGCTAGAATTATATTAACCGGAAACATAATACATGTGTGAATATATAGACAAACAGAGTGTCACTAGTATGCCTCTACCAGACTAGCTTGTTAATCAAAGATGGTTAAGTTTCCTAACCATAGACAAAGGAGTTGTCATTTGATTAACAAGGTCACATCATTAGTTGAATGATCTGATTGACATGACCCATTCCATTAGCTTAGCACCCGATCGTTTAGTATGTTGCTATTGCTTTTATCCATGACTTATACATGTTCCTATAACTATGAGATTATGCAACTCCCGTTTGCCGGAGGAACACTTTGGGTACTACCAAACGTCACAACGTAACTGGGTGATTATAAAGGAGTACTACAGGTGTCTCCAAAGGCAGATGTTGGGTTGGCGTATCTCGAGATTAGGATTTGTCACTCCGATTGTCGGAGAGGTATCCCTGGGCCCTCTCGGTAATGCAGATCACTTAAGCCTTGCAAGCATTACAACTAATGAGTTAGTTGCGAGATAATGTATTACAGAACGAGTAAAGAGACTTGCCGGTAACGAGATTGAACTAGGTATTGGATACCGACGATCGAATCTCGGGCAAGTAACATACCGATGACAAAGGGAACAAACGTATGTTGTTATGCGGTCTGACCGATAAAGATCTTCGTAGAATATGTAGGAGCCAATATGGGCATCCAGGTCCCGCTATTGGTTATTGATCGGAGACGTGTCTCGGTCATGTCTACATTGTTCTCGAACCGTAGGGTCCGCACGCTTAAGGTTTCGATGACGGTTATATTATGAGTTTGTGTATTTTGATGTACCGAAGGAGTTCGGAGTCCCGGATGTGATCACGGACACGACGAGGAGTCTCGGAACGGTCGAGATGTAAGGATTGATATATTGGACAGCTATGTTCGGACATCGGAATGGTTCCGAGTGGTTTCGGATAATACCGGAGTGCCGGAGGGGTTACCGGAACCCCCCGGGGAAGTAATGGGCCTTAATGGGCCACGAGGGGAGAGAGAGGGCTGCGCCAGGAGGTAGCGCGCGCCCCCCCCCCCCCCCCATGAGGAGTCCGAATTGGACAAGGAGGGGGGGGGGGGGGGGCGGCCCCCCTTTCCCTCTCCCTCTCCTTCCTTCCCCCTTCCCCCTCCTAGTTGGACTAGGAAAGGGGAGTCCTACTCCCACTAGGAGGAGGACTCCCCCTCCCTTGGCGCGCCCCTCTAGGGCCGACCGGCCCTCCCCCTTGCTCCTTTATATACGGGGGCAGGGGGCACCCTAAAACACACAAGTTGATCCTTGAGATCGTTCCTTAGCCGTGTGCGGTGCCCCCCTCCACCATATTCCACCTCGGTCATATCGTAGCGGTGCTTAGGCGAAGCCCTGCGTCGGTAGAACATCAAGATCGTCACCACGCCGTCGTGCTGACGGAACTCTCTCCCCGGAGCTTTGCTGGATCGGAGCCCGAGGAGCGTCGCCGAGCTGTACGTGTGTCAAGAACTCGGAGGCGCCGGAGTAACGGCGCTGGGATCGGTTGGATCGCGAGGATAACGTACGACTACTTCCTCTACGTTGTGATCGCTTCCGCTTCGGTCTACAAGGGTATGTAGACAACACTCTCCCCTCTCGTTGCTATGCATCACCATGATCTTGCGTGTGCGTAGGAAATTTTTTGAAATTACTATGTTCCCCAACAGTCTTTCGAGTGTTTCTTCGAGCAGAGATCCATACCGCGAACAAGGTGTTTTCAAGAGATTTCATTGTAATTCTTAATCATAGGAGTTACTTTGTATTCTCTTAGATCTTAGATCCAAATCAGTGTACGTGTAATTGTTATGTGTATGAATAAAGTTACAGGTGTTTCTAAAAAAACGTTTGTAGCCAGTGGAAGCAAATATTAAACATTGTAATTCAAATGTTTGACATTAATAAATTGTCACACATTCAAAAAGATATTTGTACCATTCAACAAAAAACTTATTGGTGCAATTTTAAAAATATGTTCATGACATATAAGAGACGTTTGTATACGGTCTTACGTCTTTTTTGAGAATTTTTTTAATAAGTTCATAACATACATCGGGTGTCTTTCATGCTAGCAAATGAATAAGTCAAGTTATTTTTTCAGAATTTGGGATAACATACATCGGAGGTCATGCAAAAAAACAAGAAGACCCGCGCTCATACTCCGCCACCATGCCGAATGTAACGCTTCAAATGACTCTGACGGAGAGCTATGAGGAAGAACTATGCAAGGTTGGCACCGAGGAAGACCACTAAGCAGATTCAAAACTGCCATCAGGGCCCCACCTCCGCAGTTCCGACTTCACCACAATAAAACAACCTGATGTAGTTCCGCATATACACTGGAGAATAGCCGACTACCGCAATTGTTGCCACGCCTCAGACTTCACTCGCCCTTGTCATTGTTCCCAACAGAAGCCTCAACACCAACACTGACATCTTTCACGGATCCCGCTTGCCGATGCCCAGCTCCAAGGATGAAGCGCTCGAGAGCGAAAACAATGCGAAGGTGCCGCCATCGTTCAATCACACAAGATCTAGGATTTCCTCGGAGCCGGATCCATGCGAGAGGGGTGTGACCGCAATGCAATGATGCCTCTAAGAAGATCGACATGCCCAAGGCCGAGATAGGGTCTTCACTCAAGCTTCCATACAATCCGCACCAGTGTCGACAAGTCCGCCAAACACCACCATTACAACGAGCCAACCCAAAAACAAAGAAGCTCACCGCCACAGCAGAAGCGCACTCAGAGGCTGTCGACGGGCACCCAAACACCATAATATGAAGATCCAAATGTGTTATAGGTGAATTGATACGTGTTTTGTGAGGGGGTTTGATTTTTTTTGTTGTTGAGAAATTTGAGGAAGGGTGAATCAATACCGGTGGCAACAACACATAAACATCTTCTATTCTAACCCCTAAAACAAACATTTTCTGTTGTAAGAAAAACATAAAGGTTTTGTACAGACGAGTCACGTTTCTATACTACTATTAAACAAGCAAACATTTTCATCGCTAAGTGCACCCCGTCTAATGCACACCAAACAAACCAACACAATTAGAGCCACAGATCAGGCCCACTCATATCAATCTAACAGCCAGGATTAACCACTAATCATCCTTTAATGTGCGTTTAGCAATTTTAGGCACCGGACGAAAACTTTGCCAGCATTTCTAGCGATTCCAAAAGGAAAGGAAACAAATTCCTACAATCATGTAACAGCCAATCTTCTCCCGAACTGCCCCAGAGAACAGCCTCACGGGCGCCCTTCGCGTTGGCCCGCCTCCCGCATGCCGCCGCCGCCGCTCCATCTTTCACGGGTCGCCGCGCTCCCTCCCTGCAGCCTCTGCCGCTCGCTCCACTAGACACTTGATGCCCACGCGGTGCTGCTGCCGCACGCAGCAGCAAGGGTTCTGCGGCGGAGACGTGGAATAGCAATGACGGGGTGGGGACGTTGACGCCGACGAGCGTAGCTCCGAGAAGGTTCTTCAGACGAGGGTACTTCTCTCCCTCCCACTCTCTACGTTCCTTCTTCCTTCTCTACTCTCCTGTCCCTCCCAAGTTGCAGCAAGGCGTCGCGACGGTGCCGGCATAAGGGCATTGGCGGCGGCAGGACCAACTGCACCCTCTGCACCCAATCTGTCTTTCTAACCTCTCTGTTCAGTAGGTTTGAGCAGAGGATCTAGATCGAGGTCACATGAGCTTGCCGGCAGCACCCTCTTGTATGCTCAATTACCTATCAGTAAAGATATACATACATACCATTTGATGAAATATGTAAACAGACCTTCTGTGTATGCTCAATTACCTCTTGTACTGAATTTTCTGAAATTTCGGATCGATCAACACGTGATCAGTAACATGGAGAGTTCGTTCGCTCCTGGTATCTTAATGAATCCTGACCAATTCAATGTCTTCTTTTTATTGGTCATTCCTTGTTTTATGCAAAATTTGAAGTGATCATAGATTGGTTCTGAGCATAATGCACACAAAATTGTCCTATGTATTCCTTGGCCATCTTACTATTCTGGCTACATCTATTTGTCATTTTTTATTGACGAGTGTAAGCCTGCTTAGTGAAGATTACGTTTAGAGGACAGACTGTTTCGAGAAGACTTTTTAATATCACCCTTATATCACATGCTTCATTGTAGAAGATCCTTTTTTTTGACATTTAATTTGTTACTGGCCACTAGAAACATGGGATCGGTCAAGGAAGAAAAGGTGGAGATGAGGAGGCTGCCGATGAACTTGATCCTGAAGAGTATGAAGAAGAAGATGCGGCAGGTATCTATCTAATGGTATGTTTCTTATATAGGGTGAGGATGGTTTCTATGACAAAGCTGGAATGATGCAATGAAGAGGCCGAGGAAGTGGGGGAAGAGGCTGTGGCTGGGGCCATTACCATGGCGAGAAACAGGACGGTCGGCATCCCATCAGCACTCTTCAATCAAATCACAGTGTTGAGCATCCGGTGGTGTCAAAGCCGCTGCCTGGTCCGCATATACCGGATGGTAGAAAAGGATTTGCCAGAACAGCAGTTATATGACCCATTTTTATGTGATCCCATGAAGAGGAAGGATAGTAATACCCTGATACATGCGTCATGTATACTGCAGGTCGATGGACATGTGAACATGTCTTTTAGCAGCTCATATATGTTCAGGTTCATGTCATCTTTAGTGCTTAACAACTTAACAAGAGAATGTGCAGGTTATCAAGGGCAAATGACTAGATTCGATTTCAGGATTAACATTGACAGTTGAGCTGGACGCCTTCAGATTACAACCAGAAACACTTGTATTTATGATCATGCACATATTTAATGCAAAGTAGAGTTTTTCTTTACCATCCATGTGTTCATATTTTAGATTACAAAAAGAATGATTACCTCGAAGAGCTCCAGGAACTCAGTTCTAGAATTTCTAAGAGCACATATTTATTGCTTGGAAGTGATTTATTTCATTGTTTGAATATTTAACTAGAGATACTTTGTCTAGTCATATTTCATTGTTTGAATCACAGGCCAGAGGTTGTGCATAGTGGGTACGTTTTCATACCCTTCAAACCTGTCCATACCAAATATTGGCATGATTTATCCCCCCGTTGGATAGATCTGAAGTATTACCTACCAAATCAATGATTCTTTTTGTTTTTGGATTGCAGATGGACTAAGACCCTGCTTAAAAATGGTGACTGCGTTTAGACCTGGAATATGTGCTTGGTCAGACTTGGTGTCTTTGTAACGACGCTAAGTTCCCTGGTTCCTGCTTACAAATGTTTGCAATTGTTTAATAAAAAACTGCATCAGGAGTTGGAATGGGCGTTGTTGGTTCAGTAGGTGTGGTAGCATTTGGTGTAACTGGCTCGACAACTGTCAACCCGCTGCTGCTGTAGTAGGGCTGCTGTTGCTGGTGGTTTAACTGCTGAAAACGGGTGTTGCAAAGGATGGAGTAACTACTGCTGATCAGTGCAAGATTTCTACAAAGTTCTGCTTCAGCAAGAACCTTTCAGATCGACAACAGTATGAAAATTCCTCTTTCTTGAACGGTTATGCCTTGCATGAAAAAAAGTATTCTCTTTTCCTTTTGTTTTTATGTTGATCAAGCATTCAATCCATGCACCGAGAGCAGCGTAATTGACTTACTGTTTTGTTGTTTGGCTAAACCAAAGTTCAACTACTTGAGTTAGAACTCAGTTGGAGTCTAAATGGCGCACGTTGGAGTCTAAATCGATTGAGTGCCACAGATGAACCCAGCAGTATCCGTATCATGAAAGGTATGGAAACGAGCCCTTTTGTTTTAGCATCCTATCACTTAAGATTGGTATGAAAATTAAGAATAACGTGTCAGATTTCATCAGCCGAATTTTATGTTCATATGATTGTCTGAATGTAAATAACTTGGCAACCTAGGTACTAATCAGTAGTCAATGGGAATTAATATTCTGGCTGAAGGCCACAATATCTACTTTTCATGATACGGGAGAGGACTGAACGATTTCCAATGTGGGCTTAATATAGTACTCCCTCCGTAAACTAATATAAGAGTGTTTAGAATACTAAAGTAATGATCTAAACGCTCTTATATTAGTTTACAGAGGGAGTATTTGCATGAAACGTCAATATGGAAAATCCATGGAGAGACAATTTGTAATTATCACAAACCCACCACCTAATGACGAGTGAGCATTTTTATTTAGAAGAAGTTATGGAAATAAATTTTGCTTAATACAAACTGATCAACATGTGGGTTTGTATATATTTCTTCGAATATAGTCAAACATCGTGCATTGCACGTGCACGCTAACTAGTTACATTTGTCCTAAAAAAAAGGCGAAAAAGAGTCCCTCGACACTCGACAGAGTTACTGCGCAGCGGCGGCGGCCTCCGATCTGGGCTACGGGCGCCCGGCGGCGGAGGTTGTCGATGAGCCACCGGCGGCGGAGTGGGAAGAGGTCGTGGAGTCGGGGTGGCAGCAGAATTGGTCGGAGGTCGACTCGGGGCGGCGGCGGGGGTCGGAGGTCGCGGAGGTGCCCCGGCCGACGCGACGCAGCTCCCTCATCCTCCCCTGTCTGTATGGCTCTACGTTGTGGCCAAATGACATTATTGATTACTTATGTTATTTCTTCTTGTTCTAGTTTCCTTTCGTACAAATTCTTCCTACTTGTGGTTTGCCTCTCACTGCTTTCTTTCTTTCTTTCAGATTCAGATTCAGATGGATGAATCTGCTACCAAAAATCATCAGCTGCAGACTGCAGCAGGACAAGATTGATTATATATATTGGCGACTTTTTAAAGGATTAATTGGTAACGAGCATCTGCGTTTTGATTTTCAAAAATAAGAATCAAGGAAGGTGCACTCGAAATCTTGTTACTGTATTTACTCTCTTTGCATGGTTATTATCCACAACCTGTTCTGATTATATATATCCTCTTGCAACTTCAGTCATGCCTTTCCATGTTCGTTGATGCACAGATTGGGCTCACTTTAGCTCACAACTAGGCAGCCCAACTTATACAATATGGAAATGACGAAACGCCAAGGATTGAATACAGTAATGGGTACTCGAGTTAGGTGTCCGATGGGCAACGGGTACTCGAGTTAGGTGTCATCTCTCTTTCGGAACCAAGGATTGAATATATATGCCTCATGAACAATACTTACATATAGTTCTAGGAATGCCTCATGAGAACGGGCAAGGTCCTTCCATGGAGTCCTCTTTGCTAACGAGAACAGCATGGGCTTTGAACACAGTAGCACATAACTTGGTTTGCTATGCTTTATCTTCGTGTGCTGGCGGCCATCTTTGGCTGGCAGTGCCACCCAATGAGGTATGTATTCCTCGAAACATTATTAGCTAAAAAAAAGAGGAGTGCTCTTTACTTTTTTCTTTTCTTTTCATTTTCTGATGTGTGTGCATATGATATATGATGTACAATCTCTACTGCTGGCCCTAGTGATTAGGTCCTGCGACAACGGTGTTCCTTTGTCGTCCCCTTTCTAGAGGCATTGTTGTTGAAGCACCTTTCATGTTACCACCTGGGGTTGCCCTCATTGATGGTTGGTGCTGTTCCTGCTACAACTATTATGCTTATCTTTTGTTATAACAACCCGTGTTTTGTGAGGGTTTTTGTTGTTGTTGAGAAATTTGAGGAAGGGTGAATCAATACTCGTGGCAACAACACATAAACATTTTCTATTGTAACCCCTATAACAAACATTTTCTGTTGTAAGAAAAAACATAAAGGTTTTCAATGAATATTCATTCCTACAGATGAGTCACATTTCCATCTTTCCTCGCAAAAAAAGAAAAAGAAAAGAAAAGCGAAAAGAGGCAACCTCTACACGGCGGACAGAGTTTGCTGCGCAGCGGCGGCGGCGGCCTCGGATCTGGGCCACCGGCGTCCGGCTGCGGAGGTTGTCGATGAGCCACCGGCGGCGGAGCGGGAAGAGGTCGTGGAGTCGGGGCGGCAGCGGAATGGGTCGGAGGTCGAGTCGGGGCGGCGGCGGGGGTCGGAGGCCCCGGCCGACGCGACGCAGCTTCCTCATCCTCCCCTGTCTGTATGGCTCTACGATGTGGCCAAATGACATTATTGATTACTTATGTTATTTCTTTCTTGTTCTAGTTTCCTTTCGTACAAATTCTTCCATGCCGAGTACTCCTACTTTCACTGCTTTCTTTGTTTCTTTCAGATTCAGATTCAGATTCAGATGGATGGATCTGCTACAAAATTCACCAGCTGCAGCCTGCAGCAGGACAAGATTAGTTATATATATTGGCGACTTTTTAAAGGATTAATTGGTAACGAGCATCTGCGTTTTGATTTTCAAAAATAAGAATCAAGGAAGGTACACTCAAAATCTTGTTACTGTATTTACTCTCTTTGCATGGTTATTATCCACACCTGTTCTGAATATATAATATCCTCTTGCAACTTCAGTCAGCCTTCAAGCAGTGATGCATTTCCATGTTCGTTGTTCGTTGATGCACAGATTGGGCTCACTTTAGCTCATAACTAGCCCAACTTACAATGTTGAAAAGACGAAACGGCGTTAGCCAAGTCCGATGGGCAATGGGAACTCGAGTTAGGTGTCATCTCTCTTTCCGAACCAATGAATATATATAGTTCTAAGAATGCCTCATGAGAACGAGCAAGATCCTTCCATGGAGTGCTCTTTGCTAACGAGAACAACAGAAGCACGTAACTTGGTTTGCTATGCTTTATCTTCGTGTGTTGGCCGCCATCTTTGGCTGGCAGTGCCACCCAATGCGGTTTGTATTCCTCAAAACATTAGTAGCTAAAAAAGAGAGGACATATATGATCTACAATCCCTACTGCTGGCCTTATTGATTAGGTCCTGCGACAACGGTGTTCCTTTGTCGTCCCCTTTCTAGAGGCATTGTTGTTGAAGCACCTTTCATGTTACCACCTGGGGTTGCCCTCATTGATGGTTGGTGTTGTTCCTCCTACAACTGTTATGCTTATCTTTTGTTATAACATGAAGGACCAGCTGTCAATCATTTTCTTTTTTTTTGGAGAAATCAATTGAGCTAATTTATGTGTGCGCTAGTCCTGGTCAGGTTTTCTCAAAGGCATCTCGAACAACAAGTTGCTCTTATACTACTATATACGAAACAACGTACGAGTACTGCCTTTGTCATGTACTCTCCTATGCCACCACGCGCATCGATCTTGGTTAAAGTGATCAATCGTAGTACTTATATGTTAAGAAATTCATCGATTAGATGAATGTATGGATTTATCAATACAGTACTACTGGTTGTGCCTCAAGGTTTTAACTATGCCCCTAATCACATTGATTCATGCAGCATGTGAAGGCTGTCAGTTGAACACAAAAAAAATGATGAACTCTCCACTTTTTATATGCTGGCACATGCATTCACGTGTGTGACAGCACATGCATCAACGCCTAGACATAGGAGGACAAGAGATAAGACGGAAGAGTTTGTAAATTAAGATTCAAGATTCCAAGAGCCATATATGCTTTTCCTTTAGTTTGGATCAGGATAACCTAATGTCTTGAGGACATCAGAGTAGCTGGATTTCACGATAACTTTTCAAGGTCTTTTCTTGCAAAGATTTCAAATAGTATCTGGATTTTCAAGATGCCATCCACTACCAATCGCCTTGAATGTCCTAAATGTTCAGTTTAGGCCACAACCCTGTAAAAATAGTTAAATTACTGCACACAACTTGGTCATTTGAATCACTTTAGTCCGAAAGCTCAGTCCCAAAAAAATGTCCCACATCGTCACGCGCCGAGCACGTGAGGGAGGCAGAAGGGGTGGCAATCTTGCTAAAGAAAACCTGCCATTGTGTTCTCATTGCTCTCTTAAAAGTTAAAACCCAAATCCCTGACTCGATAGAAGTCCCAAAATTTGCAGCGAGCTTGGATCTTGGCCAACGGTGGCCAAAATCCGGTGGGCGACGGTGACTTGGTCACACTGGCGGGGAATAGAGCGTAACCCGCATGCGGCTGCGCTCACATCTACTCCCTCAAAGTTAGTAGAAAGTTGGGTCATCTATTTTGGAACGAAGGGAGTATTTGGTGGTTAGCGGCTGGAAGATGAGGATGATCGTCGTTGTTTTTTGTTTGAAAAGAAAGCCTATCAGGTGCTCCCACGGAGAAATATTTACTTTAATTTGGTGCTGTTTCAGCTCTGAATAGTTTTACAGTGCTTTCAAGTTGCAAATGCTAATGGAGTGCAGTATTTTATCCAGGTGCAAGTTGGCAGATCACCAGTTTAAATCAACGGTGCCCGAATTGCCTGGTACAGTAGTAGTACATAGTAAAAAAAGTCCCGAGACAGTCACAACCAAGCCCAAACCCCCACCGAAACCTAGTTTCATAGCGTTCAGCTCCCAGCCGCCACCCCACGTTACCATCGCCACGCCCACGCCGCCCAGCTCCTGCTACCACTACCAGTCGCCGCTCCCCGCTCAACGCCACACAAACTCACGCCACGGCGCTCTTCGCCACTAGTAGCTGCGCTTTCTGCTGCTTCCTTCCACCACTGCTCCGGCGAGGCGGAGCGCAGATCGATGGAGGTGGCTCTCGGCTCGGCGGCCTCGGTCCTCGGCAAGGTGTGGACGACTCTGTCCGACACCCTGGTGGCGGCGTACGTGGACAGCCTCGAGCTCGGCCAAAACTCCCAGCAGATCAAGGCCAAGCTCGCGCACACGCGAGGCCTGCTGCACAACGCCCAGCTGGTGAGCGACGTCGGCCGCAACCCTGGACTGCAGGACCTGCTGCCGGCGCTGAGCAAGAACGCCGACCAGGCGGAGGACCTGCTCGATGAGATCCACTACTTCCAGATCCATGACAAGCTCCACGGCACCAACTACGCCACCACCACCCAAGAGGCCGGCCCGGATCTGGACAGCCTTGTCCGCCATCAAGGTCTCCACGCCGGTACTGCTCTTCGCCACACCCTAGGCAGCTTAGTCCAGTGCTTTTCTTGCTCGCCTACCCCCAAGACCAAGAGGGATGGTGGTGATGATGCTGCCGCTGCTATTGCCGGTGCACCACTCCGCGTCACCAGCACCCTAGGCACCTTGCTCCACTGCTTTTCTTGCTCCTGTGCACCCAAGAGCAAGAGGAATGGTGGTGATGCTGCTGCTGCTGTTGCTGTTGCCGGCGTCACCAACTCCAACTCTGCTAGTGCTGCTGATGGTGATACACCGCGTTTTGACAGAGTGTTCATGTCCAGAGAAATCAAGTCCGTGTTACAGGGCATGCAGTCCCACTGTGATTCCGTCTCCAATTTGCTCGGCACTATCCCAACCAGCAGCAGCAGGGCAGTGGCAGTCGTCCAAGATCGGCCTCAGACAGCTTCCATGATTATACAAGATACATTGTATGGCAGAGGAGACACTTTGGAGGAAACTGTCAACCATATCACCACTGCCACACGCACTGAGACTGTTTCTGTTCTTCCTATAGTTGGTCCAGGGGGTATTGGAAAGACAACTTTCACCACTCACCTGTACAATGATGCAAGGACTCAAGACCACTTCCAAGTCAGGGTGTGGGTATGTGTATCCACTGATTTCGATGTTCTTAAGCTCACCAGGGAGATCCTTGCTTGCATACCTGCAACTGAAGAAGGAGGAAGCAGCAGTGCTGCAAATGAAACAGCCAATTTAGACCAGCTTCAGAAATCCATAGCAGAACGTCTCAAGTCCAAGAGGTTTCTAATTGTCTTGGATGATATATGGAAATGTGACAGTCAGGATCAGTGGAAGACCCTGCTAGCTCCGTTCGCGAAGGGGGAAGCCAAAGGAAGCATGGTACTTGTCACAACTCGATTCCCAAAGGTAACAGACATGGTGAAAACAGTTGATCCACTAGAGCTGCGAGGTTTGGAGCCTAATGACCTCTTCACATTCTTTGAAGCATGTATATTTGGTGCAGACGACAAGCCCAAGAATTATGAAGATGAGTTTGCTGGTATTGCACGAAAAATTGCAAACAAGCTAAAGGGTTCCCCGCTAGCAGCCAAAACAGTTGGTAGGCTGTTGCAGAAGCACCTTTCTCAGGAACATTGGAATGGAGTTCTTGAAAAGCATCAGTGGCTAAAGCAGGAAAATGATGATGGTATCATGCAATCTTTAATGATTAGCTACGATTGCCTCCCTTTTTATCTGAAGAAATGCTTTTCGTATTGTGGCCTTTTCCCTGAAGATCATGAGTTTACTGCTTCAGAAATCAATCATTTCTGGGTTGCATTAGGCATCATAGACTCTAATCACCAAGGCGATAGGAATTACTTGGAAGAACTAGTGGACAATGGTTTTCTCATGAAGAAATTTAATGATTGGCGTGCTCGATACTGCTATGTAATGCATGATTTAATGCATGAGCTATCCAGGAGTGTTTCTGCACAAGAATGCCTCAATATAAGTGGCTTAGATTTCAGAGCTGATGCCATCCCACAGTCTGTTCGACACTTATCTATCAACATAGAAGACAGATATGATGCAAATTTTGAGCAAGAAATGTGTAAACTAAGGGAGAGGAAAGACATTATTGCAAATCTACGGACTTTGATGATTTTTAGAGAATATGAAGAAGAAAGAATTGACAAGATTTTGAAAGATAGCTGCAAGGAAATAAATAGTCTGCGTGTCCTATTTATAGCGGTGAAGTCTGCACAATCTTTTCCATACAAGTTTTCAAAACTTATCCACCTCCAGTACCTGAAAATTAGTTCATCTTACAATGGCGATGAAATGAGTTTACCTAGTACACTATCAAGATTTTATCACTTGAAATTCTTGGACCTAGATGATTGGCATGGTCGTTTTGATTTGCCTGAAGACTTTAGCAACCTTGAGAATTTGCATGATTTCCATGGCAGAAGTGAACTCCACTCCAATATTCGCAATGTTGGAAAGATGAAGCATCTGCAGGAGCTAAAAAAATTCCATGTCAGGAAGCAGAGCATGGGATTTGAACTGACAGAAGTTGGGGCATTGACAGAGCTTGAAGGAGAACTGGTTATACATGGTCTTGAACACGTGGCAACCAAGGAGGAAGCTACTGCAGCCAAACTGATGTTGAAAAGGAATCTAAAGGAGTTGGGATTACTCTGGAGCAGAGATGGACCAACTACAGATGATGATATTCTTGATGCTCTTCAACCACACTCTAATCTTAGAGTACTTAGAATTGCAAATCATGGTGGTATCGTTGGTCCTAGCTGGTTGTGTCTTGACATGTGGTTAGCAAGTTTAGAGACTCTCACTCTAGAAGGCGTATCTTGGAGCACCCTCCCACCTTTTGGGAAGCTACCAAATCTCAAGGGACTCTATTTGAAGAAAATTTCTGGACTCCATCAGTTTGGGCCTCGATATGGTGGTGCTGCAGGCAAATGTTTTATGCGCCTGAAGACTGTTGGGTTTTATGAGATGCCAGAACTAGCTGAATGGGTTGTGGAACCTAATTGCCATTCCTTTCCAAGTCTTGAAACAATCAGATGCATCGATTGTCCAAATCTCCGGGTGATGCCCTTGTCGGAGGTATCTTTCACCAATTTGCGCAGACTTAAAGTTTCTGGGTGCCCCAAGATGTCTCTGCCCTCCATGCCTCACACCTCCACACTGACAGATTTGGATGTTGGAAGAGGTGATTCAGAAACGTTGTCTTATGATGGAAAGAAATTGGTTGTTAGTGAGTATGGCAGTGCTTTGGCCTCCCACAATCTGGATAAAGTAGAAGATATGACTGTCGGAAGATGCGATGGTTTGTTCCCTGAAGAGCTGGATGGCAGTATTATCTTCCGTTCAGTTAAGAGTCTCCAATTACATGCATCTCATCTTACCAGCAAATCATCATCGTCAAAAGTGTTAAACTGTTTCCCAGCTCTTTCTGTGTTGGAGATACATGGAGATGAGGAATGTGTAATGCCGTTCCCATCATCCAGCTCACTGCAGGAACTTACCTTCTCAGACTGTAAGGGCCTGGTTCTTGTGCCTGTGGAGAATGAGAATGGAGGAGGAATTCAGGAGGACAACTCATTGCTCCAATCATTAACTATAAGCTGTTGTGGTAAATTATTGTGTCAGTGGCCCATGGGAATGGGAGAATCAGAGATCATTTGCGCTTTTCCTGCTTCCGTGAGGATACTTGATGTTTTCAACGAGCCAAACATGAAGTCAATGGCTCTGCTCTCAAACCTCACGTCTCTCACCAGTTTAAGCCTAAACTACTGCAGTAATTTAACAGTGGACGGATTCAATCCTCTCATCGCAGTCAACCTCATACAACTGCAAGTGCGTTGGTGCAACACCTTAGCAGCAGATATGCTCTCAGAGGTGGCCTCTCAGAGGATCAAATTATTGCCTGCAGGTTACATCTCTAGATTGGAGAAACTCACGGTGAATAACATCTGTGGATTGTTTACTGCTCCTATTTGCAGCCTCCTCGCCCCGGCCCTCCACACACTTGAAATCCAGTATGCTGATGAGAGGATGGAAAGGTTGACGGAAGAGCAAGAGAAAGCGCTGCAGCTCCTCACCTCCCTCCAGAATCTAACATATTGGTGCTGCGGGGGTCTGCAGTCCCTTCCTCAAGGGTTACATCGCCTTTCTTCTCTCAAGGTGTTACGTGTTATTAGGTGTGAAAATATCCGATCATTGCCTGTGGAGGGCCTCCCGGTTTCGCTGAGAAAACTAGACATGAATTTTCGCAACACTGTGATAGACGAGCAAATTGAGAAGATCAAAAGAACCAACCCAGATTTATCCGTCTCGGATGTGCAAATTACTAGAGAGTAATGCCCAAATGTGTTGTGCACTGAAACATTGTAATCTCTCTCTGAATTACTCGAACCTGTATGTCGCCAGAATCCTCAAGCACCAGCTGATACAACAATTGTGTTGCGTGTTTGCGTGCTCGCACTGGGATGTCCTGAGGAAAGGAACTTACGCCAGAATCCTGAATCTGTATGTCGATACTTACTGTTGTGATTCAGAAAGAAATGAAAGGCCTGAGGAGAGGAACTTACCCCTGATATATATTCCCCGTCAGCTGTGACCCGGTAAGGCGATTAATTTCAACTGAATCACTTTTTGGGCAGTGGGTCATTCATTCATCTACTATATGTATTTTCTCTATTGTATTACTGCCTTTACTTTGTGTATATACTAGTTCATGTGGCCATTAAATTTTCTTCCAGTTTGACCTGCCTATGCAAAATACCACCACACAAGGGCGGCATCGCCGATCCTGCTCGTCAGTTGAGTTGCTTCATGACGCTGAACTGGGCGCCCAAGGAACGGAAAGCTCAGTCTCCAAACCAATGGCCGTCTAATTTCTCCATGCTGAAGTGAAATGGGAGAAGCTAGCCTAGCTTCTAGAGGGTACTCTTCTTACTACTTTTCTTGTGGTGTTTTTAGAGAAAACGGGCCAGTAAGAATGAAACTTAACATGTTTTCCATCGCTTGTTATTACAGCCCCCCAGTTTGTGTTGTGAAGCTTTGCCAAGCAAATGGCCACCTCTCTTTACAAAATAACTGCTTGCAAATTAATGCAGCAACAGAAAAATAGCTCTGTTTGTTCGTTTGTTTGTTCCGATTTAGAATCCTGTACGAGGCTGTGCTCTGTATTGAGCAAACAAAAGGTCGAATTTATATCTTCAGTTTCGATCTTCTGTTAGACTATTCGCTCTTTCATGTCTTTGTGAAAATTCAATCCAACCACCACTAGTGTACTCTTCCATCTCTAGATGATTCATTTTCCGTATATATATACGGTGCATTTCTGTTTGTACGTACTATCTGATATGGTAGTTTTTTTTAATGGAATAATACTGGAATTGCTTGAGCCTTATGTTGTAGTATTCCGTTAGGTGCTACTCCCTCCGTTCCTAAATATTTGTCTTTCATGACATTTCAAATGGACTACTACATACGGATGTATGTAGACATATTCTAGAGTGTAGATTCACTCATTTTGCTTCGTATGTAGTCACTTGTTGAAATGTCTAGAAAGACAAATATTTAGGAATGGAGGGAGTAGTACATAATAGATCTTTTAGTCCGAGATAAATCTGTGTGTGTTATTATATGATTTTGTTTTATTACTACTTGTTTTCCTAAATAGTAACAACATGGGCAGGCAGGAAATCTCATCATATAAAACAGTGTATGTGTGTTCTGATATTACGTTTTCAGTTTAGCTAAATGACAGTCGACTGAATTACAAATTGGGGTCAGTCGATTTTTAGAGTGAGCCGGAGTGAGCTGGAGGGAAGGAAGGAGAAGGACCCTTCATTCAGAGTCCATCCAACCCGCAGCTGGAGAGGCATCCAAGATCCCATCAGAGTCCAAGGCCTCATCTTCAGACGGCAGCAGCGACCGGCCCAGGGATTCTGCAGTTCCAGTAGTGAAATACACAGCTGATTCAGAGCAAACAAACAGAACAGAACAGTACTGAAGCAATTGTCATTCTTGATATGCTGAAAGGTCAGTGCTGGATACTTTGTTCTCATTTTTTTTTTTGAAACAAGTTGTTCTCATTTTTGGGTTTCCCTAGTAATGTAATGCTCAAAAGTGTTGTGCACTGAAACATTGTAATGCTCAAATCTGTCCGTCGCCAGAATGTTGCTGCTCTGTAAGGGCCACATTCCTCTTAAAGCACCAGCTGATATAATTGTGTTACGTGTTTGCAGAATATCGACGTAAGTGATGGCTCTCAGTGGGATGTACTTCCTTCCTTTGAAGAAGTAGGCTTTAATTTGTGGATGCAGAAAATGTATGCAGCAGCAAGCAGAGTAGAACAGAGCAGAGCAGAGCATCCCAAGAAGGGACATATCCAAAGGGATTCAGCATCAGCCTCACACGACTTGAGAATTTTTTGTTTCTCAAGTCAATGATGATGCCAATGTTGTTGGGTGTAACTGTTGTTAGCACAATGCTAGCCTGTAATATTCATGCTTGCTTAATGTCTAAGATTTGGCAGCTTCACGTGTGAATCTGAATCTGATATTGAAGGGCAAAAGTTGTGTGGTTAATTAATTCCTCAGTGGCAGCAAGCAATGTGAGTGACTACCTTGAGCTTTGGGGCTTCTCCTAGCTTGCCATCAGCTGCAGCAGCAGTACAAGAATAAGATTAGTGTGCTTTAAAGGATCTCTGGGAATAAATCAAGATCAAGATACATTTGAAATATGTTATCTGTACTGTCTTTGCATGGTCATCTCTCTACACATCCTTTTTGAATATGAGCATCCGAACATGTGCAACTTCAGTCAGCCTTTAATCAGTGATGCATGTCTTTCGATGTAGATGTGCAATGCTACACAGATTGGATTGGATTGGCTTTTGATTGACTATTACTGGGAACGAGCATAATAATTGGGGATGTAACATCCGGGATGGATAGCATCTGCTTTTGTTTTTTCAAAATAAATAAATCAAGGGTACACTTGAAATTTGTTATCTACTTTCTTTGTATGGTCATTATGACTCATGTGCACATTCAGTGAGCCTTTAATCATTGATGATGCTTCATCAGACCAGACTACTTAGTGCTGTTAATTAGTGCTTGCACAGAGCTTCTTGTGTTATTTTCTCTTCTGTGGAGTCGCCCAACCATATCTTAATCTCTTCCTCGAACGAACGAACCAGGGACGCACCCACCATATACTAATCTGTGCAGAGCTCTCTCTCTCTCTCTCTCTCTCTCTCTCTCTCTAACATTTTTTAAGCTTATATGTTTTATGTCTACTTTTTCCATGAACATAGTACATTTTTTTACACATCAAGAACATTTTATTTATATGTGTTTAACATTTTTTAAATGCATGATTAACAATTTGTTAAACATAATTTTTTTATGTCTACTTTCCAATATACATTGTATACTTTTTAACATCAGGAAAAGATATATACACGTTTAACATTTGTCAACTAAATGATTAGCATTTTTGAGAAAACTTATAGATTTTATGTCTACTTTTTTCCATATACTTTGTACATTATTTATACATTAGGGACATTTTTCATATACACGTTTAAAATTGCTATCAGGTGCAGGCAAGGAAATTCTCATCAAATCCGTCATCAATGCTATCCCAACATATTCCATGGATTTTTTCAAGCTTCCGAAGAGTTTATGCACACATTACCTCGTCGATTCAAAGAGTCTGGTGGGGGAGCAAGAAGGGTGGCGTGGGTATCTTGGGACTGTGTGACAATGCCCAAGTATAACTGTAGTGGCGCATGGTGGCGGGCGAATAGCAAGGTGGAGCCGACGGTTGGTCCTGGGTTATGGGTGTGAGGGGTCGGGAGAAATCCTTGTCGGGTCTGGCCGGCACCGGCGCGGTGGCGCCTGTGGGCATCGCATTCCTTCTTGAAGGGCGTCCGGAGTACCCCCTCCACCGATTCCCTCTGTGTACCAGGAGAAATCCTAGGATTCATCCAGACAGCAGCGACATCGTCGTCGGAGTCCTTCTTGAAGGTGTTGCTTGGTACGTAGCAATTCAGGGGCATTGGAATGTGGTTGAATTATCCGGAGGGCGCATCGGTTCTGGGATACTACAACTTTCGTCGATCCGGTGCTTTTGGCATTTTTCTCTCTTGTTTTTCTCTTTTTTTTGGCACGATTGTGCTGTTTGCCTCACAGCATTGGACTCAATGATGTATCAGGTGGTTGCTATATTAATATAGCAGGGCGAAAGCCTATTTCGAGTGAGAGTTTTCGTTGAAGGCTAACCCGCCTGAATTGATGTCGGAGCTTATTTGCCATGTGACGCGTACATGGAAAACTTAGGTGCCAGCTGAAAATTTTCTCCCCATGGATGTGGACACACACCGATATGTGGGCATGGAACTATGAGAAAAAAAAGGCACCTTCACAGTCAGGTCGGCATACAAGATGATCGCAGAAGTGCGATGCATGAGTGATGGCTTCAAGGAAGAGCAGATGTGTCAGAGAGCACACAACAAGAAAATAGCTGGAAAAGTTTGTGGAAGGTGAAAGTCTCTTTGCATGGCGACTAGCAGCATCTTCCACCCCGAGGGGGCAGGGAGAGAACGATGAGGCACATGGCATCTTTGACTGTGTGCAATATTTGCAATGCAGCGACATATTCCTGCTAATGCAGCAACACACAGAAAAAGGAGAGGAGTATATCACTTCACAGCTCAGGCATGTAATACAAAGACATATTCCTGCGGACTTTGATGATTTTTAGAGAATATGAAGAAGAAAGAATCACCAAGCTTTTGAAAGATAGCTTCGAGGAAATAAATAGTCTGCGTGTCCTATTTATAGTGGTGAAATCTGCACAATCTTTTCCATATAGGTTTTCAAAACTGATCCACCTACAGTACCTCAAAATTAGTTCAGCTTACAGAGACCAGGAAATGAGTTTACCTGGTACACTATCAAGATTTTATCACTTGAAATTCTTGGACCTAGATGATTGGCATGGTCATTCTGATTTGCCTGAAGACTTTAGCCACCTTGAGAATTTACAAGATTTTCATGCTGAGAGTGAACTCCGCCCCAATGTTTTGCAATGTCGGAAAGATGAAGCATCTGCAGGAGCTAAAAGAATTCCATGTTAAAAAGGAGAGCATGGGATTTGAACTGTCAGAACTTGGGGCATTGACAGAGCTTGAAGGACGACTGATTATACGTGGTCTTGAACAAGTGGCAACCAAGGAGGAAGCTACTGCAGCCAAACTGATGTTGAAAAGGAATCTGAAGGAGCTGGCATTACTCTGGGGCAGAGATGGACCAACTGCAGATGATGATATTCTTGATGCTCTTCAACCACACTCTAATCTTAGAGTACTTACAATTGCAAATCATGGTGGTACTGTTGGTCCTAGTTGGTTGTGTCTTGACATCAGGTTAACAAGGTTAGAGACTCTCACTCTAGAAGGCGTATCTTGGAGCACCCTCCCACCTTTTGGGAAGCTACCAAATCTCAAGGGACTCAAATTGAAGAAAATTTCTCGAATGCATCAGTTTGGGAAATGTTCTATGCGCTTGAAGACCGTTGAGTTTTATGAGATGCCAGAACTTGCTGAATGGGCTGTGGAACCTAATTGCCATTCCTTTCCAAGTATTGAAGAAATCAAATGCATCGATTGTCCCAATCTCCGTGTGATGCCCTTCTCGGAGGTATCTTGCACCAATTTGCGCAGACTTGAAGTTTCTGGGTGCCCCAAGATGTCTCTGCCCTCCATGCCTCACACCTCCACACTGACAAGTTGTGATGTTAAAAGATGTGATTCCGAAAGGTTGCGTTATGATGGAAAGGAGTTGGTTGTTAGTGAGTATGGTGGTGCTTTGACCTTCCAAAATCTGGATAAAGTAGAAGATATGACTGTCGGAAAATGCGACGGTTTGTTCCCTGAAGAGCTGGATGATAGTTTTGTCTTCCGTTCAGTTGAGAGTCTCAAATTAGATGTGTCTCACTTTACCAGCAAATCATCACCGTCAAAAGTGTTAAACTGTTTCCCAGCTCTTTATGTGTTGCACATAGATGGCTGTGAGGAATGTGTAATGCAGTTCCCATCATCCAGCTCGCTGCAGGAACTTACCTTCTTACAGTGTAAGGGCGTGGTTCTTGTGCCTGTGGAGAATGGAGGAGGAATTCAGGAGGACAAGTCATTGCTCCAATCATTAACAATATACAGATGTGGCGAATTGTTCTGTCGGTGGCCCATGGGCATGGGAGAATCAGAGACCATTTGCCCTTTCCCTGCTTCCCTGAGGATACTTGATGTTGAGGAAGAGCCAAGCATGAAGTCAATGGCTCTGCTCTCAAACCTCACGTCTCTCACCGGTCTAAGGCTAATAAGCTGCAGTAATTTAACAGTGGATGGATTCAATCCTCTCATTGCAGTCAACCTCATACGACTGCAAGTGCGTGGTTGCAACACCTTAGCAGCAGATATGCTCTTAGAGGTGGCAAGGGCCAAATTATTCCCTGCAGGTTACATCTCTAGATTGGAGACACTCAATGTGGATAACATCTCTGGATTGCTTGTTGCTCCTATTTGCAACCTCCTTGCCCCGGCCCTCCGCACACTTCAGTTCAGGTCTGATGGTAGGACAGAAAGCTTCACGAAAGAGCAAGATAAAGCGCTGCAGCTCCTCACCTCCCTCAAGAAACTACATTTTTTCATTTGCGAGGGTCTGCAGTCCCTTCCTCAAGGGTTACATCGCCTTTCTTCTCTCAAGGAGTTACTTATCATTCGGTGTAGAAAAATCCGATCGATGCCCAAGGAGGGCCTCCCGGTTTTGCTGAGAAGACTACAGATGCATTGTCGCAGTGCTGAGATAGACGAGCAAATTGAGAAAATCAAAAGAGCCAACCCAGATTTATACGTCGTACGTAACACTTGTCGCCTCCCTATTTTGTTTTTATATTTCTGACGAAGCGAGGTTTATTATGCGCCATCCATATTTCTGCCTCATCTTAACCACTGTTGTCAAATCTTTTGGAATCTTTTGTGCACATTAATCTTTTGTTGCCATATTTATGTTTTGTTTTTCTATTTCTGAAGCAAGGTTTATTCGCCATATCTTAACTTGTTAAATCTTACTGACTAGCAGGTTCCACTCCTCTACTGTTGCAATCAATCTTTTGTGCACACAAGTTGTCAAACCTGCACATTAATCAGCAGGTCAGGTGCTGAGATACAACCAACCGACTCTTCATTCTGCAAGCCTAGCTGTTAACTCTTCATTCTGCTACATGATGGATATTTCTCTGCAAGTCAAATCTGCCGGTTAGTACTGTGCGACTTGCGGTAAACGTCTTAGCCTTCCTGGCCGACGTGATGCGTGTTAAGTAGAGGGGTTGCGAGCCCAAATACGCGTACAGGTTGTTGAGATAGATACATCTTGCACAAGAAGAAAACTAGAGATAAGAGGAGATAAGAATACAAAGGACTTAGCCAACTAACTACTCCTCCTGACGTGATCTAGTGATCTACCTGTATACGCCTTGTACACGCCTGTATACACCCTATACACGCACCGTATCATCATGTTTGACACCCTCCCTTAATCACAACTTCATCAGGTTCAGATTATGCTTGAAGTCTTCAAAACTTCTTGTGGGTAGAGCTTTGGTGAAACCATCCGCAACTTGGTCTTGAGAATGAATAAACCGAATATCCAAAAGTTTATTTGCAACTCTTTCTCGAACAAAATGAAAGTCTATCTCAATATGTTTGGTTCTGGCATGAAAGACAGGATTTGCTGATAGATAGGTGGCACCTAAATTGTCACACCACAAACATGGAGCTTTAGTGCTTTTCATACCTAGTTCTTTCAAAATTGACTGTACCCATATGATCTCTGCTGTTGCATTTGCCAATGCTTTGTATTCTGCTTCTGTACGACCTTGAAACTGTAGCTTGCTTCCTTGCACTCCAAGATATCAAGTTAGGTCCAAAGAATACTGCAAAGCCACCAGTTGAGCGTCTGTCATCTAGACACCCAGCCCAATCTGAGTCAGAGAAGGCACTAATAAGTGTAGAGGGTGACTTGCTGAAATTTAGACCAATACTTAATGTATTTTTCACATATCTTACTATACGTTTTGCAGCAGTCAGATGAACAGTGGTAGGTGCATGAAGAAACTGACATACTTTGTTAACAGCAAAGGAAATGTCTGGTCTGGTCAGTGTTAAGTACTGAAGTGCACCTACCAGACTCCTGTATTTTGTGCCATTCTCTGAACTCAGGAGTTCTCCTTCAGTAAGAGACAATTTTTCTGTGCTAGATAAAGGAGTAGGTGCAGGCTTACAGTTTTGCAGACCAACCTTTTTTACTAAGTCTACTGCATACTTTTCTTGAGAGAGGTGAAGACCATCCTTGTGTTGCTTGACCTCAATACCAAGAAAGTAATGTAGATCTCCTAGATCCTTGAGAGCAAATTCTGCACTCAAATCCTTCAACAGTGCTGTTATTGCTTCATCAGATGAGCTTGTCACAATTATATCATCAACATATATGAGAACAAACATGGATATCCTTGACTTGTTATAGATAAATAATGATGTATCAGATTTTGAAGGAACAAAACCAAGTGCTTGCATCTTTTTACTGAGACGAGAATACCATGCTCTTGGGGCCTGTTTCAGTCCATACAATGCCTTGTCAAGCTTGCACACATGAAGTGGTGCACGTGCATTCACAAACCCAGGTGGTTGTTTCATGTAAACCTTTTCTTCCAGAACACCATGAAGAAACGCGTTCTGAACATCTAGCTGACGTAAACTCCATCCCCTGGACACAGCAATGGACAAAATAAGAGGAATAGTAGCAGCTTTCACAACTGGACTAAATGTGTCCTCATAGTCAATACCATACCGTTGTTTAAAGCCCTTTGCAACGAGTCTAGCTTTGTAACGATCAATGGTTCCATCAGCTTTCCTTTTTATCCTAAAGACCCACTTACAGTCAATAAGATTTTTACCTCGTTGAGGAGGAACCAAGTGCCATGTTCTGTTTTTCTCAAGTGCCATTATTTCATCATTCATTGCTTTTCTCCAACGTGCATCACCTAGAGCATCTTCCAGAGTATTTAGCTCTCCTGGTTCACCTGTCGAACACACAAGCCCATATTTTGTAATGTGCTTATAATCAATAGGTTTAATTACCCCTTACTGAAGTCGTGTTCGGCGCGAGGTAGCAACCAGGGGCTTTGCAGGGTGCTCCGGCGCAGAGGATCCCAGGTCTGACGCAGGTTGATCCCGCCCTGATCCCAAGGAGGATACGTCCAGGGGGCCCGAGCCCGCAGCACGCACAGGAGATGTTGGGGATGGATTCTCTGTGGCCGTGGACCGAGGTGCAAGCGATAGTTTGGCCGCAGAAGATCTGGGCCTGAGTAAATCGTCATGGCCCAATGATTGCTGCCTGGGCCCTGGGCTGACAGGACCTGACCCCGCATCCACCGAGCCAGCCGCGGCGCGCCGCTTGTAGACGCGCAGTTGGCCATCTTGCTGGACCCGGCCCAGACCAGCCCCAGCCGGCCAATTGTCAGGCGTGGACTCGCGCGCGCGAGAGGAGTGGTTGTGGCCCGCCGGGATCTGCCGCGTGGCTAGCGCGGATTCGTCTGCATGGCCGCCTGGTGCTGGCGCGTCCGTGCGCCCGCCTGCAGCTGTCGGGACTGGCGCGTCCAGATCGCTGCCAGGTGTGGATCCCGGAGAGGATCGACTGCGCTGTTGCAGCACCTGCGCCGATCCCGAAGCGGATCTGTCCCCTGGACCAGGACACATGAAATAAGGCCCTGTTGACCCATTTTCTTCGCCATTTTCTGTGATTTGAACCCCACTGTTTCCTGCATTATCACAAGGCTCAAGGAGACTATCAGTAGGGTTAGTCAACATATGATCACAATTTGTAATACCCCCTTGATCATAGCCAGAGAGATGAGAGGGTAGGAGCAAAATTTCCTTGCGGAGGAGTGCGCCGGCATTGGGATGGAGATCAGCAAAGGGAAACTTGGTTTCATCAAAAACAACGTCGCGAGAGATGTAAACCCTACCAGTGGAGATGTCGAGGCACTTGACACCTTTGTGTTGTGCACTATAACCAAGAAAAGCACATTGTTTTGATCTAAACATAAGCTTGCGATTGTTGTAAGGCCGAAGATTGGGCCAACAAGCACAGCCAAAGACACGGAGAGAGGTGTAGTCTGGTTTTGTGTGTAGGAGGCGTTCCATGGGTGTTTCATTGTTGACGACACGGCTAGGTAGCATGTTAATGATGTGAACAGCTGTAAGAAAAGCCTCATCCCAGAATTTGAGAGGCATGGAGGCTCCGGCTAGGAGGGCCAAGCCAACCTCTACAATGTGCCTATGCTTGCGTTCGGCCGACCCATTTTGTTGGTGAGCATGCGGGCATGACACATGGTGAGATATGCCTATGCTTTGGAAGAAGGAATTGAGTTTCTCGTATTCCCCTCCCCAATCGGATTGGACAGCAATAATCTTACTATCAAACTTTCTTTCAACAAGTGCTTGAAAGTTGTGAAAAACTTGAAACACATCCGATCTTTTCTTGAGGAGATAGATCCATAAAAATTTGCTATAGTCATCGATGAAACTCACATAATACGTGTGTCTACCAACAGAAGAGGGTGCAGGCCCCCACACATCAGAAAAGATCAATTGCAAAGGCTTGGTGGAGACACTAGTTGATATAGGGTATGGTAATTGATGACTTTTAGCACACTGACATGAATCAGAAATAGTTTCAATGTTTCGCTCACCAACAAACGGGAGCTTATTTTTCCTAAGTAGTTTTTCAACTAAAGAAAAAAGAGGCATGTCCTAAACGATCGTGCCATCGTGTGGACGAAAGCTTGATAGCACCACAAGCTTGTTTATTGAATCTTTGTGGCCTGATCCTTGATCAAAAAGAAATAAGGATGAAACTCGAGAAAAACATGATTGTCAATGGCAATTCTATGAACGGAGAGAAGATTTTTATGAGCACTAGGAACATGCAAGATTCTTTTGAGATGAATTTTACGACTAGGGGTATTAAAAATTGAATGACCAATGTGACGTATGCCCATACCTTCACCACTGACCGTATGAATTTGGTCCTTGCCACGATATTTTTCCTTCATGGTGACTTTCTCTAGCTCGTTTGTGATGTGGTTGGTGGCGCCACTGTCCACATACCAATTTGTGTCAACTCCATAGGAGCCATCGGCCGCAGCAGGAATTTTCTCTTCATCTTGCGAGGAGTCACCATCATCCTCTTCGTAGCGGTACCAACAATCCTTCGCCGTATGTCCAGGCTTGCCACAGATTTGGCAGCGAGGCAACTCCGGGCGTGATCTGTTGGAGCCGCCATTGCCACCACCTCGGCGCCCTTTGGAGTTTCCTGAGCGGCCGCCGCCATGCGAGTTGTTGGAGTAGCCACCACCACCGGAGCCGAACCTCCCCTTGCCACGGGGAGATGAGCGCGAGCGAGAGCCACCGCTGCGGCCTCTGAACGCAGAGTTTGCCGACGATTTGAAACCACCACCGGAGCCTTGGTACTGCGCCATGCGTTGATCAAAGTTACTGAGCATAGCAAAAAGTTCATCAAGAGTTACCGGGGTGACGCGAGCATCCAGTGCGGAGACAAGGGGCTGATAATCTTGGTCTAGCCCGTGGATGATGTAGGACATGAGCTCGTCGTCCTGGATGGGTTTGCCCGCCGCGGCGAGTTCATCGGCGAGACCTCTCATGGTGGCGAAGAAGGAGGCCACCGATTGATTTCCCTTCTGCGCATTGATCAGCGTTGTACGGATGTTGTTGACGCGGCTGAGTGACTGCGACGAGAACATGCTCGCCAGTGCCACCCACAACTCGCGCGCTGTGGTGATCGTGGTCACCGTGACGAGCACCTCCTTGGAGAGGTTTTGGAGCAGGTATCCGAGGATCTGCTGGTCCTCCCTCACCCAAAGTGGATGAAGCGGATTTGGCCCAGTCGTCTCCTTGCCGGCGGCGTCCTTGCTGGTGAGGACTTTGTCCGGCTCAGTCGCCGTGCCGTCGACGTAGTGGAAGACGCCGGCGCCCCGCAGCTGCGGCGTGATCTGGGTCCGCCACAAGACATAGTTGGTGCGGGAGAGCTTCTTCGGGACTCCACCGCTGAGCGGCGACTGGAAGGAGGCGGAGGAGGAAGACATGGTTGCGCACTTGATGGAGATGGATAGGCTAGGGTTTTTGGTGGAAGAAGAAGGCTCTGTATACCATGTGCGACTTGTGGTAAACGTCTTAGCCTTCCTGGCCGACGTGATGCGTGTTAAGTAGAGGGGTTGCGAGCCCAAATACGCGTACAAGTTGTTGAGATAGATACATCTTGCACAAGAAGAAAACTAGAGATAAGAGGAGATAAGAATACAAAGGACTTAGCCAACTAACTACTCCTCCTGACGTGATCTAGTGATCTACCTGTATACGCCTTGTACACGCCTGTATACGCCCTGTACACGCACCGTATCATCATGTTTGACAAGTACCTCCAGAACCAAATTTATGGCTGCATTCATTTCATAGTGCAAATTAAGCAACCACTTTGGCTTGCTTATTTATCTTTTTCTCCCGCTTGCTTTTTCTAGTTTACAATATGTGCTTAATTTATGACTGCAACCACAGCCCAACGCACGCTTCTTTTCATCCACTTCTTTTTATACACAACTCTTCATTCTGCAACGCAACCCCTTTGCTGCTACGTATTCGACTTGAGATTGATACACCGTTGGTGTTGAGATCGATACTTCGTCAGGCTTGTGTTCCCTATGTGAAATAAAAAGGGCGTGTGAAACATGACTCACTCACTTGGTACCCATCAAGAAGAAGAGGCTTAGCTGCAAGAGGTGATCGAGGCTGGAAGCATGGAATTATCAGGCTTGTGCTCCTTTTTCGCATGAAGCAGCGGGACTGAACAGGACAAGCCAATTTAACTGTTGGCATCAGCAGCAGCGAGGAAGAGGTATTTAACTGCCTGTTGTTATTGAAAAAGAAGATTTTATTTCTTGAATCCTTTCCTTTGACAGGATGCTGCTTTATGAAAAAAAATCATCTGATATAATATAATGTATGTAGCAGAGATGGCTGTCTTGTCTTGGTGGTGCATTTATTTTCTTAACAGAATTGTATTTGTCTCTTTTCACTTTATTCCGTGAAATTGAATTGATTTTCACTATACAAGAGAAGAGAGAATGCTTTCCAGTTTGTTTGATTCTTGAATCTATTTAGCCTGATACTGAATTATTCATGTAGGATCGGAGCAATGAGAATTATGCCGGGGCAGAGTACTGAACGTATTGTATAGAGGTTTAGGTTTCGTTGGCACTCACAGGTAATGAATGATTGGGTGTTTAAGTTACCTTGCGCTTTGTTCATATTCTAACCCAAGTTTATTTATTTTATTGGATTCTGCAGTCTCAGTAGTGAATTGAATTTCACAGCTGAGAAATTCAGAAGATACATAGCTCTTGTATCCAAACAAACAAACATAACTGAAGCAATTGTCTGTGTTGATATGCTGAAAGGTCAGCAGTTGACACTTTGTTCTCATTTTTGCGTTCTCCCTGCTAATGCTCAAAAGTGTTGTAAGCTTGGCAGGCCATTACTTGCTCTCTTTTTTTCCACAAAAAAAAAAAGCCCTGCTACAAGTCCGCTCTCATCTGGCGTGTTTGGCACTGACTTGTTCCTCTCATTAGATCCACGCCTGTTTCCTTGAGGGCAACGGCCAATGGCGATGCCAAAACTGATGCAGCAGCCAACAGAGCAGGCTGAAGCTGAAGGGACATCCAAAGGGAAAGGGCGCGAGGTGGTTACTGGGATTCAGCTTCAGTCTCGCACGCACCACTTGACAAGAAACTTTTGTAAATTAAATTGGTAGAATCGGCTTGCAAAGAAAAAAACTAGTGTTTGCTGGTGGACTGAGCAGAGGCAAAGCAAGTGCTGCTCTCCCAAACTACTGGGTAGCTCCAGGAGTATTTGTATTTCTACTCACATACATAATCTTGTTCTACTCTGCTACTGCTTGTCTATAATCACTTCACTGGTGTCGTCGAGAAACGCCATGGTTCTTCTGCCCCAAAGGCCTGCTATACACATTCCCCGTCAGAGCTCCGAGGCAACGACCCCATAAGGTTATTAATTTCAACTCAAATCATTTTTTTTGGCAATGCTTCATTCACTCATGCAAATAATAATTTATCTATTGTGTTGGTACTGCTTCTACTTTGTATTATATCTGCTAATGTGGCTACTGATTGTCTTGCAGAGAGACAGAGAGGACCCAGCATCTTGGGCCTGCCTGTGGTATGTTGGAGCTGTTGTGCCATGGAATGTTTCTGTTGTGCAAACATCAGGGGATATGTAGGACGTAGGGTTTGCCAGCTATCGACATATCCACCGATTGTCATCGCTCCATAAATGGTATACTACATATTCAGATGATGACCTTAGATTCAGCTTTCCGATTGTATTGTGAGGCTTCTTTGGCCCAGCTTATTTTTATTTCGTTTCTTTTTTCCCCTCTTTTTCCTTTTTTTAACAAATTTAAAGAAGTAACCACAAATATGAAAAAATATTTGCAAACTTGAAAAAATGTTCGCCAACAAAAAAATGTTCACGAATTCAGAAAAACATATAGAATACAAAGAATGTTCATGACTTTGAAAAATATCTACAGTTTCTAAAAATGTTTGAAAATTCAGAAAATGTCAAGGTCTCAAAAAATAGTATGCGAATTCAAAAATATTTGTGAACACAAAATTTGTTCATGGATTGAAAAAGTATTTGCAATTTCAAAACAAGTAACACATGTAAAGTATGTTCTTGATTTATTTATTTTTTCATGAATTCAAAAAAGGTTTGTGAATTTTTTTTAAATTGCAAATCCAAAAATGCTTTGAGTATTCAAAAAAGTTCATGATTTCAAAAATTGTTTGCAAAAAGAAAATAAATAAATAATAGGAAATGCTTTGTAATTTATAAAATGTTCGATTTCAAAAATTGCTCGTGGAAACAAAATTGAAAAAGTCTGGTTTGAGGACTCAAAAATGTTCACGATTTCAAATATTATTCCCCAAAAGAAGGAATAAATAAAAATTCAAAAATGGTTTGAGAGTTCAAAAATGTCCACAATTTCAAAACTGTTCGTGAAAAGAAAAAACAAAAATGATTTGATAATTCAAAAAATGTACAGTATTTCAAAAATGGTTTGATATTTCAGTTGTTCAGCATACCTCCATGGATTGGAATTTGTGAACATTTTTGCATGTTCGTGGTAGAGTGGCACAGATCGAGCGAGATGGCTAGTGTGCAATTACGGTTGTGTTTGGATTAGGATGGTGTTACGGTGCGAGAGCGTGAGGGAATTCGGGTGGATAGAGGAAGGGGCCGCGACGCGCGGCAAGATCGTATCGCGGGGATAAAACCCTACCGTCGGCGAGGGATCTTGCCGCGGCCCCTCCCCGCCAGCAAGGATCTTGCCGCAACACCTTGCCGCAGCGAGGGAGTAAAACCCTAACGAATGGGATAAAAATCAAACCGAAAATAGCCCTGATATTCATACCGGAAATACCCTCGAAATATTTGGGAGAGAAAATTTGATCAGTTCGAAATAATTTTTTCTCCCGAAAATGCCCCTAGGGGTCTGATATAATACACATGACATCGGCGTATTGCATCGGATCTGGACCGTCGAATCGCTCCGACGGACGGTCCATATCGACCGGATGCACTGTAAAATGACTCAAAATGTTAATGAAAATGAGCAAAATATTCGCCAAAATGTTATGGGTGATGTAGCAAAATGTTGTCATGGCCTTTGGAGATTATGATTTTTTTCTTTGTTGCAACGCATGGCGTTTCTGTTTTCTTTTGGAAATGGAGGCATGCCCCCGGCCTCTGCATCATGAAGATGCATGCAGCCATTTTATTAGAAATCCACAAGGTAACGTCATAAAGGTCTTACAACTTGCAAACGGAGCAGAACAAAGTTAAAAAGGAAAAAAAATACATGCTGACACAAGCAACCGATACGATAATATGGAGGATAAGCTCTGAGGGAGTCCTGGACTAGGGGGTGTCCAGACAGCCGGACTATCATCGTCCGCCGGACTCCAAGACTACGAAGATACAAGATTGAAGACTCCGTCCCGTGTCCGGACGGGACTTTCCTTGGCGTGAAAGGCAAGCTTGGCGATACGGATATGTAGATCTCCTACCATTGTAACCGGCTCTGTGTAACCCTAGCCTCCTCCAGTGTCTATATAAACCGGAGGGCTTTAGTCCGTAGGACAACATACATTATAACAATCATACCATAGGCTAGCTTTAGGGTTTAGCCTCCTTGATCTCGTGGTAGATCCACTCTTGTACTACCCATATCATCAATATTAATCAAGCAGGACGTAGGGTTTTACCTCCATCGAGAGGGCCCGAACCTGGGTAAAACATCATGTCCCTTGTCTCCTGTTACCATCCGCCTAGACGCATAGTTCGGGACCCCCTACCTGAGATCCGCCGGTTTTGACACCGACATTGGTGCTTTCATTGAGAGTTCCTCTGTGTCGTCACCGATAGGAAGGATGCCTCTACCCGCCTTCAAAGACGGTATTTTCGCCAAAGGGGCCTTGGCCGCTGGCCAAACTATCCGGCTAGGTGGTTTTCTTATGACCGCCTGTCCGGCCACTGCTTCGACAATGACTTCTCAAGTCGTCAAAAGCAATCTTCGCGTCAGCTCGGAATCCGCCGAGCAGTTGGATCCAATAGAGCTCTCGTCTGTTAACGAGCTCTTGGATCGCATCGCCGCCCTGGGAGTCGCTACAGACTACAATCAGATTGGGTTTGAAACCGATCTGAGAGAGATTAACTCTCCCCAGGCCACCCACCACGTCGCAGTGGTAGAGGAGCAATGCGGCGACTCTTCGCCTATATTGAAAACTAGTCACGTCCGGATTCCCGAACCCTCCATGCCGGATTTCCACGGAGGGACGGACTTCGATCGAGCATTGAACTTAAAATCATGCATCGTTCCGGACTCGCTGGATCGTGTCCAGCAATCCAAGCTTCTGAATTCGGAAACTCCTCGGCCTTTAAGCCCCAAGATGGGCAGGGATCCGGATTTTACTCCACCCACCCGCCCAGACATATGCGATCTATCTCTAATACGGCAAGAGCCCGCTGAAACAGTACATCACTACTGGGCCAGATTCCTCCTGGTTATGGACAGGATAAAGGACTGCCGAGAGGAAAACACAATCTCAATCTTTTGCAATAATTGCACGGACAAGAGAATATTGAACGCCATCGGCCGTCGTAAAATTATACGCCTCGCCGATCTGGCGTCCATAGTACGAAAGTACTGTGCTATGGAGAGTTTCCGGAAAACCGAAAACCAATTTTGGGATAATCCGGCCCCGAACACAACCCCAGTCCGCAACAAAAGGGTGCATCACACTCAGGCCCCAGATGCAAAAACTAAAAAGCAAAAACCCCATAAAGGGCACGGAACCGTACTGGAGGGATGACTCAATGGACCCTGTAAGCTTCATAGTACAGTGGGAGCCGTCCCAACACATAGCCTTCGAGCATGTTGGATATTACGGCAGGTGGCCAAAAGTGGGGAGGAGCTTCTAGCCCCGGAAAACCACTCCAACAATACCGGTACGGTATCAACAGTCTTCGAGACCTTCGCATCAAACAATATGCGAAAACGAACAATCCGCGGCCTCGCCGAAGTCTACCAAGTAGCAACAGCAAATCCATGGAGCGACACAGCTATTACCTTCAACGCCAGCGACAAACCTAAATTCCGAACAGCCCGAGCACCAGCCGCACTGGTGCTTAGTCCCATAGTGGACGGCTTTCGACTTACAAAGGTCCTCATGGATGGCGGCAGCGGATTAAACCTCATCTACGAGGAAACTCTTCAAAAAATGGAAATAGACTGGAGCCGTATTGAGCGAAGCAGCACAACCTTCAGAGAAATAATCTCTAGCCGGGAAGCGCGCTGCACCGGAAAAATCACACTCGATGTGGTGTTCGGCTCGCCGGACAATTACAGATCCGAAGAAGTCACGTTCCAAGTGGCCCCGTTCAACAGCGGATATCACGCTATATTAGGACGAGAGGCATTCACAATTTTTCAAGCAGTACCTCATTACGGGTACATGAAGCTCAAAATGCCTGGGCCCGGCGGAATAATCACTCTCGCTAGTGATCCGGACATAGCACTCCGCGTCGAAAACAAGACAGCCGCACTAGCCCTGGAGGCATTATCCGAAGCCTTAGCAGCAGAAGAACTTAACTTAACCTATATTGTCATCCCCGTTGAAAACTTAACCTATATTGCCTTAGCAGCAGAAGAACTTAACTTAACCTATATTGGCAAACAAGACAGCTACGTTCCCCAATAATCAGTACTTACACTTCATATGTTTATCCCCGTTGAAAACTTAACATATATTGTCATCAATCACCAAAAAGGGGGAGATTGTAAGTGCATCTAGTGCCCCTTAGTGATTTTGGTGTATTGAAGACTTATAGGTTAAGGAACTAATGTGTTTATGAGTGTACATAGGTCTATAAGTCTATGAGGAGTTTGATATTTACAGAGAAAGTCGACCCCTAAAGATGAATATCTTCGACTGAAGATTTTGGCATTCCTGAAGACTTTCATGAAGACTTTGAAAGTGTAGAAATTGGTGTGTCCGTGAAGACTTGATATTCATGCAAGGAATATGAAACTTGAAGACTTTCGTTTTCATAGTTTTGTTTTTCTCTTTCTTGAGTCATAGGAAACACCGTACTGTTAAAGGGGGTCGAGGAAATACTAAGGAAAAATTTCCATGTGGTGTTCAACTCAAAATCCTACACCTACCAATCCCTTCGAGTGAAGCCATTGGAAATCTCATACAGTTCAGTCAATTTCTTCAGTGACAGAGACGAAGTTCTTCTGGTCTCTGAGGAATTTGTTCTGACTGAGGAGTTAGGAATTCGCCAGTGTGGATTGCCTACACAGTGAGGAACATGATAGCCCTGAGGAATTTGAGAGTCAAATTTCCGACCGTTGCTGTGCTACGCGCCAGCTGTCCCAAAATATCTTATCCACATAACGGTCATATCATTGAAGGGCATTTATGTCTTATCATGTCGGGCTGCTCCCTAGGCTATAAATAGTCGCCCCCTACAACCACTAGCTGGTTGGCTGCTCCGAGAGAAACTGACACTTGTCATTTGAGAGCAACCCATCCTCCTAGGACTTTGAGCGAAAATCATCGAGTGAGAAAAATCCAAACCCAAACACCCACAAACCCAAAGTGATTGAGCATCACTGAAGAGATTGATCCTCCGTGGATCCGACGCTTGTTACCTTTGAAGACTGTGCTTCTTCCAGACGGTTAGGCGTCATGGTCTAGAGCATCAAGAGGAATTGTGGATCGCCGAGTGACCAAAGTCTGTGAAGGTTTGGAAGTCGCCTGAAGACTTACCACGAGTGATTGAACGAGATCTGTGTGATCTTAGTTCAAGGAGAATACGGTGAGGACATGGTGTCCTGAGCTGCGTGCTCAGTGACTTGGTGTCCGGTACTGTGTGTCCTCGAGTTTAAATACTCAGCCGCTCCAACCAGACGTACAACTGAGACAGCAGTTGGAGCTGGTCTACCAAATCATTGTCTTCACCAACCCTACTGGTTCTATTTTCTCAACTCTTCCATTTCCTCATTACTGTGTTGAGTAGTTATTTATATCTGTGTTTGAAGACTCTGACTGAAGACTATCTCAATTTCCTCAGTTCAATTTCTTCAGTCTGTTTGTCTTCATCTTGTGCTATCCTGTGTTTACGCTTTCTGTACTCTGTGTTTGTCTTCATTTCATCATGATGACCATGTGTGTATTCTGTCATGCTTACTTCTGAGTACTTATTCCGCTGCAAGTAGTTCTTCGCTAAGGAATTTCCTCACCGGCAAATTCCTCAGTGAAGAATTCATAAAAATCGCCTATTCACCCCCCCTCTAGTCGATATAACGCACTTTCAGCGCCGAGGATCCCGCGATGAAGGGAATACTCGACGGAGTAGCCTTGCAAACCCACTCGACGACTTACTGAATTGATCAAGGCGACTGAAACGAAGCTACAGTTTCAACATGGGCCTCCAGGCCAACTCAAGTATTTATAGAGCACATCAGTCAAGGCAAGATTGACTTCCACCTTATTTTCACTCGAATCTCAATCCATTCGGGGACTAATGATGTGGATATAGACCTAGGGTAGGGTCATAGGCCTGACCTATACGCCCTACCCAAGGTCACTACCCTAGAAGCAAAGGCACCCCAGAGGCAACAGGGAATACCAATTGAAGACGTCGAGTGCAATCCACTCGACCAGCCATATCACTCGGGTACCCCTCCTTCCCGATATCACTCGACCATATAAGAAACCACTCAACCTACTAAAGACCAAGAGTCGCATAGGACAGCAGCGGTCAAGCATTCACTCCGTAGTCTTCAAAGCCATTAATAGCACTTTATAGCTGGCGTTATCAGTAATGCCCTCTCTTTATGTACATTGAACTCTCTGTAACGGGGGATGGCTGGGGTCCCGGCGCACTCTATATAAGCTACCCCCTCCTCTGGGACAAGGGCTCGCACCCCCTATAACACATCGTAATCCAGTCGACCGCCTCAGGGCACCGAGACGTAGGGCTTTTACCTCCTCCGAGAGGGGTCTGAACTCGTAAACACTTGCGTACCATCTCACCGTAGCTAGGACCTTGCCTCCTCATACGTACCCCCTACTCTTACTGTCAATCTTAGTACCACGACAGTACTCCTGTCTCCGCATTCATCTGGTTTTGTAAAGTACTCCCTCCATCCCACAATATAAGACCTTTTTGCATGTTGTTTTAGCTTGCAAAAACATCTTATATTATGGCCTATTGACAGAGGGAGCAATAATTTGTAAGGTAGGTTGTCGATGTTTCATGAGATGTTTATTTCCATGGTTGGTTTGTTTGTTTGTTTGTTCCCATTCAGAATCCTGCACGAGTACGTGCCACTGCTATGCTCTCCTCTGTTTGCTTCTTGTAATTGAGCAAACAAAACGTCGAAATTATATCTTCAGTTTCAATCTTCTGATAGACTATTCGCTCTCACATGTTTTTTGTGAAAATTCAATCCAACCACCACTAGTGTACTCTTCCATCTCTAGATGATTCATTTTCCCTATATACAGTGCATTTCTGTTTATACATACTATTTGATATGCTAGTTTTTTTTATGGAATAATACTGGAATTGCTTGCCTTATGTTGTACTATTCCGTTAGGTGGTACTCCATAGTAGATCTTTTAGTCCGGGATAAATCTGTGTATGTGTTGTTATATGATTTTATTACTACTTGTTTTCCTAAATAATAACAACACGGGCTGGCAGGAAATCTCATCATATAAATCTGTGTATGTGTATTCTGATATTACTTTTTCACACGAGTGGCGACGGGAATATCTGGATTGGAGATTTTCCGCTCCCATGATGGCGCCGTTGGTCCCTCTCCTCGCCCCTGTTGCAGCTGGAGAGGCATCTTTTTTTTTTTTTTGAGAAACATCACACTTTATTTAACTCATAATGATCGTAGGAATACAAAGACCAGCAGGTGGCTCGAGCAGCCAAAGATGTCGCCCAGATTCTGAACTAGTAGCATATCTAGCTATGCGATGAGCCTCCTTATTGCATGTGTGCTGTTCGTGGCTAAATTCACTAGCCTGAAACTTGCTACGTCGGTCTTGAATCTCCCTCAAAACCATACAGTAGCTTCCAAATTGGATAGGTGCTTGAAGATCATTGATGACTCTCAGACAGTCTGAAGCAACCTTGAGCTTGCTTAACATGAGATCTTCAGCGAGAACTAGAGCTTCTCGGCATGCGTAGGCCTCAAGTGTGGCCGGGTCTGTTGCCCCTTCATAAACTACTGTTGATGCCCCTCTGAAAACACCCTGATCATCCCTGCATATAACACCGACAGCACCTTTATTTATGGATTTTGACACAGCACCATCTGTGTTTATTTTGGTAGTTCCCAGGGGAGGTGGGATCCAACGGTCAATCCCCCTCACACCAGCCCTAGGTGCAATCGCCGGTTTATTCGTGGCGATAATATTCAGATCCGTCAGATATCGTTGTATAAACATGTGGGTGGACAACGGGCTCTGAAACTCCTGCTCGTGTATGGCCTTCCGCCTCGCCCACCATATAGCCCAAAGGGTCACAGTAACTTGCACGATCTGATCGCTTCCGAGAGTATTGCTAAGTCCAAACAACCATAGTTTTGCATCAGTCGTTTCATCAGTTATCAGAGGTATAGTGGTGTCATCCTCCAGAAGTGCCCATACTGATTTTGCCATGTTGCAATCCAACAGAGCATGCCTCCATGAGTCTGTCACGGCTTGGCAAATAACACACGTTGCCGTGGTCGCCATACTACGTCGCGCGCGCTCCTGTCCCGTTGGAAGAGACGAGCGAGCGAATGTCCGCAGTTTTGGCGGGACTTTGACACGCCATAGCTTCCTCCAATTGTTCTCCTCTTGCTTTACATCTGAGGGTTCAGTTTCCCCTTTCAACCATGCCTCTCGTCTCCTCTTTGTTTCAACAAATAATTTATATGCAGATCGAACAGTGAACGACCCAGATTTTTCATAGTTCCACGCCCAGAAATCTTGTTGTGGAACATGGGATATAGGTATCTGACGAATCAGCTCTGCGTCCATGGGCAAAAAATTGGTATTCAAGACTTGCATATTCCATGTTCTCGTGGCAGGACAAATTAATTCAGAGACAAGCTCCGGCGGGTTTGTAGCCGTGCAGGACACTGGCCTCATGTTATAATCCCGTGGGATCCAATTATCATTCCACATATATTAGTGCTAGACCCATCTCCAATCCTCTTGATTAGTCCCATCTTCAACATATCACGCCCTTCGCAGATTGAACGCCACACCTGAGATGAGTTTGATCCCACTTGAGCTGAAAGAACATCCCCCATAGGAAAGTACACCGCTCTTAGGATACGTGCACTCAACGAATTTGGGTCTTGGATCAACCGCCATGCCCGACGAGCAAGAAGCGCGAGATTAAAAATCTCCATGTCCCGAAATCCAAGGCCACCCTTGTGTTAGGTTGATCTCTCCACCAATGGGCCCAACGGCTCATTGGGCCCTTGACCAACGCCCTGATCGGGGGCGTCCAGCCCAAGCAAGGCTGGTGGACCCCTATCACGCAGTGCTATAAAGAGGAGGTGGGGACCAGGGGCACACAGTACGAGGTTCGTCGCCGCCACTGTTCCCCACTCCTAACCCTAGTCCGTTCCAGAGGAGGCACTGAAGCGAAGGGAAGCGCCACCAGCCACTTCATCGTCGACCTCTACGCCAAGCTCCCTTCCGTTCACCACCGGCACCGGGAGCTCCTCGAGACAAGGAGAAGGTAATCTCCTCACAACACCGTCAGTCCTAGCCTACCCGATCCCACATACTCCTATCACCTTGTACTTGGGCATCGTCATGTCATCCCATGCTACCCAGGCTGTTTTCCGCTCTCCTGCCTTGCTCCCCCATCAAAATTTCCGCACAAGTGACGTTATGTGTTGGCACAGACCCCTTGGTAACTTGAACACTGCCATAGAATAGGTCGGTATCGCCTGAACCACTGATTTAATCAAGATTTCTTTCCCACTCCCAGCTAGGCACTTTTCAATCCATCCTTGTACATTCTTCCAGATACGATCTTTCAGGTAAGCGAACGCCCCATTTTTTGATCGACCCACATCGGACGGCAGACCCAAATATCGTTCACTCAACGATTCACTCTGAATATTAAGTGTGTTCTTAACAGCTACCTTTGTTGCCTCCGGACATCTCTTCCCAAAAAATATAGACGACTTCTCGGCGTTTATTTGCAGCCCGGAAGCCCGACAGTATGAGTCCATGACATCCCTCAAGATAGTAACCTGCTCCACATCAGCTTTACAGAACAAGATGCAGTCATCTGCAAATAATAAGTGATGTACTTGAGGCGTCGTGGGTGCAATCTGGATACCTTGAAAACCTCTCTCAGCGCATGCATGATGTAACAGACAAGATATTCCTTCCCCTGCTAGCAGAAACAAATAAGGAGATATGGGGTCCCCTTGACGGATTCCTCGCGACGGCCTGAACTCACATGTTCAAGCACCATTAAAAAGGACCGAGGACACTGTGCGTACTCCTCTCATTACCTGTTCTACAAAGGTTGGACTGAAGCCAAGCTTTTTCATAATTGCCTCTAAGTAATCCCATTCCAAGCGATCATACGCTTTTTTCATATCCAGCTTAACCGCGCAGTGAGCATTCTTCTTGCTTCTACTTTGTTTCATATAATGTAAGCACTCATAAGCTGTGATAACATTGTCAGTAATGAGGCGCCCAGGCACAAAAGCTGACTGTTCTTCAGATATGATCTCCGGGAGAAACTGCTTCATACGGTTAGCAAGCACTTTGGATGCAATTTTAAACATCACATTGCACAAGCTAATAGGCCGATATTGAGACAGGGAAATCGGGTTTAATACCTTGGGAATGATAACGATGAACGTCTTGTTTATTTCCTCAGGGGAGTCTTCTCCCTTCAAAGTCCGAATTACAATCTTGGTCACCTCCTCACCACAAAGATACCAAAACTTCTGGAACAAATGCGCCGAGTATCCATCCGGTCCCGGTGCCTTCGTGGGAAACATTTGGAAGAGCGCTGTTTTAACTTCCGTAGCTGAGTAGGGGCGGTTAAGAGTTTCATTCATCTGCGGAGTGACCTTACAAGGAACATGGGATAATACTTCTTCTATTCCGATCACTCCCTCGGATGTGTATAGTTGTTCATAGAACTGTACTGCCATGTTCTCTAACTCAGCTGGGTTTTCACATGAGCCGTACCATCATCTCGGGTAAGCTTTTGTACCCTATTCTTCTTCCTCCTCATAGACGCTTTTTGCTGGAAAAAACGGGTGTTCCGGTCTCCCTCCGCGAGCCATTGCACCCTGGCCCGTTGCTTCCACATGACCTCTTCACGAAAACTGAGTTCCATGATCCGTTGCTCTACCTTTATCTCCTCGTACGATGGGCCCGCTTTTGGCTCTACAGCCCGCAGCTCAGCCAGCCGTCGGCGCAGCTTGCGAAGCTCCTGTCGAACAACCCCAAAGTTCTGGCTGCCCAGCTGGAGAGGCATCCAAGATCCCATCAGAGTCCAAGAAGGCCTCATCTTCGGACGGCGACAACGACCGGCCCAGGGCAGCATGTCGGCGCAGCGCGGTCCGCAAGGCCGAATGATTATCACGGTGGCGCTGGGCTTTGCCGTAGCACTGCCGGGTGTCATGGCGTTGGTGGTGCCGCTGGAGACGGCATTCCCGGCCGGACGCGCTAGGCTAGCTGGCGACGGCCAGTAAGACATACCTTACAGTTCGAAATTAACAAGCAGTGGCGTTTTTTTTTAAAATCCAAACTATTCAAACAAGCAGTGAGCCATGCCTGCACAATTGCGTGGGCCATCCTACGAGTTGGCCCAAAAAATAATAATACAACCAAGCTACAAATAGGATCGGGCCGCATTGAGAGAGAACAACAGCTATACTTATTTTTTTATCCATGCTATATCATCAGTGCAGGTGATCTCAAAAGGGACTTCCTATTTGCCGCTAGTTGCGGCAAATTGCCGTCGTATCGCACAGGGGGCGCCACCGAGTGGGCCGGCCCATTCGCAGCACTGCAGCGAGCGAACAAATGCGGTAGCTCCAAATCTTTCTTTTTAAAACGTAAACATTTTTTAAAAACACAAATAAAATTTCGAATTTCAAACATTTTTCGAAAAGGATAAACAAAAATTAGAAACTACAAAAGTATTTTGAATTTGTGAACTTTTTTTTAAAAAAGCAAACATTTTTTAAATTCCGAACAACTTTGAAAGCCTGAACATTATTTGTAGCTCCCCGAACAATTTTTTAACTTGTGAACAAATTTTGAAAACGAGAACATTTTTTGAAATTGCGAACAAAATTTTGAAACCACAAAAATTTTTGGAAATTCTAAAACATTTTTGGAATTTGAGAACATTTTTTGAAATTCTGAACGATATTTGAAATTTGCAAAAAAGATTGACAAGAAAAATAAACTTGAAAAGGAAAAAGAGACAAATTAAAAAGAAAACAAAAACAAAAATATTTAAAAATACATTGTGAACAAATTTTTGAACATATTTTTAAAAATACATTTCCGAAAAACACATGTTTTTTTAGAAAACCATCAAGATTTCTTGAAACAGGAACATTTTTCCAAATTCGAAAACAAAGTTTGGAGATGCGAACATATTTTGAATCTCCTGAACAATATTTGAAAACATGAACATTTTTAATACTTGTGAACAATTTATGAAACATTAGAAAAATTTTGAAACTCCGGAAATGATAAAAAGATGAAAAGTTCCAAAACAAAATTTGGAGACGTAACACATTCCAAATTTCTGAATAGTTTTTTTAAAAAGTGAATATGTTTGGAAAAAAAGAAAAAAATTAGAAAGCATGAAGATTTCTTGAAACGGGAACATTTTTCCAAATTTGAAAACAAAATTTGGACAGGTGAACATATTTTGAAACTCTTGAACAAAATTTGAAAACATGAACATTTTTTAAAACTTGTGAACAATTTCTGAAATTGAGACATTTTTTTAAAACTTCAAACAAAAAATAAAACATGAACATTTTTTGCTATTGGCGAACAAATTTTGAAAATGGGAAAAACAATTAACAGCCCAACATTTTTTGGGAGGTGGTGAAAATTTTGAAGAAAAGCATTAGCAACAATTTTGGGAAATGAGAACATTTTTTGAAAATCCCGAACATTTTTTGAATTTATGAATAATTTTTAAAAGGACCATTTGTTGAAATTTCAAATGTATTTTAAAAGCAAGAACAATTTTCGAACATGATTTTTTTTAAAAAAAGATAAAATAACCTTGAAAAAGAAAAAAGAAAAAGTAAACGAAAAAAATGGAAAGAAAAAAGAAAGAAGAAAAAGAAACAGAAACAGAAACCGAAAAATAAAAAAAGAAACAGAAAAACCGATAAAAACCGGTTCGGTTCTGGAAGGTTCCCAAAACCGGCTGAAGTAGGTGCACTGTCTACGCAAAAGTGGGCCGGCCCATCTCGTCGCTGCTCGGTCGCTCGCCTGTGCGAAGCGCCGGCAGGTTGACGCAGAGAGCGTCAAATAGGAAATTCCATCTCAAAATTTAGATTCATCAACACGCAGGAACACCAAAATCACCGGGCTGGGCTCACAACTAGTACAAACCAATAACGGTTGCATGCATCATGCAACGTTCATCTCTACTATTAAAGGGGGATTGAACGTCGTGATGGTTCGACCATCCTCCCATCCCCTCGATCGCACACAGTAAAAAAAATTGTCCATCCCGCACGCGCGACTGCACGGTCTCATTAGACCACCCACGCTACGTTAGTTTGACCTTCCCAAATCCTTGGCTGCACGCATGCGCCCCAAACCTCTCCCCTTCCCCTGGTGGGCCGAAGCCGCTGGAGGTGCGCGAGGTGGGGGATCTCTTGCATCGCATCGCCGATCGTGCTACCCACCACCTCCACCCGGTGATCCCTGCCCAAACCTCCGCCCCGTCTTGCACGAAGCCCGGCCATCGCACTCCCTTGGCAGGCCAAGCCCTCTGCATCCTCCCCGCGGCACTGCGATCCCTCCACTGCTCGCGTCGACCTTCGTCTCTGACGTGCACCGACGACGCCCCGTGCTAGCCTCCCCTGAGGTCCATGGCAAGGTACATGCATAGCCACCACCTCTGCTCTGCACGGCGCCTGACGCGTAGCGGCGGCTTGGCGAGATCGAGGAGGGGTAGGTGTGTCTCGCGTAGGACTTGGTCTGGACGGTCGCCCGTGTCCTTGGCGTCGAGAGTGACCGTCGTTTGATTTAACCGCCACCCTTTGGTTCCACGGCTGACAAGCGCGTCTCGAGCTCCTCATGCGCCTGGGTGCCCCGTGTGCCACTCCGAGCTTCAGCACCTCTTCATTGCCAACGCTGAATCCATGTCAGTTGCTGCAGCACGGATGGCGTGTCAATAAGATCATTGTCAAGTGCAGAGTGCACCCAACATAGTCGGTAGTTTCCGAGGAAGATCAAGGAGAAGGAGAGTGACGACGTGCACATAAAGGGCACCAAGAAGTAAGTGGGATGATTCTGTACCGGCCTTCTTTGTTCCTCACCATGGCAATCAAACTCATGCTGAATCTTTCGGTACTAGCCGTTTTATTGTTGCTGGGTACGTATATGTAGAAAATGGAACCCTATCAGACCTATTTTTACAGCTACAGACATTGATTCTTCATGGTTTTATATGAAGAAAGAATTTACTGTATTGCGATGTATATTGTTGGAGATGAATCAATTGGTGGCATTTATGTATCTGAAAATGATGTCATAGACTGGTTGCAGGTTGTGCGCACCAGGGTGTTTGATTGAGATGGAGCCACTGACGGTGGATGATGTGCTCTGGCAGCTGGAGGGTGTCGAGAAATGACTTTTCCACCTTGTGGAAGGAGGAGCTAGACCGGTAAGCTCAATATCTGCATTTGCTTTCCTCCATGAAACAGTTGTTGTGTACATACATGCATGCATGATTGATAGCGACTCAACTGTTTCTCAACAAAATAGTAATTCAACTGACCAAACCGAACTGAAGCTCATTGTGGAAGGAGGGTCAGATTCAACCATGTCTGCAAGGAGATCTGAATCGGACAGTAAAGAATTAACCAAAGGTGACTGTTTGTGTGCGGTGCGCCGGCCGAATTTTCTGCCGGTCTCGTGCTGGAACCATAATCTGATTTTGCTGGATCCATAATCTGATTTTGCTGGAAAAGCTTCAATGGCCATGGAAAGGAGAGCTTCAATCCGGCATGGCGGTCAAGGGCATGGGCGGTGCTGCATCGCCACCAAGCTACATCCATCACCAGGCGAAGCTGCAACCAGAGGGCGCAGCTATTGCATGAGTGGAGCCAGGGACGAGAGCGGCGACTAGTGACGAGGAAGGACGGCGAGGGCGCCGACCGGCAACGAGGACGCCGCGGTGGTGCTTCAAGTTCGGTCGCGGGGGTGCGGAGTGTCGACGGCGCTTGGGGGCGCTGCAATTTTTATCGCGGGGGAGTGGGAGGGGGCGAGGGCGACTGCGAGGAGGATGAAGCTGGGGTCAGATCTGACGGTTTTAATCGCGCGTATCGGGCGGCCAAGGTTCGACCGGCCCAACCGTTCCGTCGGTGCGCCGGCGCCTAGCGTCGCTCTTAATCAAAACACTGCTTTGCCGGCTGACTGCACGTCTCGTGACGGGCGCCGAGCAGAGACGACAGATCACAATGCCTACTCACCTAGAGGTTCATCTATTCAAAATCCTGGTGTGTGCCTCTTCATGATACAATGCCCACCTGATCGTTGTCGGTTGCGCGAAGGTCCTGCGCCAAAGAGATTGTTCCTGTCATGCTCGACAAGATGATGAAGTCCAGCCATTACCGTACCAAGGCCATGTTGGTCATTCTCTGGGCGATATAACAAAAGTAGAGGGGCAACTACCAAATATGTTGTGACCCATAGATTGTGTAACAACGTCCGAGGCGGGTTGATGAGGCTGCCTCCTAAGAAGACACGGATCGGAGAACGCTAAGAGCGGCCTCGCTGGTTACAGTTCCAAGATGACACATATCACGTTGTTCTAACCAAAATGAAGGTCCTGTAGGCTCGAAAAGGGGATTTTAATTCCTTATATTCACGTGTTCTTATGTTTTTTTAGTGAGATCTAATAGAGGAACAAAATATTACGGTAGTGAGTTTTTGCAAAAGCAAATGTTAATTGTTATCCTAAAAACTATATGTTCGATAGTGTTGGAAATATGCCCTAGAGGCAATAATAAAAGTATTATTATATTTCAATGTTCATGATAATTGTCTTTTGTTCATGCTATAACTGTATTATCCGGAAATCGTAATACACGTGTGAACACTTAGACCACAAATGTCCCTAGTGAGCCTCTAGTTGACTAGCTCGTTGTGATCAACAGATAGTCATGGTTTCCTGACTATGGACATTGAATGTCGTTGATAACGGGATCACATCATTAGGAGAATGATGTGATGGAGAAGACCCAATCCTAAGCATAGCATAAAAGATCGTGTAGTTCGTTTGCTAGAGCTTTGCCAATGTCAAGTATTTCTTCCTTCGCCCATGAGATCGTGTAACTCCCGGTTACCGTAGGAGTGCCTTGGGTGTATCAAACGTCACAACGTAACTGGGTGACTATAAAGGTGCATTACAGGTATCTCCGAAAGTATCTGTTGGGTTGACACGGATCGAGACTGGGATTTGTCACTCCGTATGACGGAGAGGTATCTCTGGGCCCACTCGGTAATGCATCATCAAAATGAGCTCAAGGTGACCAAGGGGTTGGCCACGGGATCATGCATTACGGTACGAGTAAAGTGACTTGCCGGTAACGAGACTGAACAAGGTATTGGGATACCGACGATCGAGTCTCGGGCAAGTAACGTACCGATTGACAAAGGGAATTGCATACAGGGTTTGATCGAATCCTCGACATCGTGGTTCAACCGATGAAATCATCGAGGAGCATGTGGGAGCCAACATGGGTATCCAGACCCCGCTGTTGGTTATTGCCCGAGAGTCGTATCGGTCATGTCTGCGTGTCTCCCGAACCCGTAGGGTCTACACACTTAAGGTTCGGTGACGCTAGGGTTAGTAGGAAGTCAAGTATGTGACTACCGAATGTTGTTCGGAGTCCCGGATGAGATCCCGGACGTCACGAGGAGTTTCGGAATGGTCCGGAGGTAAAGAATAATATATAGGAAGTGGTATTTCGGCCATCGGGAAAGTTTCGGGGTCACCCGGTAATGTACCGGGACCACCGGAAGGGTCCCGGGGGTCCACCGGGTGGGGCCACCTATCCCGGAGGGCCCCGTGGGCTGAAGTGGGAGGGGAACCAGCCCATAGTGGGCTGGTGCGCCCCCCTAGGCCCACCCCCTGCGCCTAGGGTTGAAACCCTAGGGGTGGGGGGGGCGCCCACTAGAGCTGTCTTCCTCAACCTCTCCTTCCTCCTTGCTGGATCAAGACGGAGGAGACGTCGCTCGTCCCGTACGTGTGTTGAACGCGGAGGTGCTGTCCGTTCAGCACTTGGACATCGGTGATCTGAATCACGTTCGAGTACGACTCCATCATCACCTTGCAAGCTTCCGCACGCGATCTACAAGTGGTATGTAGATGCAAACTCTCTCCCTTGACTCGTTGCTTAGATGAACTCATAGATGGATCTTGGTGAAGCCGTAGGAAAATTTTTAATTTTCTGCAACGTTCCCCAACAGTGGCATCATGAGCTAGGTCTATGCGTAGTTCTCTAATGCACGAGTAGAACACAATTTGTTGTGGGCGTTGATCTTGTCATCTTACTTGCCTCTACTAGTCTTTTCTTGCTCAACGGTATTGTGCGATGAAGCGGCCCGGACCAACCTTACACGTATGCTTACGTGAGACCGGTTCCACCGACTGACATGCACTAGTTGCATAAGGTGGCTGGCGGGTGTCTGTCTCTCCCACTTTAGTTGGAGCGGATTCGATGAACAAGGCCCTTATGAATGGTAAATAGAAGTTGAAAAAATCACGTTGTGGTGATTCGTAGGTAAGAAAACGTTCTTGCTAGAACCCAATCGGAGCCACGTAAAAGATGCAACAACAATTAGAGGACGTCTAACTTGTTTTTGCAGCGATTGATCATGTGATGTGATATGGCCAGAAGTTGTGATGAATGATGAATTGTGATGTATGAGATCATGTTCTTGTAATAGGATTCACGACTTGCATGTCGATGAGTATGACAACCGGCAGGAGCCATAGGAGTTGTCTTTATTTTTTGTATGACCTGCGTGTCATTGAAGAACGCCATGTAAACTACTTTACTTCATTGCTAAACGCGTTAGTCATAGAAGTAGAAGTAGTCGTTGGCGTGACAACTTCATGAAGACACGATGATGGAGATCATGATGATGGAGATCATGGTGTCAAGCCGGTGACAAGATGATCATGGAGCCCGAAGATGGAGATCAATGGAGCTTTATGATATTGGCCATATCATGTCACAACTATATAATTGCATGTGATGTTTATTATGTTTTTGCATCTTGTTTACTTAGGACGACGGTAGTAAATAAGATGATCCCTTACAAAATTTCAAGAAGTGTTCTCCCCTAACTGTGCAACGTTGCTACAGTTCGTCGCTTCTAAGCACCACGTGATGATCGGGTGTGATGGATTCTTACGTTCACATACAACGGGTGTAAGACAGTTTTACACAGCGAAAACACTTAGGGTTAACTTGACGAGCCTAGCATGTGCAGACATGGCCTCGGAACACGGAGACCGAAAGGTCGAACACGAGTCGTATGGAAGATACGATCAACATGAAGATGTTCACCGACGATGACTAGTCCGTCTCACGTGATGATCGGACACGGGCTAGTCGACTCGGATCGTGTAACACTTAGATGACTAGAGGGATGTCTAATCTAAGTGGGAGTTCATAATTTTGATTAGAACTTTATTATCATGAACTTAGTCTAAAACCTTTGCAAATATGTCTTGTAGATCAATGGCCAACGCTAATGTCAACATGAACTTCAACGCGTTCCTAGAGAAAACCAAGCTGAAAGATGATGGCAGCAACTATACGGACTGGGTCCGGAACCTGAGGATCATCCTCATAGCTGCCAGGAAGCAATATGTCCTAGAAGGACCGCTAGGTGACGCTCCCGTCCCAGAGAACCAAGACGTTATGAACGCTTGGCAAGCTCGTGCTGATGATTACTCCCTCGTTCAGTGCGGCATGCTTTACAGCTTAGAACCGGGGCTCCAAAAGCGTTTTGAGCACCACGGAGCATATGAGATGTTCGAAGAGCTGAAACTAGTTTTCCAAGCTCATGCCCGGGTCGAGAGATATGATGTCTCCGACAAGTTCTACAGTTGTAAGATGGAGGAAAACAGTTCTGTCAGTGAGCACATCCTGAAGATGTCTGGGTTGCACAACCGTATGACCCAGCTGAACATAAACCTCCCAGATGAGGCGTTCATTGACAGAATCCGCCAGTCGCTCCCACCAAGCTACAAGAGCTTTGTGATGAACTACAACATGCAGGGGATGGTAAAGACCATTCCTGAAGTGTTCTCGATGCTGAAGTCAGCAGAGGCTGAAATCAAGAAAGAACATCAAGTGTTGATGGTCAATAAGACCACTAAGTTCAAAAAGGGCAAGGGTAAGAAGAACTTCAAGAAGGACGGCAAAGATGTTGCCGCGCCCGGTAAGCCAGTTGCCTGGAAGAAGTCCAAGAATGGACCCAAGCCTGAGACTGAGTGCTTTTATTGCAAGGGGAAGGGTCACTGGAAGCGGAACTGCCCCAAATACTTAGCGGATAAGAAGGCCGGCAACACCAAAGGTATATTTGATATACATGTAATTGATGTGTACCTTACCAGTACTCGTAGTAACTCCTGGGTATTTGATACCGGTGCCGTTGCTCATATTTGTAACTCACAGCAGGAGCTGCGGAATAAACGGAGACTGGCGAAGGACGAGGTGACGATGCGCGTCGGGAATAGTTCCAGAGTCGATGTGATCGCCGTCGGCACGCTGCCTCTACATTTACCCACGGGATTAGTTTTGAACCTTAATAATTGTTATTTAGTGCCATGTTTGAGCATGAACATTGTATCTGGATCTCGTTTAATACGAGATGGCTACTCATTTAAGTCTGAGAATAATGGTTGTTCGATTTATATGAGAGATATGTTTTATGGTCATGCTCCGATGGTTAATGGTTTATTCTTAATGGATCTCGAGCGTGATATTACACATGTTCATAGTGTAGATGCCAAAAGATGTAAAGTTGATAACGATAGTCCCGCATACTTGTGGCACTGCCGCCTTGGTCACATTGGTGTCAAGCGCATGAAGAAGCTCCATGCTGATGGACTTTTGGAGTCTCTTGATTATGAATCGTTTGACACATGTGAACCATGCCTCTTAGGCAAAATGACCAAGACTCCGTTCTCCGGAACAATGGAACGAGCAACCAACTTGTTGGAAATCATACATACCGATGTGTGCGGTCCAATGAGCGTTGAGGCTCGCGGAGGATATCGTTATGTTCTCACTCTCACTGATGACTTGAGTAGATATGGGTATGTCTACTTAATGAAACACAAGTCTGAGACCTTTGAAAAGTTCAAGGAATTTCAGAGTGAGGTGGAGAATCAACGTGACCGAAAGATAAAGTTCCTACGATCAGATCGTGGAGGAGAATACTTAAGTCACAAATTTGGCACACACTTAAGGAAATGTGGAATCGTTTCACAACTCACGCCGCCTGGAACACCTCAGCGAAACGGTGTGTCCGAACGTCGTAATCGCACTCTATTGGATATGGTGCGGTCTATGATGTCTCTTACCGATTTACCGCTATCATTTTGGGGATACGCTCTAGAGACAGCTACATTCACTTTAAATAGGACACCGTCTAAATCCGTTGAGACGACACCGTATGAATTATGGTTTGGGAAGAAACCTAAGCTGTCGTTTCTAAAAGTTTGGGGATGCGATGCTTATGTCAAGAAACTTCAACCTGAAAAGCTCGAACCCAAGTCGGAAAAATGCGTATTCATAGGATACCCTAAGGAAACTGTCGGGTATACCTTCTACTTAAGATCCGAAGGCAAGATCTTTGTTGCCAAGAACGGATGCTTTCTGGAAAAAGAGTTTCTCTCGAAAGAAGTAAGTGGGAGGAAAGTAGAGCTCGATGAAGTACTACCTCTCGAACGGGAAAGTGGTGCAGCGCAGGAAACCGTTCCTGTGATGCCCACTCCAACTGAAGAGGAAAACAATGATGATGATCAAGGTACTTCGGATCAAGTCACTACTGAACTTCGAAGGTCCACGAGGACACGTTCCGCACCAGAGTGGTACGGCAACCCTGTCATGGAAATCATGTTGTTAGACAACAATGAACCTTCGAACTATGAAGAAGCGATGGCGGGCCCGGATTCCAACAAATGGCTTGAAGCCATGAAATCCGAGATAGAATCCATGTATGAAAACAAAGTATGGACTTTGACAGACTTGCCCGATGATCGGCGAGCGATAAAAAACAAATGGATTTTTAAGAAGAAGACGGACGCGGATGGAAACGTTACCATCCATAAAGCTCGACTTGTCGCTAAGGGTTATCGACAAGTTCAAGGGATTGACTACGACGAGACACTCTCTCCCGTAGCGAAGCTGAAGTCCGTCCGAATCATGTTAGCAATTGCCGCATACTATGATTATGAGATATGGCAGATGGACGTCAAAACGGCATTCCTTAACGGACATCTTAAGGAAGAGCTGTATATGATGCAGCCGGAAGGTTTTGTCGATCCTCAGAACGCTAACAAAGTATGCAAGCTCCAGCGATCCATTTATGGACTGGTGCAAGTATCTCGGAGTTGGAACATTCGCTTTGAGGAGATGATCAAAGCGTTTGGGTTTATGCAGACTTATGGAGAAGCCTGCGTTTACAAGAAAGTGAGTGGGAGCTCTGTAGCATTTCTCATATTATATGTAGATGACATACTCTTGATGGGAAATGATACGAAATTCCTGGACACCATTAAGGCCTACTTGAACAAGTGTTTTTCAATGAAGGACCTTGGAGAAGCTGCTTATATATTAGGCATCAAGATCTATAGAGATAGATCGAGACGCCTCATAGGTCTTTCACAAAGCACATACCTTGATAAGATTTTGAAGAGGTTCAAAATGGATCAGTCCAAGAAGGGGTTCTTGCCTATGTTACAAGGTGTGAGATTGAGCTCAGCTCAGTCACCGACCACGGCAAAAGATAAAGAAGAGATGAGTGTCATCCCCTATGCTTCAGCCATAGGATCTATTATGTATGCCATGCTGTGTACCAGACCCGATGTAAACCTTGCCGTAAGTTTGGTTGCAAGATACCAAAGTAATCCCGGCAAGGAACACTGGACAGCGGTCAAGAATATCCTGAAGTACCTGAAAAGGACAAAGGACATGTTTCTCGTTTATGGAGGAGACGAAGAGCTCGTCGTAAAGGGTTACGTCGACGCTAGCTTCGACTCAGATCTGGATGACTCTAAGTCACAAACCGGATACGTGTATATGTTGAATGGTGGAGCAGTAAGCTGGTGCAGCTGCAAGCAGAGCGTCGTGGCGGGATCTACGTGTGAAGCGGAGTACATGGCAGCCTCGGAGGCAGCGCATGAAGCGATTTGGGTGAAGGAGTTCATCACCGACCTAGGAGTCATACCCAATGCGTCGGGGCCGATCAAACTCTTCTGTGACAACACTGGAGCTATTGCCCTTGCCAAGGAGCCCAGGTTTCACAAGAAGACCAGGCACATCAAGCGTCGTTTCAACTCCATCCGCGAAAATGTTCAAGATGGAGACATAGAGATTTGCAAAGTGCACACGGATCTGAATGTCGCAGATCCGTTGACTAAACCTCTCTCGCGTGCAAAACATGATCAACACCAGAACTCTATGGGTGTTCGATTCATCACAATGTAACTAGATTGGTGACTCTAGTGCAAGTGGGAGACTGTTGGAAATATGCCCTAGAGGCAATAATAAAAGTATTATTATATTTCAATGTTCATGAAAATTGTCTTTTGTTCAAGCTATAACTGTATTATCCGGAAATCGTAATACACGTGTGAACACTTAGACCACAAATGTCCCTAGTGAGCCTCTAGTTGACTAGCTCGTTGTGATCAACAGATAGTCATGGTTTCCTGACTATGGACATTGGATGTCGTTGATAACGGGATCACATCATTAGGAGAATGATGTGATGGACAAGACCCAATCCTAAGCATAGCATAAAAGATCGTGTAGTTCGTTTGCTAGAGCTTTGCCAATGTCAAGTATCTCTTCCTTCGACCATGAGATCGTGTAACTCCCGGTTACCGTAGGAGTGCCTTGGGTGTATCAAACGTCACAACGTAACTGGGTGACTATAAAGGTGCATTACAGGTATCTCTGAAAGTATCTGTTGGGTTGACACGGATCGAGACTGGGATTTGTCACTTCGTATGACGGAGAGGTATCTCTGGGCCCACTCGGTAATGCATCATCAAGGGGTTGGCCACGGGATCATGCATTACGGTACGAGTAAAGTGACTTGCCGGTAACGAGACTGAACAAGGTATTGGGATACCGACGATCGAGTCTCGGGCAAGTAACGTACCGATTGACAAAGGGAATTGCATACAGGGTTTGATCGAATCCTCGACATCGTGGTTCAA